>OX382266.1:21347416-21947416 GCA_947507595.1 Pyralis farinalis | reverse complement strand
CTCTACGAACTATGCAGCTAAATTAAGCACAATAATAAGTCAAATACTTAAGGCGCTAAGTGATCTAAATGTAGCTCTCTAATTAAAGAAAATTATCAGAGTATAGAAGGTTCCTCAAAAATGTTGTGATACTTTTCAACTGTATTTAAAATCGATTTAAATTGTTCTAATCTATTACACATGTGTAGTGGCTGGCAATGTTGGTATGAAAATACGTATCTGGCGTATTAAACGACCGATTAAACATCATGAATTGTTGTGTACCTACATTTGAATACACAGTGGCCTATTTTTTTTGGTCTGTCGTAAATGTTTGTGTTTATCTTCTACCGAATTTCGTTAGTTTATTGGTTAACCTTTACCTGCGAAGCGGGGAAAAAAACTCACATCTAGAAATATTAAGTATCATTATAAAACATATCGTATATCTTTATTATAAATAAAATTCTATAACGAGTATATCGGAAATCTTCCTTTTTATATATAAGTAACAACACTCAGTTCTGAAGTAATTTGGAAAGTAAGAAGTAAGTAAAAAATATATTCAATGTGTAAAATTAACGTTGTATGAAAGGGCAATGGAAGTTGTCGATAAAAATAAAATTATATTTTTCAATAATAACGACCAAATAATGTGTGTCCCTCGTTTGTATTGAGATATACATATTATTTACTAAATTATATGAAACTTTGTTATATGTATGTCAAATTTCTGATTAATTTACAATCCATCTATCTATAACTTCTCACCAAATCCCTTGCGGAGTAGGCAGAGAGAACCGAACGCCACATGACTCGATCCTTACAAACCTCACTCGCTTCTTTAGCATTCATTGCTCTTCTTATGCACTTAATTTAAAATCAATCAAGGAATAATTTTAATTCTTATGGCGCTCGGTTCTCTCTGCCTACCCCGCAAGGGACTTGGCGTGAAGATATACATACATACATACAATAATTTTAACATAAAAATCTCCCCATTAAATTATTCTTTCTTTATGTGATTTTGTGTAAATTCGGACAGCGCAAGAGAAGTTATTTCCATGGAGTGTATTTTTCGATCATATGTAATTTTCTTATTTTCAGTTGGTAGATGTCAAGGATGTTATAGATCATAAGGAATATTTTCCGAAATTTATAAGATGTATGAAGAGGAAGACCCTAAGGGCTCTTGATCGTTCCTTAAGTCCTGATGTTGTGCCAATTGCTGAAGGGGTAAACCTAGTGAGGTTCGAGCTTGTTGATCGCTCCGGAAACATAATGCCTGAAAATGAGACTAGGTAAGTATTAATTTTCATTCATAAATATTTTGTAATTATTGTTTTACTAATTCATATTTGCCGGGCACAGATCCGCTGTATCTCTTTTGACATTGCAACCACATAGCGAAAGCTTGAAATTTGCTCTCGCTTGATGGCGGTGATAAGGTTGAAGTCGGTTGACTGTTATTAATTTTTATTATACATTTTTGTGATTTATTATTGTACTGGTGGAGAATGTTTACAAGTTTTATTAAAGTCTTGAAAAAGTCGATAGTTGCCTCGATAGCACGGATATCAATGCTAGCGTCCCATAGGGACGCCATTTCTACTGCATGTCAATGATATTATATCAGTTGATGGCATTCATTACTATGCGGACGACAGCATCGGGGATACTTATTATACAGGCCGTGACACGTTCTCTTATGTAAGAAAAGTGCGACGAATAGTACCATCAGATATGCCGTATGCTTGTTTGTTACCTTGATGGTATAAAAATATATATCACATAAAACTAATCAATTATTATTCGATTACTAATCTTCATTTCATCATCATCACTATCATATCAGCCGAAGGACGTCCACTGCTAAACATAGGCCTCCCCCTTTATAACTTTTCGTTTTATTATTTTATATTATTTTTTTCATTTTATTACATACAAACTTTTACTTGTGAGCGGTGATAGTCCAGTAAATAAAAAACCGGCCTATTGAGCAACAGATCCGCGGTTCCAATCCGGGCATGTACCACTAAATTCGTATTTTCGGATTTATGAACATATTTGTAATTATCACTTGCTCGGCGGTGAAGGAAAACATCGTGTAGAAGCCCGCATGTCCAAGTAATTATATATAAATAAATAGATGTGTGATGACCTAAGGAAGGTCTGGTTGTCCCTCTGTGTTGTGGAGGTCGGACGACAGTCGCTCCATATCAAATCAGTATCTTCGCCAAATCTTCAGACTTAGGTAGCGGACCCTGCCGACCCTAATGGTTTGGGAAACGGGAAGAAGAAGATATTTTTTATTTATATTAGTTTTAGTATATACGTACATTGTTTCGATGTCATCTTGATATCCATCTGATCATGCAATTTTTTTTTATTTTTTTTACTAAGTCAGGAGGCATACAAGCATACGGCCCACCTGATGCAAAGCGGGTACCGTAGCCTATTAACGCTTGCGATATATTAAGTGTAACTTGCGCGATGCCTCCTCTGCTGCTTACACTGCAACTTCTTGGGAGCTTACTGTTGACCTCACTCACACGCAAGAACACAACAACCCTCTAGGGAGTTGTTATTTGGCTGCGGTTTTCTGTGAGGTGGAGGTACTTCCTCAGACAGGCTGCTTTGATGCGCCCTACCTCTCTTAAAATATCCAGACCAAGACAAATAGGCATGTTTATGCGCACAAATATTTGCCTTGTGTGGGAATCAAACTCACGTGCGTTGGTGTCAAAGTAGCGTCATTCACGGCTGAGCCACCGAGCTCGTCAAAACTTTGTTACGTTGTCTTCCATACACTAAATAAATATTATGTATCTTTAATATCTTAGTTGTAGTTATAAGATAGATATTAATACAATCGAACAGTGCCAGGGACATACACTCGAGTTGTTTAATAATGTATAGCTCAGATTAGTCTAAGATTTAGTATTCCCATATGGCACACCAGATTTACTGCTACCGATAGATTATGTACGCACAGAGATCTTTGTACTGTTCTTATGGCACACGAATAAGAGTAAAATTGATGCTGAAAGTACCTAAATCGAATTGGCGCCATATAATACGTACGAAGTACATCCCGAGTTTTGCTAATAGTTTTTCTAAGCCGATAGAAAAAAAGTTGAACCCAAGGTACTCATGTAGGCCTAGATCATTGGTGTCCTCGTTCGCTACACTCGATTATGCAATCATCTCATCATCAGCAATCATTGCGATGATGCAATGTGTAGCGAACGAGGACACCAATGATCTAGGGACCAAATGATCACTTTTTCCGAGTCACAAAGTCCACCTTACGTTTTAAATTATTTTTTACAAAATTAAAACACCGACTCATTTTTTTTTCTGCTGTTGAAGTTTCCTATACTGAATCTATAAGATTTTTAATACTATAAAAACAAACTTGCACCTTCTCTAGGGAGATCGTTGAAGAATTTCCACACGCTGCTATAGATAATGACATGCTTAATTTCCGAACAGGAGAGATGGAATTTCTAGTCTATAATTAATGTAAGCTATAATAGTACTATAAATAGATATTATTTCTCTACTTATTAATATTTTATATTATAGGAAATTTTAACTATTAGAATATATTGCAATTGAATGCGAAGAAAACCAAGATAATGGTATTTGAAAGAGAGACAACCAGAACGAACACTAGGATTATGGTTGATGATGTAGTATTGGAGCAAGTGGATGAGATTGTATATCTTGGAAGTGCTTTTAGCAGCGATGGAAGGTACACCGCTGATATGGAGAGACGAGTTAGTGCAGGGAACAGAGTGAATGGAGCATTGGGTAAACTTCTAGGCAGCCGAAATTTAAGCTAGAAGGCACAGCTTGCTGTATACAACGCGGTACTAATCCCGACGCTAATTTATAGAAGTGAATGCTCGGTATGGCAGAGAGACCATGAAAGTAGAATAAATGCGGTCGAGATGAGAGCATTGCGTAAAATTTGTGGCATAACGGTTGCTGACCGCGTTCTTAATGAAGACGTGAGAAAAAGAGTTGGTCTGAAAGAGAGTGTCGGTGTTAATATAAGAAAAGGCATGCTCTGTTGGTTCGGACACGTTGAAATAATGACAGATGACAGAAATACAGAACAGATATACATACAGATATTCTACTTTTTTATGCTGAATACGAATCTGAAATCAAAATTCGAATATTCGAAAAAAAGCGACAGATAAGCCACAGACAAACGCGCGGACAAACGCACAGACAAACGCACGGACAAACGCACAGACAAACATATAGAATTCATATAGGAACGGTGTTCCTGAAAATTTTAATGGGGGAATACGAATCGGTGATACAATAGTGAACTCAGGTAGTTTAGAACTTTATGCAGACGACGCGGTATTACGACACTCTCTCTCCCTACCCGGCAAAGGAATTGGCGTGAAATTATACATACATACATCATTATGCCTATAATTTGTATTCTGCAATGATAAATTTTGATCTAAATTAAAAAAAAGTACTTCTCATTAATATTTTTGTTACCTAGTCGTCGCCTGAATTTAAACTAAAGTTGATTAAATTATTTTAACTAATAATTATTTGCCTTAGGAAACGAGCGTGCATGAAAAGAGCTGTGAATATTAAAGCAGCAGGTGACGTGTGTAAGGACCGCATATTATGGCGCTCGGTTCTCTCTGCAGGTATACGGGGTACCGTTTGGTTCTTTTTAAAAAAATATATGTGCTCAGAGCAATTTGGACAATACGTTCAATAACTAATAATTATACAAGTATACTCAATTTAATAAATAGATCGACCAGTAAGTCAGTTTTAGATACAAATATTTTTTTTACAAGCAAAAGGTAAAGGTATTAGGTATTCGTCTTACGTACAAAAAAAATATTAATGTACATATTCTTTTCGTATGTAAGACTAATATCTACACAAGTAAGTTAATCAACTGTGCTATTATTTGTCATATTAAGCAATAATTTTCTAAGGTAGGCGACAAATGAAAATTACGCAAGTTTCATGTCAATTGTTTTAATGACTACAAAATGTGCAAGTTGATTAAAATGTACTCGTTATAATTACAACTAGTCAGCTATGTTGCACAAGATTTATAGTTATTGGTAAAAATATAATTGTAGTAATAATAAATAGTTAATAGATTCAGGCGTTATTTTGCGAAAGTCAAATTTACATGCAATTTGATCTAACCTGCTTTGTGTGCTTCCGCCACCAATTAGTTCATGCGGCCTAGCGCCGGCCGGCACCCACCCACTACTGTTAGTGCGTGCTACATGCCGACGCTGCCATGGCTGCTCCGGTAATCTGATGGCGGACGGATGGCGGACGACCGCAGCAGCCGAGGCAGAGACTACCGGAGCAGCCATGGCAGCGTCGGCATGTAGCACGCACTAACAGTAGTGGGTGGGTGCCGGCCGGCGCTAGGCCGCATGAACTAATTGGTGGCGGAAGCACACATAGCAGGTTAGATCAAATTGCAAGTAATAATGAAATTAACAAGACTTACCTACCATGATCAAATTGATCGTATTTTATCAGAAGGCGATGTCAGGAGCCTTAGAAACCAGTGAACGTGCATGAGAAGAGCAATGAATGTTAAAGAAGCGAATGAGGTGTATAAGGATCGAGTCATGTGGTATTCGGATCTCTCCGCCTACTCTCTCTGATTTGATGTGAAATTATAGATAGATAGAAAATTAGCTCATGATGATTTTAAACCCTAGCAAGCCAGTCCAGCCATATATATATTACTAGCTGCTGCCCGCGGCTCCGCCCGCGTGGAGTCAAATAACGTAGCCTATGTGTTAATCCAGATCACAATCTATCTACGTGCCAAATTTCATTCAAATCCGTTCAGCCGTTTAAGCGTGAAAGAGTAACAAACATCCATACATACAAACTTTCGCATTTATAATATTAGTAGGATATAGATATTTTTCTATGGTTCCCATATATAGAGGCAATCCCATCGCTATCAAGTCTTATTTGTATCACTGCGGGGATAGGGAACTCGCAATCTAGCAACTTGTCAATCGAAGGGGTTAGCATTGCTCCAATATAAGCCACTCGGCAGTCAATTACTTGACTTAAAATGAGTGTTTAGGACATGTTTGAGGCTTGTAGATGTGTCTTTTTACGTTAACAATTTATGCAAACGTTATAAACGATGAAACTTCAGGTAAAATATAACAGGTAATTATTAAAGCAATAATTACCAGTGATAACGCACGAAGATTACTACTAAGTAGGTACCTTCGTGCGTTATCTATCACTGTAAAAACTCATTTCGTACCCTAAATTGATAATCTGGTGATGGTTTATCGGATGATATTAAAGCTTATCTTAAGCAATTCCTTATAAAATCTTAATCAATACTAAATTCTTTTTTCAGTTTTTCCAAGGGACTACAGCATGGAGTTCTTCAAGAAATGCGTGAAGAGGTTTTTAGAGGGTCGGCAACGCATGAGTGATACCCCTGGTGTTGCAAATGTCCATAGGCTACGGTGACTGTTTACCATCAGGCAGGCCGTATATGTTTGTCTTGGCCTGGGTATATTCTATGTATAATAAGTATGTATTTACTAAAAAAAAAATATTTACGTATGTTTATCAGTTGTCTAGTACCCATAACACAAGCTTCGCTTACTTTGGGGCTCGATGGCGCTGTGTAATTTGTCCAACAATATTTATTTATTTAGTGGTATAAAAAAAGTATTAAATAAAAATCAGTTTAATTTTATATTTGTAGAAGAGAATAATTGATTCAATACATTTGTAGAGATGTATCTAAGGCCCCTTCCTGACTTGGCGGTGCGGTATCGGTGCAGTAAATTACATGCAGTAAAATTTTTACCGCTTAGTTACCGAACGCCTATATTTGCTTACACGCATCCTGATTGGCGCGGGCGGTATACGTGCGACATACTGTGTCGCAGTACGGCCATCCAGTAAGAATCCGAATACCGAGCGCGAATTCTTTAAATGTAGTATTTTGTTTCGTAATAAGGGGTGCAATAAGACACAGAAGTTCACGAAAACTTTGTTTTGACATCACATAGGTACATCGCTCGGAATTTTGCATCATCTTGCGAAAGTTGTTGTGCCGCAATAAAAAGTCTGCAAGAAATATTTATAGCAAAGTACACAATACTTCTTTCTTTTTCTACGCAATCGTAAATACATGTAACATGCAACGACATCTTAATCTGACGAATCCATTATTTCACGATGAGGGCACAAACGCGTCTGAATGTTAGCACCGAAAGCATGCAGACAACTTACCACAAGTAAACTGATAAGTGGAGAGATCTGGCCGACACAGTATACTATCGGTATACCGCATACAGATGCCGCACCGATACCGCACTGCCAAGTCAGGAAGGGGCCTAAAGATAACATTCATAATATTCGCAGCCGGGAAATATATAAAACTATCCTAAACAGGAAACGAAATTTCGATTTTAGTCATCGTATTTTCGGTACCTCGTACCTACTACATACAATGTAAACTTCATATTTTAGTAAACTAAACAATATTTTTGTAAATTTAGTTTGGAATTACTACATGAAATTTGAATCGTTCAGTGAGTAACATTTTAATCTGACGTTAAAGCTTAGGTTGCTCGTTCAATCAAAATTACTATAAAATTAAAAAGACTGATTGATCGCGAACTGTTAATTACTTATGTACCTTGATGTCACAGTCCATTGTTGGCAACAAGCTCACCATGCATGTTCGCCGCTAGTTGGTGCTGGTAGCCATAATTAATAACGGCAACGACTAAAATGACAATGTACAGTGAATATCATTGCAGTCCCCATGGAAAAACTATGGCTGCTTGAATGTTACTCGCAAATAAATATAATTTATGTACTAAAATATATATAGACTTAGATATAAAAATACTATATTAGAATTAATTTTAAAAAATGTAAAAAAAAGACCAAACTAAATGATAAACAAAAAATATATTTTTTTGAAAGTGCAGGATGTTTTATACAATGTCGGGAGGCATACAAGCATACTTAACAAATTTCTTTTTCCGACATAATATTATGACTTTTAGTACTAGCTTTTTATCATACAGATATCATATATCTTATAAAGAGAGTTAAGACGCATCAAAGCGCACCTCGCAGATACCCCAGCCAAATTACAAATTCCTGGAGGGTTTTTGGGTTCCTGCAAGTAAGTGAGGTCATCAGTAAGTCCCTATGGAGTTGCTGTGTGAGCAGCAGAGGGAGCATCGCGCGAGTGAGAAGTACTTAATGTATTACAAACGTTCATTTAGTAATCACTTTACATCAGGTGGGTCGTATACTCGTAGACCACCCGTCGTCCTACATAAAAAAATCAATGAACACCCAAATGCAATAAAAAACATTCTTGTCTGATTGAATTAAACAATTTTTTTCAGCAGGGAGTCTTCCTGCGACCACGGACGCTGCAAAGCGTTCGAAACGTCAGGTTCAACAAAATAAATAAAACACGCGATACTTCCGCTAAAAAAAATTGTTTAATTCAATGTGTAACAATCGCGAAAACCTAAGACAATACTATTCTTGTCTGATTTTCTGTTTCGCTCCATTATACCTGTTATCTTCCGCCCTCATACTATTATTCATTTTCTGCTCGCCCATTTCAGATCTTTGCCGTCTATTCTGCCCACTTCGCGTCAAAATTTTGTACTCGTAACTTCAGAAGTTTTGATTTTCAGTTTATTTTGCAAAAGGCCCTCATTTAATTATTTTTTATATTTCCAAATAAAAGAACGTTAAAAAATACTGTAACAACTGGCTATTTATTTGCTTTACAGAGTTTTGTTTTAATCGGCCTCCGGATTTTTTTCATCGAAAATTCATGTTATAAAGGCGTCAAATTCAGATTGATTATGACTTTCTTACAAGAAGATTTTTCTAAACCTTTCCGTCTTCTCTAAATAATCAAATTAATTATTAATTTTATATTTTAATCCTTCTATTGTATATTAATTTTCTAGGTTTAGTGTTTTGGATTGTGCGTTGAACTGTCAGTCTTTTGACTGAAATTTTAAATACGAGTAACATAATCTACAATTAATAATTTTCACCCCAAGACGAACACGATGTCGTCCTGAGAGTCCCGTTTATCTGACTGTATTCCATATTTTAATGTACTATTTTTTTTTTATACTATGTCGGGAGGAATACAAGCATACGGCCCACCTGATGTAAAGCGGGTACCGTAGCCTATTAAAGCTTGCAATATATTAATTATCACTTGCGTGATGCCTTCTCTGCTGCTTACACAGCAACTCCTTAGGAACTTACTGGTGACCTCACTCACGCGCAGGAACACGACAACCCTATAGGGATTTGTTATTTGGCTGCGGTTTTCTGTGAGGTGGAGGTACTTCCCCAGACGGGGTGCTTTGATGCGCCCTACCTCTCTTAAAACATCCAGACCAAGACAAACAGACATGTTCATGCACACAAATGTTTGCCTTGTGTGGGAATCGAACCCACGAGCGTTGGTGTCAAAGTCGCGTCATTCACGACTGAGCCACCGAGATCGTCAAAACGAATGGTTTAATATTCAGTTACTTACGATTTTCAGTGCATGGTCCGAAAAGGAGCTTGAAGAAGTTGAATGGCGAACCCTTGCTCTGCAAAGAATGGCTAAAGTACTTCGCACACACGTTATAAAATTCGATTTCGAAGATGGAAAGTCTATAGAGAAAGGCCAGACGGGTAACTAGAATACAAGTAACAGATTATATATCATATACAGGAGTGTCACACATTAAATATTGTCAACAGCAGTCTGTCTATTGATAGGTTTATTGATTTTGAGGTTATAGTCTAGTAGTTGTGCTAGAGGACGCATTAAGCTTTGGTCCTGACTGTTGTCGATAGATAAGTGTTTGAACTAAATCAATAGCCGGTCGATGTGTAATTCTGGGGTCTGGTTATTCGGAATTAAGTTGTTTAAAATAATGATGAACGTGGTTCTCGCATGGAATATGCTTTAAACTACTTTGGATGATAGAAAACACATACACACAATCATTGCCAAATATAGGTTGTTGAGTAATATTATCTCACAATTGTTATAGACTTTGATAATAACTATGTAGCGTTTATTTGTTTCTTTTATTTGTTATTTATTTGGGAAAATATTTTAGCTTTATTGTCACTATAAAAATAAAATACAAAATGTGGTTTTACATACTTTTCATTACAAAATATCTTATAACCTACTTTACATAAGTAAGCATAATTTGTTAAACGGCTAATTTACGTCAGCGTTCTAGGCGAAACTATGACGTCTTATGGAAGGAAAATTGTCCCCGTAGCCTATCAAAGTATACAAAATAAAGAATGTCGTTCAGACGTTTCCACTACTGGCGCTAATGCAGTATTTTTTTAATTTTCCGATGACCTTGCTCACTTGAACACAACAACTATACAAAGCATTGTTATTTGGCCATCGTATTCTAATAGATATTTATATTTATATTCTATTAGATAAGAAGCAGCCCGACTGAGAAAGTACCTATGTACTTTCTCAGTCGGGCTGATTCTTAGCAAATATTGCTGACCTAGCTGTTTAATATCTTTTCCCCATCTGCTTTATGCGAACCTCACCACGCACGATGAAGATGGTTTTATCTCTAAAAAAGAGGCAAGCTTATTGCGGATAATCTATTTTTTTTCTTCCAGTTGAATACCGGGGGAGACGTCGTCACCAAATGATGACCATGATGATGTTTGGCATCGTGTCTATCGGCATGGTCATGGTGCCCATGGGTTTTCAATTCCTAGCTGTCCTTGGCGGCAAAGCTCTTTTACTGGCAAAAATGGCACTCATTCTTGCTTCCATACAAGGACTTAAAAAGGTACGCATGCTGAAGTAACTTTCTACTAACGTTTATAATAATACCTACCACGATACTTTATTCTGTTAATTATACACTTAAATAATATGACTTTAAAGGAGAATGACAGAGTTAACAGTTCTTTTTATAAAAGGATAACTCAATATTTATTGTAACTACACTCAGCGGGACGGAAAGTGGCCCAAGCACATTTTTGCAATAAAAATAAAAATACATATAATTTTTAATGAAATTTATGTAATTGTTATATAAAATTAATTATAAAAAAATTTATATAAAAGTAAGATTTTAATTAATTTTAATAAATTTTCAAATAAAAGACATTTTACTCAAAAACAACATTAAACATTAAATTATCTTTAAAACCCACGCCATTAGACTTTAAATTAATACGATCAGGCATTGCTGTGGATTGTTTTTAATCTCTATTTGATAAATTTCTCACCAACGCAATTTTTAACTCACGGAGGGTCTGTGGAGGGTTGGGGCTTGCTCTGAAATTCCTTTTGAGCATATCTCAGACGTGTTCTGTAGGGTTCATGTATGGGCTTATTAATGGTGACTGCAATTTTTAAATGCCGACCGAAACGAAAAAACCTACAGATTAATTTTAAAAGAAAATTAATAACATTAAGTGCACAAACATTTTAATACATAATTGTAACTTACCTGTGTACTTCGAGTTCTAACACAGAAATACGATTCAAGGGTCACAAAAGTTAAATAAACGAACATATTTTTTTAACTACCCTCTTAAAATCACAAAAACAAACGTAGTGATGAATGTCACATCAAGTTTTGATACTTAACTGTTATCGCTTTGTTTGTACTTGGTCTACATTCCATGCCGCTAAGTGTATACAAAAAGTGTTGTCCATATTTACTTGTACTCGTAGTTATATTAAGAAATTCAATTAGAAATCAACAGGTAATTGAATATAACTTTTCAGCGATCATACGCTTCGATGTAACTTGACATTAATGAATATATCATTTTTAGTAATTTGGAAGCAATACCATATGTGTACAATGTTGTATGAAAACTTTGAAAAAAAAAAACAGATGCTTTTTAATTACTTCTTATGTAACTATACATGCTTCATTCAGTCAAACCTTACCAATACGTGGGCACGATGTATCAAGGATGTCATTTTTTTTTAAATTTAATTTTGACCCGATCGATCATCACCAATCTGCAATGCAACTAATGCTTAACTAAATTAGCATTATAAATTAACCTTCTCTTTTAGGCAGAGAATAATTTCGAGGGGTATCATGGGTATCATGAAAGGGGGAAGGTATGATTTTGAATAATCCGTTTAACTTCTTGCTTATCTTAAAATTATTTTTCTAAAAGGCGCTTTTATTAAATTGTAAAGTGACAAAAATATTGTGGGAGATTTGCTGCGTCTGTAAAAGCTCTTACATTGTAAATATATTTTTAGTCACTTTTTTCGATCTATGTTATAATAATTATTGAATCATCAAAATTTTATCCTTTCGGACCTTGGAGTTTGACAACGTTATACTACAAGGTATTCACATTGGCTGTATAAACAGCTCTCAGTTGATAACTGAAAAACTTTGAATGTTTTTGAACAATAAAATCATTTTTGATAAAAGCGTCAATTTTTTATTACATGTAAATTGTTTATAAATCACCTGTTCAGCTTACGGCACTAAATAAAAGTCAGCTAGGTAACCTGTTAACAGATGTTCTGTTCCAGATTGCTACAAATCCGATAAACTACGGATTCTACCATTCCTACCATCCATATGATTATTATGAGAAGCGAAGTCGTGATGATTGGCCACCACCGGCCATAATGCCTGCTACTCCCCCACCATCGCTCTCAGTTCATCAGTGGCCTAATATAGACAATGGAGTAGTTAAAGCAGATAGAAAAAACTTGATGGATACAAAAGAAACCGGCAAGGAAAGTAAAATAGAAGTCATAACTTGGAAACCAGATTTACCGAATGCAGCTAAAGAAGATATTGAACCCAGACTTTATCCCGTTTATTCGGGGCCTCATGCACCAATTTTTACATCGATAGATGCGCCTACGTCTCTCATAGATCTGACAACTAAACCAGGGGATGTTCAAGCAGATTATTCACTGGATCTACCCTATAATGGATTTCGCTTT
This sequence comes from Pyralis farinalis, assembly GCA_947507595.1. Lineage (NCBI taxonomy): Eukaryota > Metazoa > Arthropoda > Insecta > Lepidoptera > Pyralidae > Pyralis > Pyralis farinalis. The sequence goes on along the minus strand of OX382266.1, from coordinate 21,934,395 downwards.
CAAACTCCCACTACTGTCATTTCAACTTGACGTATTTGTTCGGTTATTTTGGGCATTATATAACGTAATTGCCGGTTTCTACTCGTATATATCTCAAGTGCTATATCCAAAAAGACATGTAATTTATTCTATTTATTGATATTGTAAGTTTCTTAGTAAAGCCAATAAATAAAAACGTGAGTGTAATGTTCTTATTATTTTTACTTCAGCACATCAACACATCAGCAAAATACCAATTCTCTGTAGAGTTTCTAATTACTGTTACATTATTTCTATTTACTGCGGAGGTACCTACTTAGTTAGAAGCAGAGACAACATCTGCCTATATGTTACTGTGGGTGCTACATATCTTTGAATAAGTAATGTAATGATATTTCAGTGTCTATCTACAAAAGTTGAACAAGGTTACCGATTATATGACTGCATTTTTCATTGAAGATCGAATATCCTTAGATTTCAATTAAAAAGCAATCAATGTATTTTTTAAATCAAATAATGCAACCAAGACTGAACAATAAGCGATAATTGGAATATGGTTTTAATTGATAGAGCAAGATCGGCTATTTCCTATATATAATTTATAAATTAAATTTCTAGAAAAAAATCCAACAAATTATTGATATCTGTCACCTGTTTTAATTCTTCGTCGATTTTAATATTTTACTTAATAAGCATTTGCATAACTATCACAATAAAATACCTACTTTTCTTTAACAAATTGATTTATTACGTAGTTTAATTATTACGAATAATTATAATACATATTTTTTTATACCACTAAGGTGCGGTCTGCCTGATGGTAAGCAGTTACCGCACCTTATGGATATTTGTAACACCGGGGGTGTCACTCATGCATTACCTACCCTGTAAAAACCTCTTCACCCCTTGGGAAACCCTTATCTGGTAGTTCATTCCAGAACTTGAGCGCTCTCGGAAGAAGACTTCGCTAGAACCGTACAGCACGCAACCATTACAGTTCCAGTGTGTAAGGGTGAACACCGCGAGAAGGCTAGCGGTGCGGTTGTAAAAATAAGCTGTCGGTATCATATCGAACAATTCTTCAGAACACAGCCCGTTGTACAATCAATAATTATTAACCACTTTAATATAAACAATTTAGTATCTAAAATGTTCATTGAATGATATTTGAAACATAAATTTAGGATATTTATCGTTAACTAAACCTATTGACATTATATATAAGCTCGTGGGTTCGATTCCCACACAGGACAAATACTAGTGTGCATGAACATGTATAGATATCTTGATCTGGGTATTTTCAAGAGTGGTAGGGTGCATCAAAGCAGCCCGACTAGGGAAGTATCTCTATCTTATAGAAAACAGTAGCCACATAACAACTCCTTGGAGGGTTGTTTTATCTTTGAGTAAGTGAGGTTACCAGTAAGCTCAAAAGGCGTTGCTGTTTTATCAGCAGAGTTTGCAACGCGCGAGTAATATTTCCTGTATTTCAAGCGTTCATAGGCTACGGTAACCATTTTACATCAGGTGGACTGTGAGTTTGTATGCCTCTTGACGGTGTATAAAAAAAAATCGTGCTGAAATATTCGTTGTTAGAACATTTTTCGTATCTATACTATTATTATAAAGAGGAAAGATTTGTATGTATGTTATGAATAAACTCAAAAACTACTGGGCCGATTTCAAAAATTATTTCACCATTAGAATACTACAATATAAATGATTAACATAGGCTATAAAATATTTTGAAAATAGTTAGGGATCCGTATGAAAACTTCCATAATGTTTGAAAAAGATACCGAAAAATCCTTATACCGCGTACGCTGCTGAAACTATTGACAATAGAGCAAAGTAATGTACTACAGTTTTATAGAGGACATCAATATCTACAAAAAAGTTACGTTGAAATAACTACTTTTTCATGTTAAAATATGCTATAGTAACGCCGGTACAAACTAGGCCACATTATTCGTACCTTGGTATTAATCCTTATCCAAATAAATCATTTCGTATTCAAGACTGTTTCAATGCCTGTAGGTTACTCTTTGAATTAACGAAATCGGACATTTCATTCCAAAGATATTACGGATTTTGTTCGGTGTTTCAATCCCTTGCTTGCGACACCGGCGGCGGCCACGGCGCGTGGCAGCGGGCGGCGCGGCGCACATCTATGAGATAGGTATCCGCGCGGCTCATTCGCGCGCTACCGACATTGAATGTTTTGACTTTTTCATACCACATTTTTTCTGTTCCAGTTAAAAAGTTCTTTTCAGAAAAGCGTGCCTCAAATCATCACCTTTGTGGCAATCTATTGAAACTCTCAATTTGCGCACGAATATGAGAGCACGTTCAAGTAATGACGGCAACGACAATTTCTCACAAAAATTACTTAAACTTGGAAGCGGAAAATTACCATCTCCAATTGCACATAGCCTCCAAGTATTATTGGATAATGAATTGGCTCAAACTGTTCACAGTCTAGAAATCCTTATAGAGACAATCTATCCCGACATCGAACATCTTACAGAAAGAAATTTTGATTGGCTCTATTCGAGGGCGATCGTCTCACCAAAAAACAGCTTAGTAAACGAGATAAACAAAATGATCATTGAAAAAGTACTAGGTGATTTTAAATGTTACAAATCTATTGATAACGTGTGCAACATCGAAGATACAGTGCACTATCAACAAGAATTTTGAAATTCTCTCTATCCCGCCGGCTTGCCACCACACGAACTGAAATTAAAAGTAGGTACTCCCATTATGCTGTTGAGAAATTTAAGCCCTCCCAATATGTGTAATGGCACAAGGCTTTTGATAAAGGAATTACGAGACAATCTGATTATAGCAACAATCATCACCGGTCCCACGGCCGGACTGCTAGCTCACATTCCGCGGATCCCGATGATACCAACAGATTTGCCCATGTCTTTTAAAAGGTTACAGTTTCCTGTAAAGGTATCGTTTGCCCTTATAATAAATAAATCCCAGGGACAAACTTTCTCGATCTTTGGCATCGACCTAAGAGAAGAATGCTTTTCTCATAGCCAATTATATGTTGCACGAGTAGGATTCCTAAAAAATCAATATATTTTGTTGCCATCTACGAATACCACGGCCAATATAGTATACAGCCTTAAGGTAGATATCATATCATATCATATTGGAAACTAAAAAAGTAAAACCTATTAAATTAAATTAATATGAAGTCTCGAAATATATGTTATATATATTAAAATAAATGTTAAAAATAAATGTAAACATAAAATTAAAAACAATATAAATAAATAAAAAATAAACTTTCCGATTGTAATTAGGATAAAAACTAATAAAAAATTAAATACCACTAAGTACGTACCACTTAAAGTAATTTGTCTGAAAAAAAGCTACTTAAGAAAAACTATTTAAAAAACTCTCTAAAGAAACATTTACTCTTCGTTTATCCCAAAATGTTTAAAAAATAAATGTCCACCCGTGCGAAGCCGGGGCGGGCCGCTAGTAATGTCATAAATTGAACTACGCACATTCACGTGTTAATGTATTAAACTTCACAATATTCAGTTCCAATTTCTTTCATTATCCTAAAAATCTACAAAAAATAGGCTGGATACACTTGATCTTTTCGCCCTGTATATTTAGTTATAATACGACTACTATTATAACTAAATACCGCTAGCCAAAATTCGGTCAAAATCATTATTAAAATTAGATTATATATGAGTTTGCATATGTCCAGTCATCGTTTTAATTTTTATTTATGCTAATAAAGCTGGGCGATACCTACTAACCCAAGAAAACAGGAACTCAATTGACAAACTTGACAAAAGATACTTAAACATCACATTTATAAAGGGCAGAAAAAGTAAAGAAGTGAGCGTGTGTGAAACTTTCACATTAGCTATCACTCTTATAAATGAAATAATAAAACTAATATTCCAAGAACTGTTCAAGTATTCATAAAGCGTATTTTCGCAAAGCTGAAGACACGTTCGTACACAGCGAAGTCAGATACACGTAATAAGAATTGCAAATTTGCAATTTCTTCGAGAATATGCCCAAATTTAGGCAAGTGTGTTTCTCTTTGTACGTACCAGTCAAAAGCGTAATTTTCACATCTGGTATGATAAGTTTTTGCGAAATTATGTAAGTAATATTGTGTCTGTGATTGGAAGAGATTCATCATTGTCATTCAGCCCCATATGTCGTCAATACATTTTTTACATTGAACAGGCAAATGTGCATGTGGCTCACTTTATAATAGGTAATCATAGCTTTCCCCAGACATCACCAACGTCGATTTGTTGCCAGCCTTTCAATGAAAATATAAACAGTTTTCTTGTAGACGACATATCATATTTATTTGGAAATACCATTGAGCAAACTTGACGTCAACGTACGTAGAAGAAAATGCTTTAAAAAACGTACCGTAGTAGAACGCATATACTGAATGGATGGAATTTTAGTTGATTTCGAGTAGGAGGATAACGAAACTCAGTGAAACAATATTATAGGTTACATGATATCATTAAGTTTATTACCTCATATCATGAACATTTTACTGCCTTTGCCTGTAATGAAATAGTTGTGTTTGATATAATTCAATACTTTTGGTAAAACACCATTACATAGGACACCGATGCTTATCCATTAATACACTACATCATTCCCCTTTCTTTATTATTTTATTTTACTAGTTTTCCCTGACCTCCGCACCAGCATGCTACACCCACATTATTAAAATGGCAGTTCGACATCTGTCGATCCGAACACAACAATCCTCTCGGAGTTGTTATTTGACTGCCATTTTCTGTAAGGTACGTGTTATTACCATTGCCCATCACAACGATAAATACGGTTTTTTACTGTAGTGGTTTTGCTCAGCAGCTTTACGGAGCAATCAATAAGCACGGTTTCCAGAAGGACGCCGGCCGCTTCGCTCACTAACTCTACCGAATTCGATTTTTGTTCTAGCAGTCACATATCTTACATATCTACAGGCAACACTCAGGTTTCGTTTTAAATCTGCGAAAAGAGAGAAGGATCTTCTTGTAGGTAACAAGGAGAAATTATAGGTCAGAATAACATGAGCAGATTTCGCCACGAAGTTAGTGCCGAGAGCCAAACCACTCGGTATAATAATAATAACAGGGTGGTGGCGCTATCAGTGGTGCAGTGCGTTGCATGAGATGGACTTCTATAATAAAGAAGAATGTCATGCGAGAGTACTTTGAGGTCAAAGAGGGGGGAACTACCCTCACTGCGTACCGTGTTAGAATGCTTTCTGTGTTTCAGGCCAGCTCTTAACGTCTCGGGTCGGCTATCCAACGCTGCCATCTGTTGGACGATGCCACACTTGACCGGCTGCGTTTCCAAGCACAGGATAGTCGTGTCGCTTCTGAACTCTCACGGAATCAGACTGGTTTGCAACCAATTACTGCGATCGTCCCTGGACCCGTCGATGCGCTATAACCATTGTAGGGTATCAGGTAGGCGGTATGCTTGATTGCTACCTAAATGGTATAAAAAAATCAATGACGAAGGGGAACTAATTAATATTAAAAGGGGTATTCTCTAGGATGACAGTTTGGGTCCCATGTATTTTTTGCATTGAGCTTTGAATCCTTTAAGCACGTTGTTGGAGGATTCAACGCTGGGCTACTGGTTACGAAGGGGAGTTCAGGATATAATCTCACCTTTTATATATGATTTGAAACTTTTTGACGGTCGAGGTTTTTTGAACGCCAAGACCCTACATAATCGAGAGATATGTAAGTTCAGCTCAATATTTCCTCCATACTGAATTGAAAATGCTTAAGGATGTAGTTAATGTGGATCGTGGACTAACCCCTTTGTCTTTGGCTAAAGAAAACCGACATACGAGTAAACCTGCAATATTATACACTCATGATCGCAGGGATGTATGGCAAAGTAAGGAGCTACTCGGTCATTTCTACAAGGCCGTATATGGGCCTGATGTAGCCACGTTAGCTTCCGTATCCTGATTACGTTTCGGGGACCTTTTTGGGGAAACTGAAAGTTTTGTCTGTGGAATTATGGATGAAGTTATTAAGACGAACAACTACCAGAAATATATCATGAAAGATGGCATGCATGCCATCTACATGCTCGACAGATTTCTAGGGGAATCCCTCAGGCATAATGTTTCCGGGTGTTCTCATCTGACTAACGGCGAGTACTTACACAGACATAACCAAGTAGCCAGGATTATCCACCAGCAGCTTGATTTGAGATACAGTCTTGGCGGAAGAGGTGCCATATTACAAGTATATGCCCGAAGCTGTTCTCGAAAATTACCATGCCACATTATACTGGGATCGATCTATTATCACAGGACTATTGTAGCCAATAAACCTGACATATTAATAGTTAATTACGCTTAATTAATTAGATCGATCAACGCGCCAAGCAGTAATTGTTGATAACCCTATTCCACACGATGTTAATCTTGTGAAAGTTGAAAAAGATAAACAAACAAAATATCTTGATTTAGCTCACGAGATTACCGACTTGCGGGATGTCGATTCAACAATTATTGTTCCGATCGTTGTGTCAGTAAACGGCTTAATAGCTAAGAGCTTCGATAAACATCTTAAAAGGCTCACGTTAGTAAACTGGATTAAGGGGGAAATGCAGAAAGCAGCCCTCCTTAGCACGTCACATATTGTGAGGAGGTTTCTGTCTCTGTGACCTTGACCACCGATAGTTTGGCCCTTGTTCCCGCTATCAGGGGGGGGGGGTGCTATTTTTAAATGTATTGTATATAATTTTATATTTAAAAATGTAAATAATAAGACATAAATTTAATCAATGAAATAATAAGACAAGACAAGCTTTCTAAGTGCTTGTATTTAGCTCACGAGGATACCGCCATGTGGCATGTAGACTCAATGATAATTGTTCCGATAGTCGTAACAGTGAACGGACTTATAGCGAAAAGCCTCGATCGATACCTTGAGAGGCTCTCGCTCGGCAGTTGGGTCAAGAACCAGTTACAGAAGGCGGTTCTTCTCGACACCGCACACATTGTGAGGAAGTTTCTCACTCTGGAGCCCTGACCACAGGTTTATTTTTAAAACGTTTATTCAAAGCATAAGTGCCTATTTAAAATGTTTACAAACGCTGCGTCACGAAGACCCACAGGGTTTATCTGTGTACAGCGAGTCGTTCATCAAACGAAATGATTTATGTAGTAGTTTTAAACTTCCCTTTAACTTTACGTAAGTTATATTTAGCATTTTGTAAATATACATTCTGCAACTGGTCTGGCAATTCATTTAGATAAGTTGTAGTAAGATAATAATTACACGTTCTAGCGCCATATACATTATTTATTTTTGGTAGAAGATATTTATTTTTATGAGATATGTTTCGCAGATGACTCGGCCTTGTTCTTTTATTTACTATGACCTCCGAATTATCATCTTCGGTTAATATTGAAAATGTAATCTTGTTTCTAATTGACAGGACCTTACAATATTTAAACAACCTATTTTCATCTTCTTTGAATTTGGTCTTTATATTCTTGGGAACGATTATTTTCAAAAGTTTTAATTGTAATTTATAAATATCTTCTATGTATGTTTTGTAAGTTCTACCATAGCTGCTAATTCCGTAATTGATAACAGAGTCAGCAAGAGCCATGTACATAAGCATGAGTGTTTTGTACGGTACTTTATATTTAAGCGTAGTAAGCTTTCTAATCACAGATCTTAGCTTGCCACATACGTGGTCCTTATGCGGGCCCCAGTTGAACCTGTCATCAATTACGAGTCCAACGTACATGTGCTTATGTACTACTTCCAACACAGGACAGGAGCAAATTTGCACTGGTGGATTGTGCATACATTGGTGTTCGTGAGACACGATTCTGGGTTCAGTGACCACTTTGTTGTGAGATGAGCATATATGCATGATTTTTGTTTTTTGTGGATTGATCTCTAGGCCAACATCGTGTGCCCACTTATACAACTGATTATAAATATGTTGCAAAGTTTCCACTGCTTGTTGTATGTTTTTATGAGCGACCAATATACATGTATCTTCCTAGGTAGCTAGGGCCTTCGCTCCGCTACCTGTGGGTGCTAGTTATTATATTTTTAAATTTATTTTGTATAAGTGTGTTTAAAAATGTAAAAATCTATTTTTACATTTTTAAACACACTACATAAATAATAATTTATTTTCTCTCTAGAGTACATGTTACATCTTTATAGGCTAGTACCCTCCCTGTGAGAGACTGGAGCCTGAAGTAGGTTCAACCCTTCGAAACCCGGGTGGTCGTATACGACCGCGAAATGTATGGGAAAACGTATATAACGGGTTCTGACTGCTCAATAAAAAACATGTATATATCGTCGCCAGGCATTTTGAATGAATAATAGAATTGGCCTATAAATAATATTACAATTATAAATATAATATTATTACAATTGTAGCCAATGTGAAATGCAAAAAGAAATAAAAGAAAAAAGATAAAATAAAGTGTCGAAAATTTATTATTGCAGTAATCTACATTATTGCGTATCCCAATGGAATTAGTATTGTGTGTGTAGTGAATTAAGATTTTGGTGTGTGTAAGTTATAAGGTGCATGTTGTTAGAGTAACCGTGAAAATTAAAGGGTAGGTGAAACTAATAACTTTAGTGGCCGAAGCAGCTTTTCCGTTTCGTTGTAGTCACGTGTCTTGAGAAACTTGGCTACTTCGCACTTGTAGCCATACTTTGTTAGAGGATAAACGTTGAGGAGTGTGTTGAGTTTATTATATAGGCCCACCTAGGAAACCAAAGAAGTTTTGAGAGAAAGATGTGTTCCATGTTTCGCTCTAATGGGATACTTTACCCTTCCTACGTTTATCCTTCAAAAGGTTAGGATCATAGATGAGCTGTAAGTGTTTCTTTAGAACTGTGAGGAGTATGAAAGATTGTCTTACTGTTAAGACGTCCCACTTTTTGTGGAGATATATTGTTGGAAACCTGCATGGAAGACTGTGCTCGCTCGATAGTGATAAGGTTAGATTGTACAACCCCACCCTATATCTTGATGCAGCAGCATATTAGCGAGTGTCTCAAGGAGTTATATATACCATTTTGAACACTCGTCGGTCAGATACCAATATAAGTGTTTTGAGGACATAGATGAGTTTGCGTATTCTAGCGGCAAGAGATTCAATGTGGGGCTTAAGGTTAGTGATTGAACGATGACGATGCCAAGGTTTTTGATGCAGTCTGTTCTTTGAAGGCATTGACAATTAGCTGTATCGCTACACCCGACATGGGATATAATTTGCACTGAAGAAGGCGGTAGTAGATTTTAATGAAGCGCGACAGGGACGTATTTCGTTTTGGAAACGTTTAAGGCCAACTGTTCCGTTGGAGCCATTTGCAGACCCTAACAAACCCGTTCTGAGCAGATTTGAATGCTTCATCCCAATCAGCGAAAAAGAGCGCTGTATCATCAGCGAAGGAGAGTACTTTGCTTTTGGAAAGTTGCAGGTGGCATAGCTCATTGATGTAGAATAGGAACAGCGTGGGTTGTTCGTCACTTATAGTTATTATTATTATTACTCTTTGTACCATTGAGGTAGTTATCTAGGAATTTCAAAGGCTCTTATTCCGATTGCCTCCACTTTGGAGACCAAGTGTCTCTGAACAGTCTCGATCCCATGGAGACTGTGTCAAATGCTTTTGCTAGATCTAGAAACACGGTAATGTATATCTGTCTTTTATCTAGTTTGGCAGTTAATAAGTCAACCAATTCATGGATAGCGTCACTTGTTGAGATACCACGTCTAAAGCCATATTGTGAGGGTGATAGTTAGTTATGCCCATTTTCACTGTATGCATTAATTGGCAATTTACTTACCATCAAATTTCAAAGGCTCTTATTCAAGCAGACCTTCATTTTAGTGGTGAAGAAATTGTAGCCCTTAGAAGAGTTGCTTAGTGGTTACAAAAATAAATTCATATTTTGATTTTTTATTTCAATGAACGTTTATTTGTATGTTCATGCGTTTACGTACATTTGCTAATAAATAAATTGAGGCGTTATTTTGCGAAAGCCTTTACAGACACATAACAGACAAATTGATTAAATCTATGTAGCGTGCTTATGCCACCAATTAGTTCATACGGACTATCGCCAGCCCACATTTACCTAATTCTGTCAAAGATTTGATGCTACACTAAAAATATACATAGTAAACCTTTTATTAAGTAAATGAACTCGACTTTATATTAACATTAAGATTTTTTTTTAGACTATAACATTGTAAAGATTAAGTGAATGCTTTGTAGCCGCCAACTTCAAAGAAGTGATTTTAATAAAGTTTTATATATATTTTTTACAATATACATATAAACAGATTTCATTGCTACTCCTAATACAATTTGTCATGATAATATCAAACGAAGCATGTGTCCTACAATTATGTAGGCCAACGGAATAATTTGCCAAGGCACTTTCGCTGACGTCAAGATATAACAAAGTTGGTTTTGTCATGTATTCCTATTAATGCTGTGTATACTGTAAGTGTAAATAATGTGATTGCACGTGTTGCCACTCGCAGCCGAGCATTTCATATTGCTTGCGGCTTTTCTCACTTAGTACATGTTTTTAATTAATTTATAACTCTATTGTCCTCGAACTATCTTTATTTTGACTTAGAAGGACGAGATAATACAGGTGGAGGTACTTTCCCGTTCGGGTTGCTCCTTATACGTCTTATACTGGGTCTCTTACTCGGTCGATACTCTCTTTGGTCAGAGATTCGTTTGTTTTATCGGTAAGATTGTTAATCGGTAGAGAGCAATGCGTGCTTTTGAGTTTCGTAGGGTCTAAGTAGCTTACAGTATCCCGGTAGTCAAATATAAAGAATGCTATTTATGTCTTCACTATCTATGGTATTTATTATATTTGTGACAAACTACTTGAAACGTCACTTCCACTGGCAACTCTTATAAATAACACCTCATACAATACATATAAATTGAAGTTATGTTTAGTGGCTGCCAGCCATACAAGATAGAGGACGGAGCAATAATTGGCGAAGGTATCACATATAGAAAACAAAAAACATACCTGCTAAATTGATAAGATTACCCCTCTTTTATGCGGTTTCAGGTCAGTATCCGGTTATCAGGAACCTGATAAATATTTTGGAGTTCGGTAATTGGTATTCTGGGTTTAAAAAAACTCATTGGATTCTCCGTAACTAACGTTAAGCCGCAATTCGTATTTGCTTCACTATATTTGAGGTCGTAAACCTTCAACGTTAATATGATCAGTGCCCTGCGGGAAAGCAACCAAATTATCTGTCTATGCCCTTAATTAACCGCCACATAGTGCAAACATGTCTAAATTAAACTCGGCACAGCGATATTCTCGCTCAATCAGGTCTAAACTGAATTGGGAAGTGCTTACCTCCATCTTGCTTGCACTTGCAGAGGTAGTAACGAGCAAATTATACTGCTTTCTTACATTGAAAAATTGTGAAAAGCTCCAGTGAATACGTGAAATATGCATAGTAAATTATAGATATGACAAGTTCAGTGGCACAGTGGTTAGTTATGCTGCTTTGACACAAACGCCGGTAGGTTCGATTCCCACACAAGACAAACATTTGTGAGCATGAACATGTCTGTTTGTCTAAGCCTGGGTGCTTTTAGAGAGGCAGGGTGCACCAAAGCAGCTGATCAGGGGAGTGCCTTCATCTGATAGAAAATTTCATCCAAATAACAACTTCCTGGAAGGTTATTCTGTTCTTGTGAGTGAGTAAAGTTACCAGTAAGCTCCTATGGAGTTGCTGTGCTAGCGTCAGAAGTGTTGCTATTATTAGTAAATTAATTTATTGCAAGCGTTCATAGGCTACGAAAACCACTTAACATCTGGTAGCCCACATATTTATATGCAAAGAATAAGAAATTCGAGATGAAATATAATAAAAAGAAATAATGCAGCTACATTACTTATTATCAGAAGCGAGTGAAGTTTGTAAGGATCGAGTAATGTGGCGCTCGGTTCACTCTGACTCCCCCACACCGAATTTGAAGTTATAGATATTAATGATACCAGATCAATATAATAGTAGAATAAATACATACAAAATATTAAATTCATTCAATAAGTAAAGTATGGCAAGGAATGTCTTCTTGCGAGATCTGATTTGCTGTGAGGTGCAATATTATGGTCTTAATAACAAGTAAGTTAAATATATATATCATTTATTTTATAATGTATCGTGCAATATTGGCCGTGCACGTTGCAATGTTCACAAGCTCACAAGACATTTGGTCTTTGGTACAGACCAAACACTTCCGATTTAGCATAGAATAATTCTTATAACTCAATTGTGTGACTCTTCAATAATGAAGACCATAGAAGAACGGCGCGGCCGCGTGCTATTAGAACTACAAAGGCTGTTAATACTGTTAAAGCTGGAATTCGCCGAAACCACATTAGGAAACAAAAAATCTTATAGCGAGAAATGAAGATTCCCGCTAGGACTCTGTCGCGTATAATAAAACAAGATCTGAAACTCGGCGCTTATCGTTGGTATACAGGACATGCTCTAAATCAATCCCTACAGTTGAAGAGAGTGAATCGATCAAAATGCCTTCTGTCCCGATACGCAAGTGAAAGGCGCAGAAATATCCTCTTTACTAATGAAAACATTTTCACGATCGAGGAGCACTACAACAAGCAAAATAACAAAGTGTACGCACACAGTTCTAAAGAAGCCGCTTAAGTGGTCGGAAAGGTAGAACGTCGTCTTCATCCTACATCTGTGTTTGGTAGTTTGGTGGGGTTATCTTATCAAGGAGTCACAAATCTTCATTTTTTGTGAAAAAGGAGTGAAGACTTAAGCCAAAATGTATCAAAAGACTGTCTTGGATTATGTTGTAAAACCTCTCAGTAATACAGTTTTTAAAATTTCCAGCAGGACTCTGGTCACAAGGCACGAACTACCCAAGCCTGTTTGTAAAATCTTTTTGCAATATGTTTATTTTGTTTGTGTACTTGATGGATGTTGTTGTTGCCTATTAGAAGTTAAAATGTAATAAATGAAACTATAGGTCTGTCCTTAAATATGTATTTAACAACATAATAATTAAAGACTGTTTGTTTCTAAATAAATAAATAAATAAAAATAAAAATAAAATTAGGAGGAAATATCTTCGCCTTTGGGGACTTTGCAATTTTATTTTTCTAATCGCAAGTGCGTATTCTACCTGATGTGATATAGAAAAAGAACATACATATATATATATATATATATATATATATATATATATATATATATATATATATATATATATATATATATATATATATATATATGGGCTAATTAGGCCAACATAATGTGACATGTTATATATCCCAAACATAAATCTGAAAATACAAATAAGGGACCAACAAAATCTGTACACGGATTGAAAAAAAATTGTAAGGATCTCGCGACGTTCTTCGTGGGTATCCTGATATCCCTTAGGAATTCTCGCGACTTAAAAATCCGTCATAGCCGTAATTCGAAGCCAACGCCTACACGCGAGCGCGTGCTCTAATTGTGATTCCCGTGACAACTTTGCTTACGTTCCCTTTTCTCCATTAATAATATTTAGATTCCAGAGCCACTAGTTTTGGCTAGGCTTTGCCATATTAGATAGTCAATTTTTTTCTTCAATAATGAAAGACTCTGATTTGCTTACTGGTATATCAAGGCATCGTTCGAACCACGTATATAAAATCTTAAATTATGCTGGAATATTATTCGGGGGTGATACTTCTGAGATACGAGAAAACGACGTCGAAGGTCACGACATCGTATAAAGTAGATATACCTATTTAGTAAGAGTAAACATATGTACATAGGCATATATAAATGTTAATTGTTTAATTAATAAGTATGTGGTATTGCACATTTAAGTTAATACGAGTATATTAGTTAAAACTTTTCCACTCGAAGGTATAAATAGCGAAATTTGTCAATGCACTTCGCTTGCTGAAATAGTTTGCGGATTATACTATAGTATTTTTTCAGCTTTTTACAAAAGCATAACTTAGCAATATTTACCAAACTGGGTATTATACATGTATATTCTTATGACAACTGTTTCTATTTATTCTCTCTGACTACCCCGCAACTTGGCGTGAAGATATACATATACTATTTCTTTTCATAAGGTACAAGTACAAATGAATACACTGGTAAGTTTTCATATCATGTAATTACACAATTCAGATATGTATTTGGATGTACAGAACAGTACAGCAGTAGGTACATTGATATTAGGATATGTTTATACCAGGAATTAGCTACTTACTACGTATATATTAACTACTAGTGATTGTTGACTACTGATTGTTACTACTAGGGAAACATGGATTAACAATCATAAATAATATCCCTTCATGTAATAATCTTATCGGACTAAAATACTGGTGTATACCTACCTAAATTACTGTTTATTACTAAGCGAACTATGTACAAAATAGTGTTTTGTATTTATAATTTATGGTTTCATATTAGTCATATACTAAAATTTCTAAACCAGAGGTATTTAGAGTTTGAGACTTTAATGTTCTAATTTGTAATTACTGTAACGTTCATGTTACGTGCAATCTTTTTTTATTACATTTACGAGAAAACAAATAACAAATAAAACTATATAGGGTAATAAAATTCGCATATATGATTAAGAACGTATTTTTGTACCTCACTATGTAATATAATATGTCTAAACACATATCTTGATATGGTGCAAATACTTTAAAAGTCCACTTTTGAACTCTCATCTAAAAATTATAAATTAACAAAGGAGACGGTTCATTGTGGGCCAAAATGTAACAAGATGAATTATACGTTATAAAAACTCTTAAATCATAGTAGTGATATGTTAGAAAACTGAGCCTTAACCGCTATCTGAGAAAAGAGAAAATAAGGTTTAAAGTTAAAGTTAACGAATGAATCGAATAGTATGCTATAATCGATTACATTGTTTGCCTTGATGTGGCCTTGATAATAGTTTTACTGCAGGCGACCTAAAAATAATATTTTTACCAAACTCATACGCACATTACACAGCAAATAATGATATTTATGTCATGCAATCAACAAGACAGTGTTTTATAAAATGGCCAACTATCTTTAATCGATTATTCACATAAGTTGTCTTAAATACTCAGATGCCAGCGCTGTGGAAAAAAACTAACATTGACACTAAAAAAAAGTAAATGTCAGTTGCATGTCACGTCACTCTACTCGTTTGCTTCGTCTAATTCGTTACGTTTTGAATGTGCTCTTGATGTTTTGAATTTTTCTTCTACCTTTGCGATTTAATACGGATTTCAGTTTTATTAAAATCATATTTAAGTACCTATTAGGTACTCTAAAAGGTGAGTAGGTATTATGCGTGGAATAGTTTTCTATTATACTTACCTAGGTACCTAAATTGGTAACTAGGCACACCAAAACTTTCAGTACCTACCTAACATAAAGTCACTAATATTTAATTAGGTACATTAATATGCTTTTGTATGTTAAAAATCATTAAAAATATATAGCTTTATGATGTTTTTTCCCTAAAAAACTACACTGTTTTACCATAGGATTTTCATAACCCCACTTTTTAGTAATATTCTATTTCTCAGATCTCAGATTGCCAATTATGGCCAAATTTTCAGAAACCGTATAGTTTTCTACTACCTTTCAAATAATACTACTTTCATTGTGTTACATCCCAGGCCCAAGGTTCTATGGAAGATGATCCGTCTCCTTTACATCAATATTGAAGCAAATTATATGTGAGATTTTAAAAGCAGCAATGTATGTTTCACGTTTTCTTATTAATAGACTGCAAATAATTTTGCTTACATTATTATTTAGAAGTCATTATTACTGCGCAAGTAATGTAAAGGTTACGTATCTATCTATAACTTCACGACAAATACCTTGCAAGATAGACAGGGAGAACTGAACGCCACATGACTCGGTCCTTAGACACCTTACTCGCTTATTTAACATTCATAACTCTACTTATGCACGCCTCGATGGTTTCTAGGGCTTCTGATATCACCTCGCCTTCTTTTCGACCGCATTTATACAACTTTGGCAAGGGGTGACGCATGGACTGCGCCAGCTATAGGGCCATCAGTTTGATCAGCTTAGCAGCAAAAGTATATGGAAAGGTGATTGAAAGGAGAATGAGAGTGAAATCCGATGAAATGCTGTGGAACGCACAAGGAGGGTTCCGAAATGGAAGCGGATGTACGGATCAAGTTTTCTCGTTCCACAATATCGTGGAGAAGCATCTGACCATAGACCGGAAGGTTTCCTGCGGTTTTGTGGGTCTTGAGAAAGCATTTGATGGGGTTGTGCGATAGGAACTGTGGGACATATTGCCGAGATATGGGATCACTGCTCCGTGCTGTGCATTCCACTTAAAAGGATTGATCAGCATGTGTGTGGATAGATGGTGCCATGCCACCCTTTTTTTTTTTTTTTTGTGACGCGGGGAAAAATGCGTTACGCACACCACCGGTGCCTGGGTGGCCTCCGGTGGTAGTGTGGGACTCCCCGTCGGCTGTCCGACGGTATACCCACTAAACGACCCCGCGAAATGCCATCGGCCGCGTTGGTGTGATGCCCCGGATCTGTTAGCAACAGGGCACCACTGCGGTGCTATGCCACCCTGGTTTAATGTCAAAATTGGTGTCAAACAGGGTTGCATGCTATCTGCTAGGCTGATTATCCTGTATCTCGATAGTTGTCTGCAGAACAACGTCTTGTCTGTTGAACAAGGTCAACGAATGTGGAATTGCGCATGGGTTACCTAGTGGTAAACTGTCTGCTGTATGCAGACGATGCCGTGCTATTAGCAGAAACATCATCTGAACTGCAACTGCACTGGTCACAACGATGAAAGACGAATGTATGGAGAAAGGCTTACTACTGAATGCGAAGAAAACAAAGATAAATGGTATTTGAAAGAGATGATGAAGTTGCGGTTGATGATGAAGTATTAGAACAAGTGGATGAGATTGTATATCTTGGATGCGCTTTCAGAAGGGATGGAAGGTGCACCGCAGATGTGGAAAGATGAGTGAGTGCTGGGAATAGTGTGAATGGAGCGTTGAGAAAACTTCTTGGCACTAAAAACCTGAGCCAGAAGGCACAACTCGCTATACACAATGCAGTGCTGGTCCCAACACTAACTTATGGAAGCGAGAGCTGGGTATAGCAGAAAGAGCATGAAAGTAGAATAAACGCGGTCGAAATGCGAGCGCTGCGTAAACTTTGTGGCGTAAGGCTTGTAGACCGTATTCGCAATGATGATGTAAGAAACAGAGTTGGTCTGAAAGAGAGCGTCGGTGTTAAAATAAGAAAAGGCATGCTCTGTTGGTTCGGACATGTAGAAAGAATGCAGGATAGAAGAATGACGAAGCAGATATACAATGCAAAAGTGGAAGGATGTAGGAGCCGAGGAAACCTACCATGACCAAATTGGTCATGTTCTAGAAGGTAATGTCAGGAGCCCTAGAAACCGGCGAGCGTGCATGAGAAGAGCAATGAATGTTAAAGAAGCGAATGAGTTATGTAAGGATCGAGTCACGTGGCGCTCGGTTCTCTCTGCCTACCCCGCAAGGGATTTGGCGTGAAGTTATAGATAGATTATACAACTTTCAAGCTCCCGCTTCTATAAGTTAGCCAGCTGTTACTTCTAGTTCAAGCTTTTACTACCAAGAAGTGTTTCCGACATTCCATTCACGCAATTCCCATCACTTACACTATCTTTCCACATCAGACACCAATAGGTCACTCATATGCAATTCAACATTCGTTGATATTATTCTCTGCAGACAACTATCCAACATACAGAATGAAGAGCCGAACAGAGAGCATTCGACCCTGCTTGACATCGATTTTGGTATCAAATTATGCTACCATCTATCCGCATATATTCTGAACAATCCTTATACGTAGACGGATCAGCATGAAGCAGTGCGTCGTCAATTCTATATCTCGGCAATATGTACGTTAGTTCCTTTCGCACAACCCTGTCAAATGCTTTCTCAAAATCTACAAAACCGTAGAAAACCTCCTGGTCTATGACCAGGTGCTTCTTCCATTACAACCATCGACCAAGATCTTATCTGCACTCACAAAAATCACATGGACGATACATAGGCCCTGAACGGGATCTACAGTGATATATATTCGTGCAAAGCTACTATTTGTTTACTGACCATGGAAACATACGAGGAGACGCATTCTGAAAGACCAAAAATACACACTTCATTTGATCCTCACCCAAGCTGAGAAAGAATCCCAGATTGATAAATGTTATGATAAAGCGACTGGTCTCCAGTTCATACCATTCATGAATCACTGGGTACAAGTAATGAAAAAGTAAATATTGTGAGAAAAGTCGACGTTTTCGCATCAAACTGGCAGCTGTATATAATACATAGCACGCTGAGAAGATGATGCGACGGTCCAGCTTATACAAAGGGTCATATCTACCACAACGGCTAAACAAATGACTACACAGTCTCCGGATGGCGATCCGTCGTCGCAACTTAGCAGTAATAAATGCGCTGGTGAGAACCAGTGGACGCGAGATGTCGAATTAATCGTAAAGTATATGTTCATATACTGAGAGGCACGGAAAAGTAAATCAGTAGTAAGTAGAGTAAGTACTAACACTAGTAATATAATGAGAATGGAGTTGAGAGAGGCGAGTAAGACATACTCCCAAATGTGTCCAAACGTCGGCGGTGACGTCAAGTTCAAATTGGTTGAATATGACGATGACTGCCTCACGTATCAACTTGTGAACGGGTATTCCCCGGGGGACTCTCGATTCCCATCTACATAATACCACAAAATAACTATACTGGTTCTATAGCTTTAAATCGAAACACTTTTTTATTTACGAGTGAGTGCAGGGAATAGCTTGAATGGAGCGTTGGGTAAACTGTTTGGCAGCCGAAATCTAAGCCAGAGGTAAGAGAAGATACTCTTTTACCTCCTTAGGTATAGATAACAGCTGTCTCATTTAGTCCAAACCCATCTATTCAATACTCTACACATATGTTCTACATATACACACATCAAAAGTGTCTAGGGATCAACATATATTTTTGCAATAACTTTTCTCCTGATTGATATTAATTAAAATTTTCTTTAAGGATTCATCAAATAAAGTGTTTTCGTTTGTCTACAGTAACGATAAACCAAGTCACCTTTGCATTAATAAAGAAATTTGCCATTTTTATAAGAAAGGGATTTTTGACATTTGAACCACTAACATTAAAGTTCGAAAAAAGACTGAAATAACAGTTTTCTTTAAAATTTTATTGGGTAACTTAAACAATTAATAATCCGTGTTTTTACCGCGAACACTAACAACACAAGAACATCGGTTTGGCATACTCAAAATGAGTTCATCCAAATCACGCTGTGGAATGGCCGCCCATGTTCGTTGCAACAACAAAAAAAGGTCTTCTTGCGACTGGATACCCTCCATATTCGGCAGAGCTCTTCTCTGTAGCATATCCCATGCATGCTCAATCGGGTTCAAGTCTGGCGACTGAGCAGGCCAGGGCATGACATTGATGTTAGCTGCGGCGAGAGTCTGTCTTACAACTCTTGCGGTGTGCGGTCGTGCATTATCATGCATTAACTGAAATAAGGGACCGATTTGCACTTGTAGAGGAACGATGACGTCTGATACAATCGTCTCAGCATAAATTTGAGCGTTGAGGTTGCCTCTGATCCAAATCAACTCAGTTCTTCCGCCGATCCAAATACCCGCCCATACCATGATGGTTCCACCACTATAAGGATGGACTTCTTGGCAGGATTTTAATCGCTGTTGGCGTCCAGGGGTTCTCCAGTGTCGTATACGTCTTCTATCCGGTCTCATACCAAAACGAGACTCATCAGAAAAGCACACGAAACGCCATTGTTCTTCTGCCCAATTTCTGTGTTCAAGAGCCCATTGATATCGAATCCTACGATTGTGCATTGCTATAGGTGGTACCCTTAGCGGTCTTCGGGAATGAAGGTTCACTTCATGCAAGCGGTTTCTGACTGTTTGGTCGCTAATTAAGTTCCCTGAAGAGTGATGAAGCGTCACGGCTAACATCATGGCGGTTATTGTTGGAGCTCTTCGAGTTGTGATTTGAATGTATCGGTCTTGTCTCCGTGTGGTGCAGCGATACCATCCTCCATGGCGCTCAGCCACGGTACCAGTGCTTCGGTAACGTGTCCAAAGTCGACGGATAACACTCTGACTTGTATTCAGAGCTAAATCCACAGTACGTTGCCGGGAACCAGCTTCTATCATTCCCACGGCTCTGAGCATTTCTTCCCTGCTTAAATGACGTCGCCGCTCCATAATAACGTTGGTTTTAATCAGTAGTAGGGAAACAGTAGCACTAATAATGTCTTCAATGCGTTGTATGTTTTTATAGGGAAAATATTGACAGCTGATTTTCATCTTTTACTCGAATTTGATTGACAGTTCCTGTTTCAAATTATGAAATGCACCAAAAAGGATCCATATAAATTTATAAAATCATAAATTTATTACAAAGCCACATCTCAATCTCAAGAAATCCGCATAAAAATGCTTGATCCCTAGACACTTTTGATGTGTGTATATTCAGCTCAATCCAAAAGGTAGCGTATGCTGTAACCAGAAATACTCGCATGATGCTCAGTTTTATGCGAACCCAGAGAAGTCGATGCCTTACTAAACTGTAGACTCACAACAGAGTGATCGTCCCGGCCTACCCCAGATCATAGAGCTATCATTCTAAGTATCTCTCATTCATTACGTCCATCAGCTCGTTCATCTTATCGTTCAATCCACCTCTCACGTACCTATGCACATACACTCAGCTCTCCTCGACCCGTCGGAATTGGCGCTACGTGGTGGGTGGCAGTCCGCACCACCGCATGCCCACCGCCACACATATTTTCATCGATGGTGCAGTCGGTACGTGTTGCATCCGGGCGACGTCCTAAACCGCACATCGGTGCACTTTTGGGCCAGAATTGCAATCTGGTTGATTGGTTAGGGTCGTATCAAGCACGCATTTTCACACTTTATCCTACTATTTTTATTTTTTCGTCCGTCCGTCCGTCTATCACCAGGCTGTATCTCATGAGCCGTGATAGTTAGACAGTTGGAATTTTCACAGATGATGTATTTCTGTTGCCGCTATAGCATCACATACTAAAAAACTAAATAAATAAATATTTAAGGCGGCCCCATACAACAAACTTGATTTTTTTGCCGTTTTTATAGATAATGGTACGGAACCCTTCGTGCGCGAGTCCGACTCGCACTTGGCCGGTTTTTTTATTGGTCAGGGTGAATATTAAATGAATATCAAGAAAGTTACTGAAAAATATAATCTAGCATAAATAGTCTTCTGTTAAGCTCTTGAGAGTATTGGAATCAAATTGATGTACCGATATTTTTTTAGGTCAAGTCTACTACAAGACAAAAGTCTTTAATTTTTTGGGGAAAACACCATAGACGAATGGAAAGTTTAAAGCACGCGTAAATAGGTGATAAATTTATTAATGACATGACATACAGATTTTAGTGAATATTACCACAAAATCGCTATATTTAAAATTGTGTATCATAATTATATAAAAGTTAAATTGTCCGAGGCAAAGTCTCCTCTGATTTAATGGTATATTACTTTGATAGTTTGATATCATCGAGAGCCTTTTTGTCTCTGATAAAAAAAATCCATGCATGTATCCGGATGATATAGGCCAAATGTGACAATAATCCTCTATAATCACTATTTTATACGATTATTGATTACTAAAAATATACCATGTTCGGTTGATAATTTCTAAAATAACTCTACGTAAGCCCTGTTCGGTAAATTGTTCGGATATTTGATGACGTAAAATATAGTTCAAGAAACGCTAGGTCGTCTTTGATAAACCATCCATGGATTAGAAACTTCTTGGATCTTAAGAGCTCTTTGTTGATTCTGCTTAATTAGCGAGAAACTTGCCTTACTCCGCTCCCAATAACGTGGATAGAATGTACTAAACAAATTATGTTGAAAATTTCCTTTAACTTTCCAGTGATCGAAAATCATGATGAGAATATTTGAATCGTGATTTATCTCATCTTTGAAAAAAATATTCAGAGGCGTTAATAGAGGCCAAAAACTTCAGTTAAAAAAATATCTGTGTATCTGTACGTTGTTTATAATTTCAACTAAACTAAAGACGGGATCTAGAAATTTGGTAAGTAGTTATATTTTGTAGATATTTAGAATACTACTTTGGAGTTGACAGTAAATTTAAAAATAGTTTTTTTTTTAATGGCAAAATATTGTTAATTAGAAATGAAATATCTTTTACTTATTACCTTAGTTACCGTCTGCGTTCGCAATTATTACTTCAGAAAGAGGCATGGACTGAAAGTGATCATTTCGTTTCTATAGAAATGTCCAGATATTTACGTGTAAACTATTTTAGTTAATTGATCATTGTGAATGAGTGAAACTTGTACTGAGATATTTTGTCTTTGGTCTACAACTATGTCTATGACTATGTATGTATTTTATATACTTATATATTGTATACTTAATTTCGCATAACTTTTTAAATCCCGCCCAAAATAAAATTACTGCACACACGCTATGGCTAGCTGGAAGAGATCTCTTAAAGAGATAAGCTCACCATTGTACACTATTTTTAATGTAACAAACTCTGTGTGTAATGTTATGCAATAAAGAATATATATATACAATTTTTCATCTTTATGTAGCGCTGTCAGAGCAATCTTTAAGATCTAGGTACTCCTTTTGTTTATTTAATCCTAATTTTATCAGCAATGACCTTCAGAATTCAGAAAAATAATAACTTGTAAGCCGACTCTAGCTTTTATTTTATTTTATTAATTTTAACTCCTTAAATATTCTTCAATTAAATGTCTGTAGTGACAACTGCGCTCGCGCGGTGTGCAATAATCTACCTGTCAGTACTAATATTGATTAATATAGTGCGTTTGTTAGGAGGTAGAGTCTCCGGAGCTATTCCAAAGATTAGCCAGTACAACGTATCCTTGTTTATCCGGTACTAAAAATACTTTTACGAATAAGAAGCTATAATATCTTTGAGTGGTATTTGCTATTTTTCATTACGATTACTGCGTAAAACTGGAAACGCCCACCTTTACGTGGACTAGTCAATAAATAAAACTGTTCAAGTTTGAATTGAGCCTCGGTCTGTTATGTACGTAATGCTTGTTGTAATGCTCTTTTCTATCTCCGTTCCTACATTGCAACAACCCGCATTAGAAATGGAAGTGTTTATTTTAGAGTTATACATTAGTGTTTTCAGTACCTCTTATTTAAATATTATTATTATATATTATATACATGACATATAGATAAAGAAAAAGATAAAAATCTTTATTTGCCATTGAGTACTTAGACACGTTTTACATCTTTAAAATAATCAAGACTTATGGTATTTTTTTAATTTCTCATAGTTTCATTTTTTCTTTTTTGAATTATCAACATATCGAAAATGACTATATGTAAAAAAGAGAAGCCAAAAACCTAACAATGTAGGTCTTTTTTCTATTGATTTTACAAGTCCATGTGAGTACAATAATAAAATAATCATGATGATGTCGAGTGACAAAATAACAATAATAAAAAAACGGGTTGCACTCCGGGAGGGCCGGTAGAAGTGAAAACTTGAACATTAATGTTGTGCATTTTTGAATATTTTGGAATGGTTACGGAATAATTTCGCACGAATTGCTTTATTTATCAGTATAAAAGTACTATCATGTATGTGGTAAAATACAATATTTATTTATTGCGGTATCGTACACAAACATGACAATTTACATTACATTAAAACTTTAACACTTCAGAACTATTACAATTATTTTACATTAAAAAGTTTATCTCAGAAAAATCAACTTTCATCCATAATTTCAACGACTCTTTCACCATCATCATTACCAGCATCATTATCTATCAATCAATCTCTAAAACTCAAACATAAACGCACACTCGCGCAAGCGCCCTGCGCCGCTTAAACCAAACAGCAGTGTTGATAAACTACGTTGAACGAAACGCGTAAGCGCCAAGAATTTCATGGCGCTTACAACGTTTTGGTCGCGAAAAGTGCTCTATGAACGATCTAGCGCTTCATGTTTTAATTCTTTAATTAGAGGTAACTAATGTTTTAGCGCTGCAGCGAACTTAAGTTCTAATTCTCACCAAACTTACGAATTTTCGATCAGGGTCACGTGTCCTGACACGAGTTTAACATTTTTTATTCATCCCAAAAAGAGCAAAACGCCGCTAAAGAAGTTTTCACTTCATATATACATGTCCTAAATAAACGTTTTCTTTCTTTCCTGAATCATTTCCAGGCATCTTTGTCAGTTAGATATTCATCGATTCTGTAATAAGCTCTTTTGAAGAGTATTTTTAATGCGCCTATTAAAGAACTGTTTCGGGCAATTTATTATAGTGTCTAATATAATTTCAAGAAAATCGATGTACCCGTATGCGCAAATTATCTCTGCTTCTAAGATTTCCTGAATTTTGAAAACAACTTCATATTTTCACCCCACATACATTATGTTTTCATAAATATACTGATAGGTAACAGGAGAATCAAAAAAATAAATTTCTTTGCTTCTTTGAACAATTCCCTAAGACATTCCCTGGAGTCCATGTTATAAATAGAGCGGACGGCACTCTTTTGTACGACATAAATTGTTTTAATATTAATCGCTTTTGATATAATACTACGGAGGTGACTGAAATAGACTAAACGCGTAGTAGCCACGTCCGTCTATTGTATAATCCTTCTAAATACATATGCGGAGCTTACTCACGAATTTATTTATGTAGACCCCCACATAAGTAAACTCGCGGGTAAGCTAAGCTCCCATTGCAATTTGGAGCCTGCTTTATAATTCAAGAAATACTGTATAATTATTTAGTTCTATTTTAATATTGTCAATAAGAATAAGGATGTGTGCCAAGGCGAATCGCTACATGCCTAGACTGCTACACGAGCCTATTGAAGATAAGTAAACACCCCAATTTCAATAGAGAAGATTCCATTGGGATCCGGTTCTAAAAATAATCAAGTCACAAACCCAGAGATCTACTCAAAAAAGTTCGGACGCCGTGAGCGATTTTTGTGTGAATGTGAATGTGAACGTATACCCATCCATGTCGGTAGATGTAATAATTGAATAACCAATGTAAGACAAATGCCACCCTAGTCCTCCTGCGACCACGGACACTGCAAAGAATTCGAAACGTCAGGTTCAACAAAATAAATAAAACACCCGATACTTCCGTTAAAAATTCTTTCAATTCAATGTATAACAATCGCGAAAACCTAAGACAATATTAATACATTTGGTTTTATTTGACCTCAATAAAAGATTATTGCATTTGAACAAGTTAAGACTGATAGACAGAACGCTATTTATCTTGTCAATATTTTCATACCAGCGAACTCAATTAAAAATTAAAGAGGTATCATCAGCGAATAGCACTATATCCCTCATTTTCTACACCATGTAAGGTAGAACATTTACATATGCTAAAAATAAAAATTTGACCCAAAATGTAATCGTGGGATACCCCAATATTAAAATATTAACCGTTAGATTTAATCCCATTTATGTCAACGTTCTGTATTCAGTTGTATATGACATATATACAACTGAATACAGAATACAACAAAACACGCGATACTTCCGTTAAAAATTATTTAATTCAATGTATAACAATCGCGAAAACCTAAGACAATATTAATACATTTGGTTTTATTTGACTACAATAAAAGATTATTGCATTTGAACAAGTTAAGACTTATAGAAAGAACGCTATTTATTTTGTCAATATTTTCACACCAGCGAACTCAATTAAAAATTAAAAAGGTATCATCAGCGAATAGCACTATATCCTTCATTTTCTACACCATGTAAGGTAGATCGTTTACGTATGCTAAAAATAAAAATTTGATCCAAAATGTAATCGTGGGATACCCCAATATTAATAACTTTTAGATTTAATCCCATTTATGTCAATGTTCTGTATTCAGTTGTATATATCAGCATGGCAGCGTCAACTTTATCGCCCTATGTAGCAGGTGGTAGAATGGTGATAGCAGCTGGTACTCATTATCAGCAGTTTTCTACGAATACAGAACTTAGTGGAATATAAAGTGCGAAACGGCGCAACAGTATAGAGTACAACTCGGAAAGACACAGCTTCAGCACCACTGGCGGTAAGCCGTTTTACCCACTTGACTATTGAACGTCCGAATATAGGGCAACGGCTGCAGGACATTCGAGTTAGAGGCAGTAAATAGCAGTTCTTTAGCATTGTAGGCCAAATTGCCACCCAATTTTGGCATAGGTGACATGGACGGTCGACAGAAGTTTACTTAAGCAGCAGGTCTAGTGACCGACCACAAAGCACAGCCTCCAGAGGAAATTCATTTAAGCTACTCACTCACTTTACCGTTTATATCGATTTTTGCTCTAAAAATCCCTTTCTTACCGAATCTCCATGCAGCATTATTCAGTTTACGTTTCAAACTAGAGAGTGGAGCCACATTACTACGCGCCGTGGTTAAAGCCTTATATCTCTGTCTGTCTTATAAGAATATTATTATTATCAAAATATTTTTTGATAAAACCGGGTTTGATAGGCGTGTTTGATGGTTTGATAGACGTTGGATATGAATCCAACGTGTCGAGGCCCCTTTAAGAAGACCTATATAATACTGTACACCCACCGTAACCCGTTCCTGGGAAATCGATGAAACAATATTAAACTGAGCAGATATTGGGACTATTGCGAATGTGTGGGAAATTATTGTGCTATTGTAATTAGATTTACAACCATTATTGGCTTTGGGCTACTACAAAAGAGGGATGGACGAACGTTATTATATATTATCTCTAAAGTCACGCGCGTTTACTTTAGAGTTTACTTTCAACTCCGACCGACGAAGACACGCCGGAGACGACCCTGATCCACTCTCTGGAGCACTCCGGTAGGTACCCGTCGTCACCCACCAACAGCTCGCCAGAAGCTGCCCTGCGGGGTTTATTTTCATAATAGTTTCTGAATACGAAAAAAAAAAAAAAAAATTATTTTTTATATTCCAATTAAAAAAAGACGACAAACAGTAACGTCCCACATGCCAGGGGAATATTACATTGTTGTTCCGATGACGAACGTTAAAATAAATAAAAAAACCTATTTTCTTTCTTAGGAAAGGAGGTGAAAAGCGGTTTTGGTGCATGATTAAAATACTCTCCTATGTTTTATATATGACACAACATTGTTTTTTTATTTCTTTAAATTAGTCGTACTTACTACAATGACATGAAACAAAAAACTTCAAATGATTCACACAAATACGTCCATGTACGAGTATGTTTGAAACGAAGGAAATAAAATGAAGCAAATTCTGCTGCGACATGTAGCACCGGTAGTAGCTGTTTGCTAAACTATTGTATCTATTGCAAAACACTGCAACAATATTCTAGTACGTACGTTTATCTTAGATAAATAATAAAAGGCGTAAAACTGTCTCGTTTCTACAATATTTAGTCGCAATGTTCTTTATCTTTACATATTTGACTAAGAATTTTGCAGTATTTAATCGACCTACACAACTGACATGCAGTAGTAAAAACTGAGATAAATAATACTTTTACAAATTCGTCATCATTTATTTGAACTGAATATGGAGTGAGTAAATGAATAACATCGCGTCACTATTTCTCAAAGAAGTTAATTTGAGTATAAATAAATCTTGGTCTACAATCCTAGTTAGTTGCGGGGCAGGTAGAAAGCCATATCTTCTCCTCGGAACTGGACGGCATCGGCACGCGTTTCAGTATAGTCGTAAACGCAAGTTAAGCAGTGTCGACCGCAGCCTGTCCTTTTTTTATACCACTAAGGTGGCAAACAAGAGAGAGAGAGATAGGATGCAGGAAAGCAGGGGAAGTACCTCCACCTCACAGAAAACATAGCCAAGTAACAACTCTCTAATGGATTATTGTGTACCTGCGTGTGAGTGAGGTCACCAGTAAACTCTTAAGGAGTTGCTGTGTTAGCAGCAGAGGTGGCATCACGCTTGTGTTACTTAATGTATTACAAGCGTTCATATGCTACGATAACCGCCTTACATCAGGCGGGCCGTACCGTTGTATGCCTTACGACGTAGTATAAAAAATACGGTGTGCCTGATGGTAAACAGTTACCGTATGTATATTTGCCACGCCAGAGGTGTCACTCATGCACTACCGTCCCTGTAAAACCCTCTTCACGTCTTTCTTGAAGAACCTCGTGCTATATTGACTTGGAGTATAGCACGAGACTGGGAGTACATTCCACAACTTGAGAGTTCTCGGAAGAAAACTTCTTTAGAACCACATTGTACGTAACCATTGAGCCTCCAGTGTATGAGGGTTTATCGCGGCTTTCCTCCACAAGGGAACGAGGAATGTATAATAACTGTCTCCGATGTTGTCATCCACAACAATGAATGTCATCAAATGACAACATATCATTAATATGCAGCAGAAACAACGTCGGAGACAGTACAAAGCTCTGTAGTACGCCAGCGATGACATCCATACCATACTGGAACAACCACCGTCAACCACAGTTAAAAATCTGGCAAGCCATTTGCACAAAACCTGTCTATAGATAAGTTTAGGCTCTCGACTTCCTCCAAGATCGGACGTCACGCTATGCCGTGTTCTACAGATGACAGTCGTTAACCTTAGAATGATAGAGCGTATCAAAATAGTTCGACTGGGGAAATGCCTCCGCCTCACAGAAGACCGCAGGCAAATAACAACTCCCTGGAGATTTGTTGTGTTTTTGATGGAAGTAGTAAGCTATATTGCAAGCTTCCATAGGCTACAGGAACCACTTTACATCAAATAAACAGTAATTTGTACCTCCCGAGACCTATCAGACCTCACTTGCTTCTTTAACATTTACAGATCTTTTCATACAGCTGTGTTTCAGACAAATGTGTGTGCCGTGTGGTTTCGGCGTAAGAATAGGCCACCCCATTTCAACCCGTGTGTATCGCAAAAGGCGATTACGGGAAATATACAGGAGATGGGCAACAGCGTACCCTGCGTACTTTAAAAACTTACTGCGGTTGCCAACCCCTCTGCCAAGCGTGGCAACACCCCCTGAACATGAGAACGACACGAGTAGCACTCTAAAGGGGAGGCCTATGTTCAGCAGTGGACGAGTACAGGCTGAGATGATGACGATGGACAAATTATTTGCACTGTAAATGCACACGCCTGAAATGTATGGGCACCGAATTCAATGAGATCTTTAGTAGGTACACTACAGAGCACGTAGTCTAATACGCTGGTAAGTCGAATGATAAGGTAATAACCGTCCAGTATAATGCCCAAAAATTGTATGTCATATCGTATAATCTGCATAGCAATGAACATGCTACAGCCCGACAAAATCAGCTGAAATCGATTCTATAGACTGTATGAACCGATGCATAATGTTCCGGAACGGAGCGGTCGCATTATTGCGCGACGGATTTCCGTGCGTTCCAGCCCGCTCCGCCCCGCGGACACTCGTACCGCTCCACGGCTGTGCCTGTCAGCGCGGCAGCGTGCGTTACCTCTTCTTCTTCTTAGCGTTATCCCGTTTACTAATTTGGCGGAGTTCACTACCTAAGCTTTAAGCTACCTAAGATTAGGTCACACGTCCTTCGAAATATGATTCCTTGGACGTGTTTTCTTCACGATGTTGTCCTGATGGTGTACCGTAGAGCTAGTAATAATTACAAATATGTACATAAATCCGAAACCATGAATTTAGCGGTACACGCCATGATTCGCAGAAGGAAGCGTGAGTTGCCAAACGTAGATATTGTAGTTTTTAGAGTTAGAAATAGGCTGGCAGGTTATGCAGGAACCATGGAGAGAAACAAACAGAGAAATAGGCGATTAAGTAGCAGACGGACAACCAAGGCATCACCGTATTTGTCTAATGCGTTTAACCCACATGCTTTTTAGGGTTCCGTACCCAAAGGGTAAAACAGAACCCTATTATTGAGGCTCCGCTGTCCGTCCGTCCGTCTGTCCGTCTGTCACCAGGCTGTATCTCATGAACCGTGATAGTAGACGGAGTAGACTGTTGAAATTTTCACAGACGATGTATTTCTATTGCCGCTATAACAACAAATATTAAAAAATAGAATAAAATAAATATTTAAGGGGGCTCCCATACAACAAACGTGATTTTTTTGCCGTTTTTATGGATAGTGGTACGGAACCCTTAGAGCGCGAGTCCGACTCGCACTTGGCCGATTTTTTATACAACGTCGGGAGCCATACAAGTATCAGCCCACCTGTTGTAAAGTAGTTATCATAGTACAGCAACTCCTTGGAAGTTTTAGGGAGTTTTTAATTGAGTGCGGCTTTCTGTAAAGTTGAAGTACGTCCCCAGCGGCTTTGATATGTCAACAAATTTCTTTTGCAATAGCCTCGTTAGTTAATTGGCAGGATACATCACGTCCAGGTGAGGTAGGCTTTGACTTTACAGATGATATTAGGAAACATACATCTAAAACAATGCCAGAAGATCATCTGTTAACCAGTCCTGTCTGAAGCCATAACTCGAATTAAATTAATTATATGCACATTTGGCGTGAAAAGAGCTATGAATATTAAAGAAGCGAGAGAGGTGTGCAACGACCGTGTCGAACAAAATTGTACTGTAAATGTTAACATTCGATTTTCTATTTGAGTGCTGTAAAAGCCACTGAGTTGGCTTGCATGACGGTAAGCAGTTACCGTAGCCTATGAAAGTTTATTATACCAGGCGCACCATCCGTTTGTTCCTATAAATTTTCATATTGCCTTGTTTGAAGAATTGTAGTCTCCTGGGAAAACCTCGGCGGGATCGTTATTTATCCGGGTGTTTGCAAAATTTCAGTTTTTCTATATATACATTCTGTGTACT
Source organism: Pyralis farinalis (assembly GCA_947507595.1). NCBI lineage: Eukaryota > Metazoa > Arthropoda > Insecta > Lepidoptera > Pyralidae > Pyralis > Pyralis farinalis. The sequence goes on along the minus strand of OX382266.1, from coordinate 21,903,333 downwards.
AAGTATCGGGAATTTGTCAATAAAACAAAAAATACAAATTATTCATCTAAATTTATTTTATCGCCTTCAAAGTAGGCCCCATCGCTTGCAATACAACATCTCCACCGCTTCACCCAGTCTTCCATACATTTTTCATAGGCTATTTGCGGTATGGCCTTTAGCTCATTCAGCGAATTTTCTTTTATGGCTTCTATCGACTCAAAACGTTTTCCTCGAAGTGGTAATTTTAACTTGGGAAATAAAAAAAAGTCAGACGGAGCCATATCAGGTGAATACGGTGCTTGGTCGAGAACTTTTGTTGAATTTTTCGCTAAAAACTCTTTCACTATAATGGCTGTGTGTGATGGTGCATTATCATGGTGCAGCATCCATGAGTTGTGTTGCCACAAATCTGGACGTTTTCGGCGGATACTCTCACGCAAACGCTTCATGACGCCTAAATAATATTCTTTATTCACTGTTTCTCCCTCTGGAAGGAATTCGGAGTGAACCACACCACGGTAGTCAAAAAAAACTGTCAGCATCACCTTGATTTTGGAGCGACTTTGCCGCGGTTTTTTGGGTTTCGGCTCGTTTTCGAGACGCCATTCTGAAGACTGTTGGCTTGTTTGCATGTCGTACTCATAAACCCATGTCTCGTCGCCAGTTATTATACGTTTCATAAAGGTCGGATCCGTAGAAGCTCGGGAAACCATGTCTTCAGCGACATGCTTTCGCTGCGCTTTTTGAACAAAATTGAGCTCTTTTGGAACTAGTCGAGCGGCGACGCGTTTCATGCCTAAAATGTCAATGAGAATGTTGTGGACGGACTTAAAAGATATGTTCACCTCACTAGCCAACTCTCTCAGACTCATACGTCGATTTTCGAGCACTAGCTTCTTGATTCTGTCGATGTTTTCTCTGGTCGTAGCGGTTGAAGGTCTACCAGAACGAGGCAAGTCTACTACTACTTCTCGGCCTTCTTTAAAAGCCTTATACCATTCATAAGCCCTTGTTTTCGATATACACGATTCGCCGTAGGTATTTCGCAACATTTTTAGTGATTCACCACATGAAATATCATTTGAAACACAAAATTTAAGGCACACTCTTTGTTCAACAATATTTTCCATTGTAAAAATCGCCGAGGACTCAAAACTATGACCAACAAAAAGTGTAGTTTAAAACAAATTAAATGACAGATCCCGCTCAAATTTTGCGCGCTAAATCAGTACAGTGCTACCAACATGCAGTAAAAAAATTAGAACGACCTCTTTTACGCGGGTCTTTTTATTGACATATTCCCGATACTTTTTACACAGAGTAGTATATAGAGAAAAATGTTGACCTCGTAATAAAACTGAGAGCTTTTTCGGCCTCCCATTTATCAGTCGGTGAAGCCAGAATAACATAACATATTATTTGTACTCTACTTGAGCTATAAATAATGAAAACATCACATGCCAAGTGTTTTTCAACCACTTATATGAGCCCACGTGAAAATTACTTTAATTGGATTGAATTTTAAGAAAGGTAGGATGCATCAAAGCAACCCGCCTGAAGAAGTACCCCCGCCTCCCAAAAAAACACCGACAAATAACGACTCCCTAGAGGCTTGTCGTGTTCCTGCGTATGAGTGAGGTCGCCAGTAAATTGCTATGTTAGCAGCTGAGTGATACTTAATGTATTACTAATCATAGGCAATCATAGGCTACGGTAACCGCTTTACATTAGGCGGTCCGAATGCTTGTATGTCTCCCGACGTTGTACAAAAAGAAAATTGATAAATAATTTATGTTTGATTTTGGGTCCATATTCTATGTTTATTTGTTGTTCCGTATGCAACATTGGACGGCCTACTTGATATAAAGCTGTTACGGTAGCCTATGAACACTAGTAATACAGGAAATACAACTCGCGCGTTGCCGCCCCTGCTACTAACACAGCAACTCCTTAGGAGCATACTGGTAACCTCACTCACTCGCAAGAACACAATAGCTCTCCACGAAGTTGATATTTAGCTGTGGTTTTCTGTACTTTGATGCGCCCTACCTCTTTAAATATCTAAATTTCGTTCATGTGGATCACGAGATAGAAATAAATCACATAAGGATGGATAGACAGCTGAGTATCAGTATTATGAGTATTCTATTAAACATAATAATCAACCTGTAACAAATGTTACCAAGTGGCAAATCTATTTGATGACTACTTCACTAATATTCCTTACATTGACTGACTCTCTTTTTTGCTTAGTTGCTGCTGAGTCATTAAAGGAGAATGTACAAACAAGAGTGGAGCTTTTCCAATTTACACATATTCAGTCAAGCGATATAATTAAAACCTTTAAACAACTTAACATTAAAAACTCAGAATATTATACAGGGTTAGCATGTGAGGGTATAATGTCAAATAAATGATTTTTATCTGTTATATTATCATTATTACTAGGGTTGTCGGTTTGCTATTTGGGCATAAAATCTAAAATAGTCATATTATCAACAAACAGATATTCTAGTACAGTTAGTTTCTCTAAATGCTTGCATAAGGAGAATTAGAATTATATTTGCTTGCCTGCCTACGAATGAAAATATGATAAATGCATTTTCCTCGGAGATAATAAAACCAGATGTGTGAAATGGAAAAGGAAATAGAACCTATAACGGCGAATACTCGTCATGTGTTTGATTTCAGAAACCGATTGAGAATAATGCGATGTCGTAGATTGATAAGACATGATTGATAAATTACAAAACTACTCGTGAATTCCTTGTAAGACATTTACGATATTATTGACAGGAAGTCTAAAAAAACTCTGATAATCTGTTTATACAGCCTACGTATATAAATATATAGTCCTATTGCGAGAATTACATAATCTACCTATTTTCCTCAATTCACTTCAAGAATGTAAGTTTATACGAGTACGGTGGCACAAATAAATAAGATACGTTTTATATTCAGGTACTTTTTAGGGCGTCGTACCCGAAGAGAACGAAACCCTATTCATCACCTATATACCCCATACACAGACAAAATATAAAAATTCTTTATTTGCTATTGGGCCCTCGCGAGCACTTAGACACATCTTGTATGTTTTAAAATATGATTTTATTGTATATATTACTATTTTTCTTTTTTAATCTGCTAGCATTTCGGATATAGCCATTGACGAAGAAGAAATACCAAAAGAAACTTGCTAATATAGATAATTAGGTCTCTTTTCAAGTTGCCAATTAGATATCACTATAAATTCAGTCAGCATATTGTTACAATGATGATGTCAAATGTTGGAATTAAAGATTATTAAGAAATGGTTGTCTGTGCTCAATTATTTACAGACAATACACCTATATACAATTACAATTTGATCTACCCTGCTTTGTGTACTTCCTCCACTTAATTCATGCGAACTAGCGTCGGTTACCTCTGCCTTGGCTATTGCGGTCGTTCCTGCGATTGCCCGGTTGTTTTATTTTTTCAGTCGCGTAAGCACACAAAGATCAAAATGCATGTAAACTTTCGACTTTACGTACATATTGATGACTTTCGCAAAATAACACCTGAATCTATTAACTATACCTATGCTATATAAATATCACACTATATAAATATTATTTTATATTATATATCTAAATATAATTTAAATTATCACGTACACAAATATTATACATATTATCCACTACTTTTCTTGGACAGCTGTTGTATGGAAATAATAAACAACTAGCGGTAGGTACCATCACATTCTTTGTCGTCAATTATATAACAATTCAATTTTTATTTCTTTTAATTTGTCGGCCATTTTGACCATGTTCCTTAAGAGATAGGAACGGTGTTCCTGAGCATTCCTCTACTTTTTTATGCTGAATCCGAATCTGAAGTCAAAATTCGAATATTCGAAAAAAAAACGCACAGACAAACGCACACACAGACAAACATATAGATTTCATATAGGAACGATGTTCCTGAGAATAGTACCCAGTATAATGGTACCTCTTATTTTTTGCCCGATACGTAATATGCACATAGAAATATAGTTTTTATGAAAACCTTTTTGAAGTCGACTGAGTTGATTAAAATTATACATACAAATTCGCACAATAATATTGAGGTATACAAGAATTTGGCCCGCCTGATGTAAAGCGGTTATTGTAGCCTATGAACGCTTGCATACGTATTAAGTATCGACGCCATCTCTGCTGCTAACACAGCAACTCCTGCCAGCTACTGATTACTGGTGAGTTATTATTTGGATGCGGTTTTCTGTGTAGGTACTTCCCCAGATGGGCTGATTTAATACGCCCTACGTCACTTAAAATGAACTACAAAATTAAAATAATTTATTAGAAAAAGGATATTGAAAAAAAAAATACACAAATTTAAATTAATATTATATTATTTGCAGAAAAGGCTAATAATGTAACTAGTACTATAACAATACCTTATCTATTACCATAATTGATCGGCACTATTTGAATTTATTATAGTATCAGTACGAGTACTTGCAAAGATAAGACCTCCATACCCGTCTATCTATAAATGAAAAAAAAAGTTACAAGATCAGTGATTGTCACATTGACTCGTTGTAATTTTGTTGTAATAGATATAATAAATAACAATAATATGACTTGCAATTTGGTCGAATCTGCTTTGTGTGCTTCCGCCACCAATTAGTTCATGCGGCCTAGCTCCGGCCGGCACCCACCCACTACTGTTAGTAAGTGCAACATGAACGAATTGGTGGCGGAAGCATACAAAGCACGTTAGATTAAATTGCATGTAAATTTGACTTTCGCAAAATAACGCCTGAATCTATTAACTATGATGATTAAATATGATTATTAAATATAATAATAATAATATAATAATATAATCTATTAAATATGACTATTAGTGTAACGGTTGCTCCAGTCTATTCTTTAAGTATAAAATTTATCGACATCAGTCGAACTGCTTTCTTTGCTTTTGCTGGCATCAGTACCTTCAGAGCTATTCTCACGTACAAATTCCAACCACTGACGTTCAAAATATTAGCAGAGCAAATAATAGACCTGATAATGTTCGCTCGTGCCACAAACACTAGATAACGTTTTACTATCGAAATTGTCCTGACACTCTGCTTTATGACCTACGTTAAAATGTCTATTACTTTAACGCTCTATAGAATGATTTTCTCTCTGATTTTTGCCATTAAAATTGAGGCGAACGCATAAATAATAAAATGTACTTTAAAAAGTTATGAAACCACAAACTGGAAGAATTAATTAGATATATGAGTTCAAGAAGAAGCGGAAGTGATCAGTGCGTAGGATAAAGTAGGTAAGAGAGCGCAGCGGAGGGTGCGCAGTAACATTTCGTAGCCCTATAAAGGGATGGGCATAGGTATTCGCCCCATTCACAAGTTTCCAGACGTCGGCATCACTACTCTGAAATAGTAACGCGGGCGAACTTTGAACCGATTTGGGGAAGTGATTTGAACTTTTGTGACATTTTATCACGATGAAAGCGATTTTATGTATAGTTGTGACAGTTTTGGCATGCGACGGCATCAACAGTTTACTTTTACCGGTAAGTGCGATTAAATTATTCTTGAAATTTTCTTTACAATTATTATTTTTTATGTGTATTTTTATAACATATTTTCTTTTGTAATAAAAGATGTAGATATAAAATTGCAATAATAATGATTAAGTTTCGGTTTAATTGATCAAATGTACTTTAATTTTTTTTATAAACATTAGCACATTCCTGCGATTTCGATTATATAGTCAGTTAGATCATACATTATAACTCCGTAGACATCCTGTTATATGAGAAGGTCATTAAATGGTGAATTTACTTAAGAAAACCAATTAAAAAGTTTTTACGTTAAATTTTTAACTGTGCAGTAACAAAAAGTAACTCTCTCTGTCTACACCGTAAGGGACCAGGAGTGAAGATATACATACATAAAAAATTAAAAATCCATTAAAGTCACCACAGTAACCAAGAGACGGTTATAATTAAATAATCTGACAAGATACGAGTAGGTACTTATTCCATTAGGGTTGCGTAAGGATTTTTCTGTATCTTTTTATTTACTATTACTTATTAACAACCTGCGTTGTTTTTTTTTGTGGTGTCAGAGCCAACAAACATCAAAGCACGGAGGAACTCGAGTCAAATAAATTCAACCAAAAACAGGTTGCGGTCGATACAGCTTTACGTGCGTGATCGATACTTAACAAAAGTATTTGTTAAGTATTTGTTGCAAACAATGAGGAGCTGGACGGCATCGATGGGCGTGTCAGATCGACCAGGCACGTAAAGCTGCGTCGACCGCAACCTGTTTTTTGTTGAACTTAGTCGACTCGAGTTCCTCCGTGCTTCTTATCATCGATAAATTGTTAAATAAAACGATGTAGGGCATAACCGAGTAAAGCTTCCACCTTTCTGAAAATTGCACCCAAATAACAACTCTCTTGAGGGTTGTTGTGTTTCTAGTAGTGAATGCAATTCAGCGTTGGTGCAATACGCGCGTGCTACCTTTCCTGTATTGCAAAGGTTCTGAGGCTACCGTAAGCACGCAACATCATGTGAGACGTATACTTGCATACTTCCCGGCGTTTTATAATAAATACTCAAGCATCTAAATTAGGGACATAAAACGAAAAGATGAAGCTTCAGTTTTGCCCTTTCTGTACTGAACCCTAGAAATATTATTCTGGCTTGGCTTCTATTAATACAAACACATTATTTTTTTTAATTATTCAATTTGCAAGTTCAGCGCCACTTTCTCATTTTATAATCGAAATATAAATAAATAGATGCAATTAAAAGTATTTGTATGTAAGTATAATTGTTTTTATGTCCCTCAGTTCACAGGATGAGGTGATGTGTATTTTAGGACCGTAATTTCCTTAAAGTTAAATGTACCTACAAATATCAAACTTTTATCTATCTCTCTACGGATCGTAACTCTTATTTTGAGAGAAGAATTTCAATGCAGAATTTATTTGGAAGCTAACTTAATAAGTAAAGTTCTCAGCTATTATTCTATTGCTATCCTGTCTATACATGTAATGAAGTCAGTGCAAAATTATGTTTGCATGCAATATTTATTGGAGTCAATAAAAGATTTTCTTATTTTGGTTTTTAAAGTATTTTTATATTTATAATGATAGGTTGCTGCGTCAAACATGAATAACTAATGTCCGCTTGGGTGAAGTTACAGCAGGACAGTAATTGTTTTTATTATGCGACGTCGGGAACACAACGGGAGAAAAAGCGCGTCCTACCTTATGTAAAGCGGTTATCGTAGCCTATGAACGCTTGCAATATATTAAGTATCGCTTCTGCGATGCCTGCGACCTCTGCTGTTAACACAGCACCTTCTTAGGAGCTTATTGGTGACCCCACTCCAACACAGGAACACAACCACCGGGAGTTTTTTCTATGAGGTAGAGGTACTTTTCCAGACGTGCTGCTTTGATGCACCCTATCTCTCTCAAAAAACCCAAATTCTTTATGCATTTTTCGAAACCCGTAACATTTTTTGATTCTTACGGCTATAATTTGTATTTTAATTAACAATGAATATGAAGCGATAATGATTTTAAATTAGAGAATACAATGTTAGATTTACTGTCGTTCGTTTGTTTAATTTTAAAAGCGAATATAGGTTTGCATGTATTTAGACAACATAATGACTACGTAAATATGTAAACGCGGTAGAGTTTTAGGCATACAAGCGTAGGCCCCGCCTGATACAAAGCGGTTAGCATAGCCTATGAACTTTTGTAATACTTACATTAACCATCACTCGCGCGATGCCTCTTCTGCTGCTAACACAGTAACTCCTTAGGAGCTTACTGATGACCTCACTTACACGCAGGAATACAGTAAGCCCCTAGGGAGTTGTTATTTGGCTACGGTTTTCTGTCGACGGGCTGCGTTGAAGCGCCCTACTTCTCTTAAAACATCAAGAACAAGACAAACAGACATGTTCATGCACATAAATATTGTTCTGTGTGGGAATCGAACCGAGCGTTGGCGTCAAAGTCGCCTCATTCACAACTGCGCCACGGAGCTCGTTCGTTCGTCGGTCCGTCGTAAAGAGTTAGGTTTTCAAGTTTTTTAACATGAGATTTTTAAGATCTGTTCGTTTTGTTTACATATGTGTTAGCTACTGTTCTTATACACGTCGTGAATGCGTCTTACCTTTCTCATGCCAGAGCTCCGTTTGCTAGTTAGGAGGGTACATCGTGTGAAGGTGGGTTTGGTTTAGACTCTAAGGATGATGGATGAGCCACTTATGATCCAAAAATATTTCAGGAGTTTCCCTACAGTAAACGAGTAATTCCGTAGGCGAATTGAGAGTGGGCGTACGCATAGTAAGAGGCGGGGTGTTTATAGGTTTGTACAAATTTTTAATTGCTTAAAGAGCATATTTTCTTTTGAATGAAAATAAATAACTCAATGGTCTTTGATATAGGGTTTCCTATTGATATGTCTATCAAATTCTATTTTGGTCATTAGATGACAGTTTTCAATTTATTAAATGTTTCGTGATTACAATCGAACGGCTGAAGTAGTTGATCGATTTTACCTAAACCAATGCGTTCACGTTATGTTTTTCCAAAAAAGTGTATATTCTTTTCCGTATTAAATATTCAAAAATTTTAGACATGACTGGTAGTAATGCTATAGGACGGTATATATATAGGACGGTAATTTGAAGCACATGACTTCTTTAAAAATCGGCCTGACGGTAGCTAGTTTTAGGCTCTCCGAGAATTTGCCTTCATTGAGCAGTCAGAACCCGTTATATACGTTCTCCCATATATTTCGCGGTCATATACGACCACCCGGGTTTCGAAGGGTTAAGGGTCCGTACCCAAATGGAAAAAAATGAATGCCTTATTAAATCACACGTTTATCCATCTAGACGACTGTTTGTCAGTCTATCGCGAGCATTCATTTCAGAAAGTACCTACCTTATGTAGTCGAGTTTCACATACTTATACCATTTTGAGCATTTATTGGATTATGTTAACATTCCAATGACACATTTTTGTCAAAAAAAATGTCTAAAGTGTGATTTGATTCATGCTCACAAATGTTTGTCCTGTATGGTAATCAAACCCACGAGCTTAGATGTCAAAGTAACGTATCATCGTGTTTACCACTGCGCCACCGAGCTCGTCAATATTCATCTTCATCCTGTTGAATTCATTCATCAATTCATCTTCATCTTCATTGTGGACAGTTGACTTTAGAGAATAAGAAATATTAATGTGGGAATGCGAATAGGTGACTCAGTGGTCAACTGCCTGCGTTATGCAAACGACGCGGTATTAATAGCAGAATTACTATCCGAGCTGCAAACACTAGTTGCGACAGTGAAAGATGATTGTATGAAAAAGGGCTTAAAATTAAATACAAAGAAAACCAAGATATGGTATTTCAAGAGAGACAAGCAGAACGAAGACGACGATTATGGTTGATAATGTAGTGTTGGAACAAGTGGAGGAGATTGTGTATCTTAGAAGGTACACCGCTGATGTAGAGAGATGATTGAGTACAGGGAACGGCGTGAATAGAGCGTTATGTAAACTTCTAAACATCCGAAATCTAAGCCATAAGGTATATAGCTCGTTGTACAAAACGCGGTGCTAATTCCATCACTTGATACTACTGAATAGATAGTGCTTGGATGACAATGATTGTATAAAGAAAGGCTTATAACTGAATAGCAAAAACAATGACCATGGTATTTGAATATATACTAGAAGAAACGCAAGAACTACGACTATTACAAGAAAATAAGTAAGTAAGAGATAGTTGGTATGAAAAAGACTATATATTTTAAGATAAGAAAGAATGCAAAGGAAGGAATGACGAAACAGATATACAACGTAATAGTAGACGAATTTAGAAGCCAGGGAAGTCCCAAGACTCACCACTACCAAATCGTGTGTTACTCCGCAACGGACTTAGTATAAGACATCGGTTATAGATATTTCAATAATATTTAAGATACGAAGGTATTTATAATATTGAAAATTTTATCCACATACGATTGTATTGAGTACCATAGGCAAGATACTGTTAAGATATTGCGAGCTTACTTTAAAAAAAGGCTTATTGGAATGCAGTACTTATTGGAGTACAGAGTGCAGTACATGTAGGTCGCGCATTGTCGGACTAGAGGGGCTTGACTGCTGGCGTTGTTGGAATGGTGGTGAAATCTTGTCGCCTATAATATGTTCTCTTTATTAATTCCCTTTCTTTATCACTGAACTGTGCGCACCATTTTTATGCTGACTATGAGTAAAATTTAGAAACCTGTAAATGTATAAACTAAATATTTTCAACGTGTAATCAAAAAAGAAACATGGTTGTGATTGACCTCAATATATATAATACAAAATGAGGTTAGTCTTGCTTTAGATAAAAAAATGTCTCGTTAGAATTCAATTTTTCTTTTTATGCTCCAGGACAATTAGTTTCTATTTTTCTCTTTCCATATTAAATCTGTTGACCCATAAATTTCCTTAGAAAATGTTTTTTTTTACGAAGCTGTAATAAAGCTTCGTAAAAATATTCTTAATTAGCCCCTTTATTATTAAGAATTTCAGACGAATCCTTTCTTGAAATTGAAATAAGGAATGTTTATTATTTTAAATTTTGATTCTGGCTACTCGACTCTGCCATAGAGCATGCACAGCTCAAGTGTAAGAATTGTATTAGCCATTTCTCATATTGACGCCAGTTCATAAAATTTTAGCACGTGATACTTGTACAAAAAATAAAATCTAAATAATCAGATCGTCTAGCGGTATAAATATTACAAAAACTACGTTGAGAAACTATAATAACATAAATTCTAACAAATCAATATTTGAAGGTCCAAGGAAACTGACCTATTATGTTGGTAAATAATATTTTATATCTACCAGGTCAGCTTCCTATTCCTATAGAAAGAGTGCCCTTTTATTTTACGCATAGACAAATTTGTGCATTGACACCTGGCATATCAATATTTTTATGTTCAAATCACAAATCGATATATACCAGAATAATCACAATGGAAATAAAAATGGCATATTCTTTTTCATGGCAAGTAGTAAAAAGCTCAATTTAAGACTATTCTCTAGATAATTTAATAGGCATAAAATAATTCATGTTACTGCATTAAAAAATTGCGGGCTTACTTAAAAAAAAGGCTTATTGCACGTTAAGCCGTCGGTGCCGGCTGTTGTCCATAGATGACAGTCGTTAAGCTAAGTCAGTGGCCCTCGGGCTGCTTGAAAACACTGGCCTCCGCTAATACGCATTTGAGCAGCGTGGTGGAGTATGCTTCCCTTCGATTGAAGGGAGACCCGTAGCACTGCAGTGAGATGAGTTGGGGTTCATGTGGTGGTGGTCGTGGCATCAAAATATTGCGGGCTCACTTAAAAAAAGGCTTTTTGGACTACAGAGTTCAGTACACGTAGGCCGCGAATTCTCGGACTAGAGGGACTTGACTGCTGGTGTTGTTGAAATAGTGGTGGAATCTTGTCGCCTATAATATTTTCTCTATATTCATTCTCTTCCTATATCCATGAACTGATTTAGTCTGCTTTGTGTGATTCCGACACTAAAGTTCCTATTTACATATTTTTATAATAAATTCTGTAGTGGGTAAACTGACTCACATAACTGCTTATTGAAGTAAAATGAGGATAATGGTGCTGATTGGGCAACCACCCAAATATTAGTGTAATGTTATTAAGTAATCTTCTGTTTCAATTGTTTGTTATCCTAAATAAAATAAAATAAATAAAAGCTGTCCGCGTCATTTTTATGCTACGAGTAAAATTTTTGAACGCTGTAAACGTAAGACAAAATGTTTTCAAAGTATTGTATTGTATAACCTCACACCAAATCCGTTGCGAGGTAGGCAGAGAGAACCGAGCGTCGCATGACTCGTTCCTTACATACTTCACTCGCTGCTTTAACATTCATTGCACTTCCTACGCACGCTCGCCGGTTTCTAAGGCTTCTGGCATCATATTCTGATAGAACACGATCAATTTAGTCGTACTAGGTAAGTATTTCAAAGTGTAATCAAAAAATAGACTCTCCTGCAAAATCCCTAAAATTTCCCTTTTAGGGATTCCATACACAAGATAGATTTTATGGTGTAATAATTGTGTTGACACCCACTATAAAACACATAGTATTTTTTGTCACTTTGTAAGAAATAAAAATAATTGTGAAACCTACAGATTAGATACAGAATAGTGTGTTTTTTCATTGGCCAGCGCAACACCAGGCCACCGTTGACTAAGAGCGTGTTTATTCATCGCCACGCCAACAACTACATTTTTCATATAACGATATTGATAAAGAATCGGTATCGCGCCATGTCCGATCAGAAAGCTGATCTGACGTGCCTTACAGTCTTGTTAATCACGGTAGGATGACATCACAAAAACAAACTACGAATGGCGCTCACACCAGTTATAAAATTCATCCTGACACACTGAAATACACAATGGTCGCCTACTGTGAAATTCCAAAAAGTTTTCCTCCGAGAACTTTTAAATTTTGGAATGAAATTCCACCGAGGTATTCGGAGGAAAAAAGTTTTTCAGGGTCGATAACACACAGGTGACAACCCTGGTGTATACGTAGGCTACGGTAACTGCTTATCATCAGGCAGATCGAACGCTTGTTTATCATCTTAAGGGCTTAAAAAAAATCGCGCAGACATGAGCGTATTGCACACGTGATTTGTAATTTCAGACATGGAGACAGAGCGGCCAACGAAGAAAATGTGGTTGGATAAAATTTAGTTGATAGTTTATTAATAATTTATAATTCAGTAACTTTTTTTTATACAAAGTCGAGAGGCATGCTAGCATAAGGCACACCTGATATAAAGCAGTTACCATAGCCTATGAACGCTTGCAATACATGAATCTAATGAAGCCACGCGTTGTAGCGTTCTTGGTATGGTGGTAAAATCTTGTCACATTTAATATCCTCCCTTTATTAATTCTCTTCCTTTGTCGCTGATGTGTCCGCGTCCTTTTGATGCGAGTACGGGTGAAAAGTATAGAAACATATAGTATCTAACACAAATCAAATATAATTAGACAAAATTACTAATATGGGTATATTAGTAATTTTGTCTTAGAATTAGTACATATGATGAATGCTATTTGACAATTGTCCATGAATTTTGTAGTCGTAATAACACATATAAAAGACTGGCAACGGATTAGTGACCCTTTGGTGTTGCTGATGTCTATAGGCGGTGGTGACCACTTACCATCAACTGACCCATATGCTCATTTGCCCCACTCTAATATAAAAAAACGGGTTGCAGAAGTGAAAACTTGAACATGCGGACCAAACAGCGATGTTGATAAACTACGTTGAACGAAACGCGTAAACGCCAAGAATTTCATGGCGCTTACAACGTTTTGGTCGCGAGAAAATAATGCCCTATGACTATGAACGATCTAGCGCTCGAGGTAACAAATGTTTTATCGCTGCAGAAAACTTAAGTTCTAATTCTCACCAAAATCGTACGGTCAGGGTCACGTGTCCTGACGCGAGTTTAAGATTTTTACTCATCCCAAAAATTGCACAACGCCGCTAAAGAAGTTTTCACTTCAAAAACACGTATATATTTCATTATCTACCCGTGTTATGTTACTAGATGAAGAAAAGGGGGTATTAAAAGCGATACTAATTTAATAAGTCTATTTTACAAAATATAATAAATATAAAAAAAGGTTCACTTTAAGTTCGGCTAAATAAGGTCTTTAAGAACTCGCGCTTTAATTTGTCTAACCGGTATATCACTGATAGAATCACTGGTGTGTGTACTTAGTGGCCGCCGGCTATAGTGGTCGACGACTGTAGACGGCAGGTTAGCGTGCTAGCCAGCACGCAGATCCAGACGTAGAAGTTGTTGGTAATGGTGGGGACCGCCTTACGGTCCAACACCGCAGCAGTATCTTTGTCAGCCGCCGTAGTCCACAACAGGGGCTGCAGGTATTATAATTTTTACATTAGTTAGATGTCCGGAAATTATCGAGTTTGGAAAAGGGTAGTAATATCCCGCGGTTTCACCACGTAGCCCTCAGCAGGAGGTTGGTGGTCTCAGACGTGGTGCATTGAATCTCTCCTTCTCGAAAGCTTCCTCCAGACTGACTTGTTTTCTGTTTTCCGACACTAAAATGTAATATTTTAAAATTTTGAATTACAAATAATATTTTTGACAAATTGTCATAAACTAAACAGAGCATGCAAAGAAAAGAGTCTATATAAATAATTAAATAAGGTTGTAAAATTACACCCGGTACAGTAAATGATTGCCCAAAGAAGTTAGCGTCACGAGAAAGATATGCACATAGATTATAGACACTTAAAATACAAACTTAAGGTTATTTTAAAGCTAAAAATAATACATACCTATTTAAATATCTACTATTTTCCATTAGTCATAAATAGTCATAAGTAGTTAGTCATAAATATATCATGTGCTCCTGGTGGAATTTGTGAATTCAATTTATGTGTATCCGAATGACATATCGAGCAAGGATCGCCTTAATATAATTTGTTCCGCAATCCTCTGTGAAGTCTCTCGTGCGAGAGCTGAACGTATCAAAGCCGATATTAATTCAATATTACGAAAATAAACTAATATTTTCTTAGGATACAATCTATATACATCCATATACCTCTGTGTTAGAACGTTGTCAACGGTTTCAAGTAAACCAATCTGGATATAATTTAATATGAAGCATTACAGTAGTAATAATCTAGAATGATCCTTTTGAATTTTTCTATTTATTAATACTAAGTTATATTATCAAAATTAAAATAATTATTCACTAGTATATATACCTTAAATTGTACAACTTAGAAATCTTCATCCTTTATTCAAGGTCAGGATTAGCATGGATTGACGTTCACTTAGGTACTCTTTCATGTTGAGAACTTTGAAAATGTAGCCTCTTTTGTATACACTCCCCATTTCCGTTTATTATGTGTAGACCTAAATAGTAGTTTAATTAATTCTAGACAAGTCCACAATGCTGAAATGTTTTAGAGTCTAAATTTAAGGAAATCCAATTCACCATTACTATTTATATATATGTATATATATACATATATACGGTTCAACGAATCCTTGTGACAATAAACCACAACTTACGGATAGACGATACATATATATATATATATATAATATATATATATATATATATATATAGATAAACATATGAAAATTGGTTAGAAATGACTTGTCAAATAATATTACCTTTTTATTGGTAAGCTTTGCTTTAGGGCACTGTTGCGGCGTTTGATCTGGGGTCAGCAATTGCATTTTTCACTTACGGTTGTCATAGCGAAAGGCGAAAGCGATTACTGTAGCTTATGAATGCTTGCAACACATTAAGTATCACTCGCGCAATGCCACCTCTGCTGCTAATACAGCTACCCCTTAGGAGCTTACTGGTGACCTCACCCACTCTCGGGAAAACAACAATCCTCCAGGTAGTTGTTATTTGGCTTCAGTTTTCTGTGAGGTCGTGGGAGGTACTTCTTGAGACGGGCTGGTTTGTGCGCCCTACCTCTCTTAAAACTTCTGCCTCTCTTTTTACTCACGAGGATAGTAGTATTATGATCATACTTTAGAAATTAACCTGTAAATTATCAGACGTTAAAACGACATCTTGAATTTATCTACATAATTTGTAAAGTAGTTATTCTAAGAGAATACAATTTTCGAAATTAACTACTTTTCTAATTTACAGAATCCTCAAATTTGTATTGATCTATCATGAAATTGTACTGTTTTATTCCAAATAGCTTATATATACGACATCTATTTTTTATAATTATGCAGTTTACATTTTTATTAAACCAGTACATACTCAAAGAATTAGGAGAAATCTGAGTAGACGTCTTTATTTCGACGGATGCCTTATTTCAATGGCATCGATGCAACAAGTAGTACAGTTGCTACGCTAAGTCATCCAGGCGTTTATAATAGTTATAAGCATGCTACGAGTTAGTAAAATGCAACAATTATCACAAGGCATCGTCATCACAAGTTACAGCAAGTCGAAAGGGTCTTGAGTGAATTAGAGAAAAGCATTGATCAGCTGTCTTGTTTGACTATATATTATACAAGTTTTAGGTTTATAACCAAGCTCCATATAATCCGTTAAAATATTATTTTTGTATAACTTGTCAAAAGGCAAAGAAAGATGTCCACTACTTATTAAATAATTATTTAATAAGTAGTGGACATCTGACAGCCGTCGCTCCATGTAAAAATCAGTATCTTCTTCCAATCCTTAGGCTTAGGTAACGCACCCCGCCGATCCTAGTGAATTAGGAAATTAAATAACTCTAAAAAGAAAAAGATATGTTCAGAAATAAAAGTCACAGCGACCACGGTTTAATCAGCCTTGTAGAGAAACTAATCTACTACTAACTAATCGTCTCAATCACGCTGCTTACAAAGTTTGGGCCTCAGAAGGTGCTAATGGGGATCCCAATGTCTCTAAATTCAAAGCACTATCTAATGTTGCACTGAGGTTTACTAAGAGGGTGACTGCTCGACCAAAGTCGGCAGACTGGGTGAGCGACCTGCAATCCATCTGTCAATTGCTCCGTACTTTTTGATCACCCCAACAAGCAAGATCAGATGGCAGTTTGGGTTATAGTGTTCCCCACAATAAAACAAACGCTTTACTTTTAAAGTATTTGGGAACAGTCAATTAGCCTCATCTATACAGATAAATAAAATTGGAGTGTCTGTTTGTAATATTAAAATAACCGCTTTTTACTATATGCATATGAATGTATACACGGTACATATACCAAAATATTTTATTTTACAATTTTTGTCTGTCTGTCTGTTTGTTCCGGCTAATCTCTGAAACGGCTGGGCCGATTTTGACGGGACTTTCACTTGCAGATAGCTTATGTAATAAGGAGTAACTTAGGCTACTTTTATTTTAGAAATTTTATTTATTTTCATTATTATTGCGCGCGGACGAAGTTTCGGGCACAGCTAGTCATATATAGATAAAGACAACTATATTGTTAAAAAAAGAAACTATGTAACTATTATACTGACTGGCAAATAACTTTTCCTCTGCTGGATCTTATCACCACGAAATAAAATTTTGGTTAAATGTTTCATTTGGTACTGCACTATTATTTTATACAACGTCGGGAGACATAAGCATATGGTCCACCTGATACTAGCAAATAAGTTATTTTTGTAATATTGGTATACATACTCGTAATGCAAACGAGTTTGGTTATATATATATATATACATTGTAATGTTTACACGAGGTCTTTTTCAATGGGGGCATTTATACGTCATTCGTACAACTTGCACGTAAATGCGACCACATTCGTAGTGAAGGAATTTTGCAGAATATGTTCGGGACAACATGTTCACGGTAATAGGTAACAGAATAAAAAATATTAATTTCTACCATTCAGTTTAAATTAATATACAGAGCAGAAATATTCACAAAAAGTTTGCATTACGGTGCGAAAGACTGGTTCGATAAAGGAGAACTGCTACGTTTATGCCGCACTAACAAAAGGATGTACTTGCCCAGTGCTGCGAATCGGAAAGCTGATGATAGCATAAATTGAAAAATACAGCAATCTTTCCGCCTCGGAAAATTTCTGAACTGTCTATGAATATTTTCGTAAATCTTTTGGTTCAGGAAATACTTAGCGCTTAGAGGTTATTTCGGCATCAGTACTTGGAACAAAAAGATAACCGAATTCATAACCATATTTTTTTTCATTGTTTATGGATGAGGCAACTGAAAGTAGTTTGACGAGCTCGGTAACGCAGTGGTTAGTAAAGCTACTTTGACACAAATACTTGTTGGTTCGATTCCCACACAGGATAAACGTTTATGTGTATGAACATGTATCTATGTATCTTGGTATGTATCTTGGTCTGGGTATTTATAAGAGAAGTAGGGCGCATAAGAAATTCATCTGAGGAAGTGCCTACAACTCACAGAAAACTGTAGTCAAATAACGACTTTTGTACAAAGTCTTCCTCTGGTATGTCAGTGCAGTTCAGTCCTCCCTGCCTAGCCCGCAAGGGGATACCCCTGAAGATATATACATGAAAAATATTTCTTTTATATTGTAACCACCTCACCTCACCATATCACCATAGATTGAATTTTTCGTTTTTCAATTTCAATATCAATTTCAAAAAAAAAAACCAACCAAGTGCATGTCGGGCCATGCACAGTGTAGAGTATCGTATTTGCTTCGTTTTGCTTGCTTGTGAAAAAATTAGATAGTTGCCTTAAATAATAGGAAATCGATCCTGTGGAACTTTTTTTTAATATTCAAAACCAATAGTATTGTCTTAGGTTTGTTTTTGATTTGTTTTTTTTTTTTGTATTTTTTTATATATTATATAAGAAATATGTTTTATTATCCTAAACATTATCATCAGCTAATACTAGCCACAGTACAGCGATAATTCCGTTCAGATGTAATTTTATCCTCAATTTAAAGCGCTTATAGCATATTCCGGTGTGAATCACACAGTTTACTGAAGCAAAGATCGCAAAGATCAACTAGCCTGGTTCAGTGACTGTTGTCTTAAGATTGCCGGGACTCTCTGATAGCTTAATTAGCGCTTCGAAATATAGAAGAGACGGAGGTTAATTCAGTTTAATTCATATAACTTATTTTCAGGTAGGTAGACGAATAATCGACAAAATAGATACATATAAGAAATATTAAACATTATGATTTAAATTATAAATATACGATAGCCAAAATCTATATTAAAAAACTAAAAAAAAAAACATTTTAGCGCCAAATTTCTAACGTAAATACGTACAAAATAAAAATCAAGAGATAAGTAAAAAAAATCACTTTAAGTGGGTAGTTAACAATTTTATTTGTGGGAAAGTTAAGAAAGTTAGAGGTGGCAACGCGCGAGCAATACTAACCGTAGTTGAAGCGTTTATAGGCTACGGTGGCCACCTTACACCAGACAAATCGCATGCTTGTTTGCCACCCGATGTGTATATGACAAAGTCGTTGTAAGTTTTGCATATATGCGCAAGTGAGGTTGTGGGTGGGTGCCTAGGTTTTCTAGATACCGGCTGGTCAATATGAACACCAATTATTCTTCCTGATTTACTCCCCGAGACCAGGTCGTAAAGACTTAGCTTCCAAGCAACAAGAAGAACTCGTATGCAGTTTACTGTGGCTGCGGCATGTAAGCCTGTGGGGGTGTTGCCTTAGAGGCCGCTGGTGAACCCGTGGGTGGTTCCCAATATGGGCATATTTTGTTTAAAAATTCTTATTTTAGTTATTACTTAATGTAGCCTATTACAACTTGCCACAGTATTTTTCGTGAACGCTGATCGAAAGCAAGTGAGCGACTCGGCATTCAAATGAAAAAATGAACAGGCGAATGAAAGACATGGCCTACCTACCAAGATTAACTATATGTAATTAATATTAAGCGAGAGACAAGTACATTTGTTTATTGAAATATTTGTAAGTTAAAATTGTTTTAATTAAAATAAATTTAGGTAATAACTTAAATTTTACAATCAGACTGAATATATAGTCTGCTTCAAATCTCAAATCATAAACGTATACGTTACAATACGAAACATGCATCTCATTACTTTAAATGAGCAATTGTTATATTACTCGTATAATTATATTATGTGTATCTAGAAACATATAAATTTATTAAATTGTGTATTTAGAAGTTCATTTATATGTCTTTCTTGAAAAAAAAACATATTCTACACAAAAATCTTGTAAAATTCAGATCGCGTTGAACGCCAATTCCAGCTTGTATTCGACATTATGATTATTATGTAATTGGTCCCACTGTAGTACAGTCTCGGATTCTAAGTCCATTAACAGCACTGTCTTTTTGCACATTTTTCCCTATATTTAAACGAGCAATTTTTGTACATTGCTATAATATAATTTGATCTACACCGGCAACGGTCCTATTTGGATAACATTTCGTGTTTAGATTTTGTTTTGCTTTTCATGTTTCTGTAGGTATCTTTCCTGAAGAAACGAGATTTTACACAAAAAGCAGGTACTATGCACATTATGTGTGTAGAAAATTAAATAAGAGCAAAATGTCAATAACTCTACTACCGTGGTAGTGTATCATAGCAGGCTACAAACAGCTCGATTGACAATAATAATAATAAGTTTATTGAGCAAAAAAAATTGATACAAGCTTATAATATATTGCATATGTGCCTGACTAGTAATACCTGTATCTCGGGCAACAGTGCTCCTCGTCCAAAGTATTACGTAATACTCTTAAAGTATTTTTTTCATTTATGTGACTAAGGATCCGTTAATAACCAAATAGGAAAGTGAACAATACGGTACGTGTACCTCTTGGTGTGTGAAATTGTGCCTATGATTGTGTGTGTGAGAGAGAATGAGTTAATTGATTGTATGTTTCTCCTGTGAAACATACGTTAGTTAGTAGGGAACACAGCGTCGATTACAATATCGGTTACATGATTTCCTCTATTTCATCGTAGTTTTGTTTAAGAAGCCAGTCAAATATAATTTTTTTACAGTGATGTTTGTTGATGTTATAGATCTGTAATTGTTTATTAATTTTGTTATATAGGAAAGGATCAAGAAAACACAAAAAAAAATATTTGTGAAAAAGAGTTTAAGTTTTATAGTTTTACATACTTTTTACCAGGTTTTTGATGCCAGGGTCACATTTTAGAAGAGAATGTTGTTTTAAAACGGTGTTAAGAATAAAAAGTTGTCGTACAGTTAGTACGCTACAATATTTGTATAGCTATTCCGTGGAATACAGCCTAGGGCGGAAAGTGCAAACTTTAAGAACTGATCGTTGTGCTCTTTCAAGAGGAAGAAGATATGTCTTACAAGTGCCGCCCACGATGTAATACCGTAAATTAGAACAGATTCACATAAAGAAGTATAAATTCTCTTTAACAATATCGGATTAGCAACATGTCTGAGACTCCTAAATACATATATGAGCTTCCATACTCTAGTAACAGTGAGTTCCACATGGTCTTTGAAAGTCAATTTATATTCAATAAGGATTCCCAGATATCTGACAGTGGTGGTACTGGACAATAAGGGAAGTGCATAAACTTGTGGCCAATTAAAAGGGGGCATGTGTGCGCGACTATTTTAGTATTGTCAGAAGGTTATGATGAATTTTGCAGAGAGAACGTCATATCTTTATCATATATTTGGTTTTTTCCAAATTTAATGTCAAAGAATTTCTGTGTAACCAATTGGAAAAGAGATTAAAACCATTTTGAGCCAAGTCAAAATCCTCCCGCCATGTATTTGTTGATAAAAGTAGCGCTGTATCATCGGCATAAGAGATGATTTTTTCAGAGATGGAGTTGAGTTTAAGAAGATCATTATATACTCGAGAAATAGAACAGGCCCCAATATACTGTCTTGTGGTATACCATAACTTATAGTCATATCAGAACTGATATGATTATTAATTTAGACACAATGACTTCGCCCGTCTTCGCAACTTTGAAAAAGTTTTAACTGCGTACCTCGTATTGCTGATATACCCTTCGCTTACTGCTACAGACTGATAACTGACCTATTGCAGGTTGTCACTCCTGTAATATTCTACTTGTCCATAACTTACTTAATATCAGTCCATACTTGACGATGACGATGACGACGTCTCACTTACTAATAGCCATAACCGGACAGAGTACGCTAGTTTGTTATCAACAAATCTAGCGTACTCTGTTTGTGATGTGATATACTAGATAACTTTTATATGTTATGTAGACAATTCAAAGAATGTAATAATGTTCATATTTGTACTGACAGAGCTTCCCCATCTGAATTGTCACATCTTTTTATTACTAACAACGTCAGCCATAGTGCTGTTGCTGTATGTTAGGCATATGACACTCTAGATAACTTTTATGTTGAAGATTATTCTTGAAATTTGTACTACTGAACTGGTAAATATTTTCCAAACACTGTTGACAGAACTGGGGCCTTGTAAACTTATGTTTCAGAAACAATATGGTCACAATGATATATTAGAGCCATATTCATGTGGAAGATAACAATTAAAAGTTCTATATTCATCATACATATATATACTTCCCATGAAATGAAAAATGTCCATAATATTTCCACATTTTGCATACAAGGAATAAAGTTACATAAGTTATGGACAGCTGCTCATTAAAAGGTAACTAAGGGGCATTAAAAGTTAAGCCTCTTAAATTTAAAAGTTCGCAAACATCAGTTGGCCTTTTTTCTGAATATATTATATTATATATCCTTATATTCTTATTCTACGAATTTAGCAAACAAGCCCAAGGCCGGCCTGATATTAAGCAGTTACTATTGTCTATAAATACATATAAAAGTATTAAAACGGTTTACCCGTCGGTAGGAAAGCAAGACAGCTCTACACCATGCGGGCAGTATCCAGAAGAACCACCTACTGAATTTGATTCTTAATTCAACTGTCAAGTCTAACCTTGTGAGCGAAGTTCAAGTACCTAAAGAGCTTTTTCGGCCTCCACGCGAATCTCGTCGTGCGGAATGGTGACATCAACGTAGAGTATGACATTGTATTCGAAAGCTGGCCCTAGTGCAAATTTATAATATGGTACCTCAGAGTGCATATGACCATATTTAAGCGCTGTTTATAAGTTGCTGGTGTGTTCTATTTACTTGAAAACCAGTAACAATATGAGAGACTCTTAAGGATAGGGCGATGCTCAACAAATATCACCGTAACAAATATCATTACGAATCTATCAGGATATACATCTATCAGGATATATTTTATATATCCTGTATATATAATAGTTTTCAGTTTTTATAAGTTCGTCTTTAATAGCATAGACGAAACTTTCGGTTTCCCCGAAGAGGTCAGGAAAATACATCATGTAACAAACACGGGCATGTCTATTTCAACCCCATTAAGGGCCTGACAGAACCGCCAATGTAGCGCCCTACTTTTTCATATGTCCTTGCAATTTGCACTAATTGTTTACGTCATTTACCAATGACAGCGGCATACGGTGTTCATCAACAGTTGTAATGTATAAAGCTTTATGTTATTAAGGGCATAACCTGACCGTGGAAGGCACGTTGTTACCTTACAATAGATTTTCAGTACTTTTGTTAGCCGACCAAAGAAGCACACCGTCATCGATTGTTTTATGTCCCTGTCACCTATACCTAAAGCCTCACAATATACCAAGATGTGTACAAGTTTCGACTCCAGCAAGCACCTGAGATTTGTAAATTATCAGAATTTACAACTCTATCCTATTCTGCACGCACGACCACATATTTATCATCGCGAAACTCTATTCTGATGTCGTTGGTGAAATTTTAAGTTGCTTTCAGCAACAACATTGAGTTAATCTTGTTTAGTGCCTATGACGTTAGATTATCCATGTATAGTAGATGAGAAATGATCTCTTCCCCTCTTCGAAGTCGAAAGCACGCTTTGCCAAAATGATTCAACAGAGCGCTTAGTGGATTCAAAGAAAGCAAAACCACAGCAGATTCAGATTAAAATATGTATTGTATTCTATGGGTCCACAAAACTAGGAGAAACTTCATCCTCTGGTTGACAAAAAACTATAATTCAATGCCTCACTCGAATTATATATTTTTTTTGTAATCAATACAGACAATAGACAGGTTCTTCTCGATGACCTTGTTGGTAAACGGTCATGTCACTTACAAGTAATTCTTTAGTATCAAGCGACCCAGCCCTATATCGACTTGTGCTTGGAAAGTGGCTCGAAAATGAGTGACCAAGACAGAATCCTTTAAGCGGAAAGCTGTGTAGTTTGTCCGAATCTGGAGCTATACTCGTACAATTAAAAATAGCTCGCTACAAGCTGCCCTGCTATAATATAATTTTAGTCGTATATTTTAAACTTACGAGTATTTATAATTGAATAGCTGCAGCTCGCAACTTCATTCGCTCGTATCTCGGTATCCCTTTGTAATCTCTATTTCTCACTTTCTTTCCTTTTTCTCGTCTTCCAGAGCTCGGATCATAGTGTTGCCTACAGCCTTCCTTAAAAATAGGGCTATCAAATGAAAAAAGATTTTTTCAATTTCTGCTGATAGTTCTAGAGATGAGCGCATACAAATAAACAAACAACAAAATCTTTCGCATTATATACAAGTATTAGTATAGATAAGTCATACATAAATACGTAAATATTAAACATAATTCTCTTTTGTTCGCGCGGTTGTATAAAAGTCGATTTTCTACACATTTAAACCATCAACCGTAACGGAAATTCAATAATAACTCTATTCCTTTAACGCTTTGGGTTCATCCTCTCCATTTACTTTACAAAGGCTACCCAAACTAGGCAAGTCAATCGCGAAATCGTTTATAAAGTGATTTGAATAAGAAATCAATTTCCATCAACAACTTAATTTGTCTTTTGTGAACCATAAATTCTTGTAAAGTATATTTTAAGAAAGGTATTTTGCGAGAATTCATGTATATGTTCATATATATTGCGCTTACTACTATATTATATTTACATATATGACGATGGCAGCGTAGATATAGTGACAGGTGTAACTTAATAATCGTCTCCTAGTGTAGGATTCATAACGTAATCAGCCACAGTAAGAGCCACAGTAAAATCCTGAAGTTCAATACTTTTCCTTGCACTTAATAATTAATAATTTGAGTAGCAAGTACGGTAAACGTGACAGTTCCGATACGACTCGTAAGTATGGTAGCCGCTCCAAATTGCGCACGCCTCTTCGTGCTACGTGCTTCGACTACTACTGAGTATTTACAATATTTAAAAGACATCAACAACCAATCAGAAGCTAGCTATGTTTTAAGCAGTGCTACGGCGTCAAATGGCAAACTAATAATCATTTTATTGTCATTAATGTCAACACGACTAGCCTTAACATGTTACACGTGCTCGTGTGTACCTACAAAAGAAATTAACAAACCTGCCCTGACTATCAGGTCATACAGGGTAAAACAATTATAAACGAAGCTATAAAACGTTACGAAAAAAAAGAAAGACAATAAAAATTAAGAATCATTTCAGTTAAACACCGAAATCATATGCACACATCATCAGATTGAACTGCTCGACAGTCATTCAATTAGGTTGTCGTAGACGGATCTATAGCTTTTGCATACAGGTCATCGCGGACTGAGTCATAGGGACTGACATACAGTCATGCAATTCTCTAAGCGACTTGTAATGGTTGTGTGCGTCGCTGTGATCACAGATGTCACAGCTTTGACATCGTCTACTGCGATCACGGCTAAATTATTTGGTATTCTATAAGACTGTAAGCGTACGCGAGGCTGTTTGCCTTGTAGAATTCCAATTCCAAACGCAGCCTTGCGGCGCTAGTGTCGCACAACCATGAAAAGCGACATTAAGGAATTGCAATTTTGTGTTCATAGCTATAACAGCCGATGTTTCCGAGGATGTAAGGATGTTTGCTCTTACAGAATTGCATGGCTGGTCACCATGAATCGAACCAGAGGCTATCACATTTAGGTTATCATGTACAGCTCTCAAACATAGGTCACCCTGGATCGAGCCATAGACTTTAACTTTCAGTAGTTTACACTAAACGCAGTTTTTCTCATATTTTCAGCCGTGCGTGCTCTGATCAACTTATGAGTAGGTTATAGTTACGAAAATGACCAAGTGATGAAATACGATTAGAATACGTTTGAGTTCATGTACTCATAGAAAATTATACTTGTATAACTTAACCGGCACTTTCTCTATTAGATTAAAGGTCAGAAATGTCAAGCTCAGAGGGTAAATCACTTAGGTAATATTTCTTACATCATCATCATCATAATGATTTTAGGGCATAGCGATCATTATCAAGTTCTTTAAATATTTTGAAAAGTCCCTTATACTTTAGATCAAGCTTGATTTCGTTCCTCGTTCGAATAAGAACTAGATCACAAACATATAATTATTATCATCAAAACATGACTTTTCCTAAATAGCTGGCTTTCGATACATTGTACCGCGTTTTCTCTCGCTTGATCAATGCCAAACTATTCCTGAGAATCATTTAATTTAAAAAAATCATCGATCGCGCTACTCGTCCTATCAAGAGCTCGAATAGGCTCTCTTTCAGCCAAAGTTTAGAGTATGCTGATTTTCATTAAGAGCTTCCTGCTAAGATCGATCGGATGTTTCTTCAGTAGTAAACATATAATTATCACCACTCAACCTTGCAATTTCATCATCAATATGTCTAGGACTCGATCTGGAGTTGTATTCAAATTTAGTCCATGAATTCATTCTTCACCATTCGCAAGCAGGGCATTTATTTTAGCACGTACTCTTTTTCTTTTGTGCGGAGTATGTCTCTATGGACGACGATGAACAGTGCGGGTTGGGTATTTAAGCTGAATTTTCATATCATCTGTTGTGTGACTCTTGTTTGTGGCAAAAAAAAATAAGATACATATAGTATATGCAGGCGGAACGTCAATTGTACTGAAATCAACTGCAACAGTTGTACTAAATCGGATTTGTAATTGCTAAACATGTACCAGGAAAATTACTTTTAATTTATTTTTTATTAAATAACCATTAAGCCTAGATTCTATCTTTACCTAGTAAATTCATCTGTTAATATAAGAAATAACAAGGGTAGACCGTGATTGTCGATATCTACATCACAAGACATTTGTTCTGTACAATTAGTGGAGTCAATACGGTATTTTTTACTTAAAATTTTTCAGAATTCCAATAATACCCCCCTTCCCCCCTAGCATTTTTTGATTTTTTCAAGGTACCGTGAACACCGCTAATCTAGCAGCTCGACCGCATGGCGTGTGTAGCGTCGTGTTGGCAGCACCACCCCCGCCGCCGCAGTCACTGTGGCGAGATATGACCTCTTTTGTCACAGATGTGACACGTAACAACTTTATCTGTGGTAGCAACCGCTGTAGAAGAAAACTTCGATTTTCCTGAATGATACTCATGAGCATTATGTTCCATCACTAATGTTACATCTCATCATTTATGGCAAAAATAACAGGATTCTCTGGTTATTTATGTCTGTTGACTTGACAATAAACTTCGTACGTTTTGAAATTAGTGCGAAGTTGTTAATATTCGAATCTTGTCTATATTTTATCGAAAAGGCATGAACTTCCTGCACTAACTCCGTTCTAGTTTTATACAGAAGGCAAGAACTTATATCTGTCTATCTATCTATCTATCTATAACTTCACGCCAAATCCCTTACGGAGTAGACAGAGAGAACCGAGCGCCACGTGACTCGATCCTTACATACCTCACTCGCTTCTTGCTCTTTTCATGCACGCTCGCCGGTTTCTAGGGCTCCTGACATCACCTTCAAAAACTTCCCGCACTAATTTCGTTCGTAATCGCCAATCGTTCGTGGTCGGCGAATCGGCACGGCGAACGCGAATGACAGCGATTTCTTCGTTAGATTGCAAATTTTGCCATAATCCAAGTAACAAGACAGCTAGCGTATGATGGATGAGTTCCTTCTTCTTTTTACAGCACAAGTTTTGGTGCATTCACAGCGTGCTAGATCCTTGAAATGTAGTCATGTCACATCACTGTTTAAAACGTAAGAAGTCCATGTCGATGCGCCGCCCTTTAAAGATTTGCTAAGGGCGATAACAAATGCATGTAATGATCACTCGGTGAGACAGATTTCCACTATTGAGGATCGTGCACTTGGATCAGCATCAAACATAACCGGGCTGAAGTCGAGCAACATGACCCAGCTGTGAGAACCTCTCAGGGTAACAATCGAGACACTTCGCTGTAAGCCCCGTACATTGTCACAACTATTAGAACTATTACTGTTGAGTCTATTATTATTCTAATAATTCTTAAGGCATTGTAGTTGTATAACTTAATGTTCTTTACCCAACTCTCGATGCCTGAGTTGAACTTCACCACTTTTTCGTATTATTTTATTATAATGTGTATCACATCAATAATTCATTTTATTTAGCAATAATTAATTTACTATTTATTATATTTTTTTTGTTTAAAGACATCATTATGTGGTATAGTTCTATTTGTACTCGGTTATTGTTTTTATGAGGATTTAGAGGGACGTGGAGAAACAACCACAATTTTTTTGTACCTGTTTTGCCAAAGAAGTTTACGCTCAACCCGTACTTGTCATGCCGAAGTCCGTTAAGAAGTGGTTAACATAGATTATACACATTTGTAACATAAGCCCTTTGCGGTTAACATAGCGTCTGCTTTAATCTGTTGACTTTCTTATGTACAGTACATTGTACGCGACATTAGTTCAAACTTAAGTCAAGTAAGAGTAACTCTACCTGTTGGTCTACATTAGATAGGGTTTTTTGCGTGTTTTACGGAGTTCGGAGGAGAGACCGTACGTTCGGATATTATAAAAAATAAAACAAACGGCTTACTATCAGGTTGGCAGGGTGGTATCATATATTAAAAGCTTTTGTTAAATTTCAATAGTATGTACAAACAAGTTGATAAATTTCCACTTAGTTTTTATCATGTATAAAATATATAGTAGTACAGGAGCAACGGAAACTTAAAGAAGAAACTTCTATAATCTGGGTACTTTTCAGGTAAAAGTAGCACGGGGATTACTCATTTCTTAGTTCTTGTTCTTATTACTAAGCGATTTCATCGCAAGCTATATAAGTACTTTATTAAGTTGATACGAAATGCTATTGTTTGTTTACCTATCGACATATAAAAGACTGTTGTTTGTTTACTTATCGACACAATAAGATATTGTAGGAGGCTCTTAAAAAAGTATGAGGAAACTAAAATATTTATTTTTAATCATCTTCAAAGAACAGAGATATTGAATACGCATCACTTAATTTTTCTACTATATTCCCTAACATCTGGTAAACGAATAGGTTTTTTTATACAACTTCGGGAGGAAAACCAGCATACGACTCACCTGATGTGAAGCGGTTACCGTAACTTAAAAACGCTTGAAATACATCACTCACGTGATGTAACCTCTGCTGATAACACAGCGACTCCTTGTGAGGTTACTGATATCCTCACTTACAAACAGTATACAACAACCAAAGGAGATTGATATTTAGCTGCGGTTTCTATGAGGTGGAAGTATTTCCTCAGTTTTGTTTGATGTGCCCTACATCCATTAAAATGACCAGACCAAAACAAATAGACATATTCATGCACACAAAATGTTTGCCCTGTGCTGGAATCGAACCAACGAGCGTTGGTGTCAAAGTAGCGTTACTAACCACTGCGCAACCGAACTTATCAAATCTGTTTAAACCGTCGTCTAATAAGGTAAGTATCTATAATCTGATTCAAAATCAAACTCGCCTGCACGTGGTGTACCTCTCTACTTAATAAATGAGGCTCTGGCAAAAGAGAAGGCACAATTAAGCGACCCAACAGGGAAAATATTTCCATTTTACAGAAGCTCGAAGTCGCAGCAGTGTGTAAGGTTACCAGTAAACCCACGTACAGTTGCTTTGTTAGCAACGAGCTCAAGCGATTCTCTTTGTTTTGCAAGCATTCATAGTCTTCGTTATTCGTTTCACATCACGCGGTGCGTATGTTTGTTTGTATCCCTATAGCATGAAATAAAAAATAAGTGATTTCGCCGCTTCATGTCACGACTGCATCTGCAGTGTTTATTCTCTAGACGTTATATAATAAAAAATATTTCAATAAGTTATTTAAAGGTTTCGGAATTTTATTGCGAGGTTTTCATAATCACTACCTCTGAGGCACAGCAAGCAAATTATATTCCACTACTCCATTCTAACCAAAACTTAACGGAGCCTAAGTGTTTTAAGATGTTCAGTTGTCACAGACTTGATTTACTGACACTTTGGAGCCTGAAAAAGCTCGGTATTTGTGAATACCAAATTATAATCATGTCTAGTTTAGCGTTTTACAACCACACTAAAAGGATTTGTTATTTTTCTATTCCCAAGGACTCCGCCATAAAAATAATTTTCATCGTCTTGAAGACACTTATAAGAAATCCAGGTAATTTACTACATTAAATTTCGAATTGTTTCTTAATTTTTGCGAGTCGTTTCTTTGACGCCTCTACCTTCTAGTTCACTGTGACATATATGTTAAGTAGAACTTGATACTCGTACCATCACAGTAGCTGTGTCTTTGGTTATTTTATGGCAGCTGTTCCTCATATAGGTAAAGAGTATTCAACTTTCTGTCGATTGCCTTCGTCTCTTCAAACCAGCACGCTTTTCTCAAAAGGAATTTGAGCTATGAAACTATATACTTCAAATCACAGATTAGGGAAAATATTATTTATAAACACCAAACGAGCATCATCAATGTAATACAATTATTTTTACAAATATTTTAATCGGTAATGGTCGATAAATACGTAATCTTATGAATGGTTAAGATTAATATGAAAGTCAACCATCGATCGTAGGCCTTAACATCAGAAACACTCCTATTATCATCCTTCCAAGTCCCTAAGGTGAATTAAGTAAACATATAGAAAGCAACAAATACCACACTCTGTCTCGAAGAACTTGTGAGCACTTCTAATATTTTATTAATAAGGACGTATACGTAACATGTTTGCTCTTGAGCCGACATTTATCCAATTGCTGGAATTGCCTTCAAATGTTTAGCTAAAATATGGCTATACGAAGTGAATGAGAATATTCACAATGAACTAGCCGTCGTAATTTTATATCCTTAGTAGCACTAAGTGACACGAGCTTATTAGCGGCATCCTTGTCCATGACAGTTTAATCTAAAACGCAACTTAAGCGACGTTCATTAATGAAACTTGCTAAGTGCAATTTAAATTTGCACATCGAACGTTCTATGCAATCTTACTCAAACCGTTGCAAAGTAATTTTGATTATTTATAACTATGAAGAAAATTCATTAGGGATTTTTTCCTAGATTGCCATTATTTTTTTAACGTAAGTCTAAAGGTAAGCAATACTTGCTAAAATAAAGAATATGTGTAATAAGAGGTACCCCATGTAACTTTTGATTTGATTATATTCATAATACTCGTAATTTCTGTTTTCAGGAACACCGTTCCTATATGAAATCTATATATTTTTCTGTGTGTGTGTGTGCGCGTGTGTCTGTCGCTTTGTTTCGAATACTTGAATTTGAATTTTGACTTCAGATTCGGATTCAGCATAAAAAAGTAGAATAGGAATGTTCAGGAACACCGTTCCTATCTCTTAAGGAACATGGTTAAAATGGCCGACAAATTAAAAAAAAATGTTACATAATTGACGAGCCAGGTGTTCCTCTGGCAATGCAAGCTTGCGCATTCTCATCTGATCTTTTTTACGAATAATAAAATGGTATTAAGAATGTATAATAAAACAAGTTACCTTCAGGACATTTTTCTCGTAATATAGTTTTTAATTTATTTTTAATAGATGCATCCACAGTGTCAATTTTGATAATTCTGTCTCCATGTACACGTATGCAAATCCTTATGATGATGACTCCAGCGAATCATTCAAAAGATCCCCTTAGCTAAACTCAGATTATCTTACACAGACTTGCAAATCTTTCGAAGTTCTTGAATTTCCACTGAAATTATGGGAGCCCCAATTCAAGCGCGTAAAATCAGTACACCTACCTTACCAATGTGTAACCTTTTACACGTGAGATTAGGCGAGAGGAGAGTACAACTCATATGCGCTAGTCTCCTAACGCGACCTCCATTGGAGAAATATCAATCAGATAATTGAGGGTAGTGATAGAAGTTACAGTCGTTTGTTTTCAATACATGGCCGGTAAATTTGGAATTAGTCCAGTTAACCAGGCGATAGATAGATAGAGAGGTTGCGATAAATTGGCACTCACAAAGTTTATTCTCACGGGAACTTTTGTTATTTTATTTGTGAGGCCAAGCGTTTTTTTAATCGTAAATAGGCCGACCAGTAGATCTACGAGTATAGTTGAGTTTTTAAGCACATAATGATTGTCTACTGTTTGCTTAAAAAATACACTTTAGTGGTAAGGAGGTAATTAATATTTTGAATCACGGTCGGAATGTTGACTAAATTCTGATACTACATAATTTAGAAGGAGTAGAATAGCATCACCAAATATTGATTATCGATGCATGTTTCTCAATCAAGACTAATACTTTGGCGACACTGTTAAATTTTTTGTGGAATTGGGAAGACAAGAAGAGGTGTTTTTTTTTTAATATAATACGGTAATATTCAATTACCTTTATTGTATGTATATTAACATCATAATTATATTTTATTTATGTTATATTATCTAGATTAATAGAAGTAAATTTGTATTAAATTCTGGATAAATGTATGCTAAGAGTATGCGAATCCCAACGTCAAGTGTTCTCGTTGATGTTGGTTTAATATAGAGCTTGTTATCCGTTGTGAACGTTTTGAATTATACGATGTATAGCCGCTACAAATAGGTAGCCCAAAAGGTAGAACTCGCTGATATCTTCTTCTTACAAACTTTGTACGGGCAGGATGAACACGAAGAGCTCGGTAGCGGAGTGTTTGGCAATACTATTTTAACACCACTGCTTGGTTCGATTCCCATCCAGCACGAACAATTGCGTGCATGAACTTCTTCTTTTTAGCGTTATCCCGTTTTCTTAGTCCATTAGGATTGGCGGGGTTCGCTACCTAAGTCTAAGGCGATGTTACTGATGTTTACATGGTGCGACTGGCGTCTGAGCTTCGCAACCCATAGGGAAAACCAGATCGTTCTAAGGTAAGGTCACATGTCATTCGAAATACAATTTTTAGGACGTGCATGTTTCCACACAAGGTATTTAGTACATATTTTTAATTATCACTTGCTTGGCGGTGACGGAAATCACCGCCAAGCAAGTGATAATTAAAAATATGTACATAAATCCGAAAACACGAATTTAGTGGTACATGCTAGGATTCGAACTGGAGACCTGTTGGTCACAAGGTCGATTCATATCCACTAGGCTATCACTGCTCTATGTGTGTACATGAACATGTCAGTCAAAACAGCAAAGAGGTTCTTACAGGGTCGGCAACGCAAGAGTGACACCCCTGGTGTTGCAAATGCCCATAGGCTACGGTAACTGCTTACCATCAGGCAGGCCGTACGCTTGTTTGCCACCTTAGTGGTATAAAAAAAAAAACAGCCCGACTGGGGAAGTTTCTCCGCTTCACAGTAAACTGCAACCAAGCATCTCACTGAAGGGTTGTTGTGTTCCTGCGAGTGAGTGAAGTTACCGGTTATCCTATGAAGTTGTTATATTATCAGCAGAATTGGTAATGCGCGAGTGATATTTCATGTATTGCAAGCATTTATGTACTACGGTAACCATTTTACATTAGGTTGGTCGCATGCTGGCGTGCCTCCCTACGTAGTATATTTTTAGTACATGTAGTTTAATTCACAACCAGAGTAATATCACTTCGCCAAGTTAAAGAAGTTTTACACGTTCATTTATAAAAGAATCTTTCGTAGGTATTCCGTTGAAATGGCACATACTATATCAACCGCAGCCCCGTAAACTCCGCAAGTAATAAAATCGATCTGCAAGGGTTCAAAAAGTTTCCGCAATTTTGGAGCCAATTAGCTACACATATGTCATGGCAACCGAATGTTGAAAGGTAAAACTCACAGCTAATTGCCGCACACCACGACCCTATTCTGTGATATCAAAGAAATGCTTTTTATAGATAATGTGTACCATATCTTGCAACAGAGATTGAAAATTTTCACCAATGACGGTACTTTATATCGAATTTTTTGTTTTATATTTATCTTCTTGTTGTCATGATTATTCCAAATAGCAATTGATTCAGGATAATTTTATTTCGATTCGACAATAATCTTAGTAAAGTACAATTTATAAGCTGACACTTAGTAACACAACAGCGAAATTTAATAAATGGATCAAATTTATTAAGTAAATTAAATAATAATTAATTTTGCAACTTGATGCGTGCGTGTCCTTGTGTATGCGACGACGACGTAACGTGACGTGTGATTCTATGCGCACGTAAATATGGCGCATCACGTGAGTTGACCGTATCCCCTAGGGTGATCACTACCCAGTAGTGATGTTTAGTCAGAAAGAGACTGACATTAACCCGTACGGCCGTCCATAAGGGTATCCATGGGGATTCAATACCTCCCCCCCTCGAAGTGTCCCTTCAGAAGAACGACTAAGATTCCATGTCAGTAGCTTAATTTTTCTTCTATATAGGTCGTCTTATACGTTGGGCAAAAAAAAGGCAATATAAATTGATGGTCGACGACTAATGCGACGGGTTGCCGTAGGATACTATTTGACAGGTAAATGACATGTTTTCAACAGGAAATGTTCTGACAACAACTGCTCTTGACACAAAGTTGAGACGGACTTCCGCTCAACGATATGTTAGGTTTTCTCCTTTACACTGCGTATTTTATGTTTGACACTTTGGGAGAAAACACGTTTAACGTATATGCTGAATTTTTTCTTTAATGAATATTATTTTCTTTAATACTAATTTATTTCAGCTTTATCATTTTTTTCTAGCACCTTATTGCCACCAACAGTTTCCATTTTACTGAAACAGCAATGTAATTATATGCTAATTATGAAATATAATTTCATTATGATCTGTCTTTAGAACACCAAATAACCCAAACGTACTATTTCCTGAAATTAACAGCGCAGGAAATTACGTTTTAAATATAGTCTTCACTCCTGAATTTGCTAATTGTAAATTTCATGGATAATCGCTCGCAATAAATTTTGTATATATTACGCTCAAAGATCAAAAACGCTCATTGAGCGAAAACATAGCTCACAACGCGTCGTGATCGCAGCAGTTATCCACATCGCGATATTCTTGCTATAGCTCTCATAATAACGCCCATGACGCGTTTTGGCAATCACAGAAATACCATATTGCGAAATTCGTGTTGTGGCTATCATGCTATGCGACCAGAATACGGTGTGGCAATGAAGAAATACCAATACGCGTATGGAACACGACGACATACAACATATTAGAATAATATTTCATCATTTTCATTACATAAAGGATTAGTTAGGATAGGATAGTTCTTCTCTTGTTAAATTCATGCCTAATGGTCAAGATGACGATGGTCGCTATAGGAAAATTGTGAGTTTCTAGTACGAGTACAATACGTACGCTAAAAGGGAATGCCGATAATTTGGTCGCACCAAATATAATTCTCACGATTATTATAATTGTATTGTCTTTATTATATACAATACAAGTATACGCAAATGATCACAATTTATGTCGAAAAAAATAAATTAGCAAAGACGGATTTATATCTTTTGGAGATCCCTCGCAGTCGCAGTCAATCTTTTCGCGTTTAGTATGATTGTAAGTACACATTTGACCGGTGTTAATATGCGAACGATGCAATATTATTGTGATCAAAATAATGAAAAATCTTTTACAAAACTATACACCTATCTCCTTATCTTCGAAGTTTGCAGTGAAAAAGGTGATATATTACAATACTTGATAAATATTTATGTTCATGAATGTAACCGCATAACAATTCTTTTTTTGTGATAGATAATCCTTTATCAACATTGATATTCTAAGGAAGGTAGAGTAAATACAGCAAATATTTGGACACTGACTTAAGTAAACAGTCATGTGGAAGATTTTTTGTTCTATTCTAACTCTGTATTTATACTATACAACAAGATGACAGCTTCAAACTTAACCTATCCGCATGCAAGTGACTGCCGTCTTCACAATCCTCAGTTTCATTCTACACTCAGCCATATCTTATTGCCCGAGTATAATACGAGTCACTCTCGATGTCAAGCCATAAAAGTATAATTCATTTTATTCATTTGTGTGACGTGCACGTATACACAAGTGGGTGAAGGATACATTTAAAGTCACTCAACAGTCGAGGCTTATCTTGGATTACGGTCGTTCGAGTTAGCTGCGAGGTTTGAGCTTTTGTGAAAGGGCTCTCTGACAGATTTTTAAGCAAGTTGAAAGCAATAAAGATTATGATATGTTATTAAATGTACTATTTTCACAGCAATAATTTGTGATGTTACCAAAAACAAAACAATGGTGTTAAAAGCCCTATTGTAGAGATACTCCCAAATTTCATCGAGGCAGAATTTAGAGTCCTCGTTAAATTTATTTATTTATTTATTAAAGGACCACAAACAAGTTCACAATATTTTATAATTATGAAATTATGTTAGTATTTATCTAATTATGAACCCAACACTGTTGGCCACAAATTTATTATATACATTAGTATACGTGTAGATCTTATAAAAAAAGTAGTCTAAGTTACAATTCATTTGAGTGTGATGGTGACATTTACACGGAATTGAGTTATGTTAAGATTTACAGAGTTTGTGATTAGTAAAGTACGAGTAGTTTAGGTGTTTTACTATATTTTATAGGTAGTGAAAGATCACTGTAAAGGAACTTCTCCTTTTAAACAAAGAAGTGATTGAAATTTTATAACTACACCTCGACTAATCGAATCCACCCGAATGCCCTACGGCGTGTACATCCTTGGGTTCGATTTATTATAATGATCACAATCGGGTGAATTCGACCCGCCGAACTGTATACAAGTTACACATATTCTTCAACAATTTTTTTTTCTTAAGTTTACCAATAACCAACCTCCTAAAGGCGCCACTAGTCAGTGCAAAGATATCAGCATCACAGAAATTGCTGTTGTAAGTATTCATCAAACGAGTCATAGGATTCCGTATGCTAGCATTTGTCCTAACTATAGTAGTTGAGAAGGTTTGAAGGGGACGTGTTGATCTAAAATGGGAACGCAACGGTATTCGATAATATAATTTTGATGTAAGTTCCGAACAATCGTATCTACTATTACAAATATCATACAATAACATACATTCTAATTGTTTCCGCCTAGATTTCAAATCAAGCAGATTGCTAACTTTAAGAAGTTGGCCATATGGTAGACGATTACGGTTATATTTATACTGTATATATCTCAAATATTTCTTTTGTACCATTTCAAGTTTATTGGAATATTTCTCATATATCGGATTCCATATTGCTGCTGCATATTCAAGCTGTGAGCGAATTAATGATTGATAAATATAAATGTAAGTTAAGTAATTCTGGAACTTAGCACTCGATCTTATGACGAATCCATAGATTTTATATGCCTTATTGATAATGTTTTCTATGTGTATATTAAAGTGTAATTTACTATCTAAAGTAACTCCCAGGTATTTAATAATGTCTACATTAACAAGAATGGAATTACACAGAGAGTAAAAATATTTGCTTATGTTCTTTTTCTTTGTAAATGTTATTGATTTACACTTATTAAGGTTAAGTTCAAGTTTGTTTTTACAACAGTAATCTGTAAGGCGATTTAGATCCTGTTGGAACTCAATATGGTCACTAATGGTGTTTATTATTCGGTAGATTTTTAAGCCATCAGCATATAATAGGAACCTACAATGTTGAAAACATTTGCCAATGTCATTGATAAATAGTATAAATAGAAAGAATAAATAAATACTAATACGTCCTTATTTCGTTTTTGTTAATTGAGAAAAG
Organism: Pyralis farinalis; assembly: GCA_947507595.1. Classification (NCBI taxonomy): domain Eukaryota; kingdom Metazoa; phylum Arthropoda; class Insecta; order Lepidoptera; family Pyralidae; genus Pyralis; species Pyralis farinalis. The sequence continues at coordinate 21,865,697 of OX382266.1, read as the reverse complement.
AAACGTGAGCCAGAAGGCACAACGCTTACTTATGGAAACGAGAGCTGGGTATGGCAGAGAGAGCATGAAAGTAGAATAAACGCGTACAAAATACGAGCGTTGCGCAAAATTTGTGGCGTAACGCTTGTAAACCGTATTCGCAATTATGATGTTAGAAACAGAGTTGGTCTGAAATTGAGCATCGGTGTTAAAATAAAAAGGGGCATGCTCCGTGCTTGCCGAAAATAAAAAATAAATTCATTTTCATTTATTTTCAAATATGCAGTGGTCGAAGAAGGAAGATAGAGTAGTGGGTATCGCGTTGCACCGCTGTGGTTACGCGCCAAAAGATATTTTCAACATTCTACAAAAATTGAAAATAACACTACGATTTATTTATCGCACTATTAAACGATATACTTACTAAAGATTCAAGCTTCGAAGATAGTAAGAAGAGCGGCCGACCTCGCACAGTTAGGACACCAGCCGAGCGGTCATCAAAGTAGTGAAGGCGCGAATCCAAAGAAATCCCGTGCGTAAGCAAAAAATCTTAGCTCTTCAGATGGGATTAAGCAGAACCACTTTCAAAAGAGTTTTAAAAAATGAAGACCTAGGACTACGACCTTATCGTAAAAAAACCGGACATTTTTTTGAACAAGCGCTTGAAAAAAACTTAGGATAGAAAGATCCCGCGCTTTGTTACGGTGGTACGCGGGAAAAAAATACCGCGAAATTTTGTTTTCGGATGAAAAAGTTTTTACCATCGAAGAAAGTTACAACTAACAAAGTGATAAGGTGTATGCCCACAGTTGTGAAGAAGCGAGCGCGCGTATTCCGAGGACCCAGCGAGGGCATTATCCTTCATCAATCATGGTTTGGCTTGGAGTCTCATATTCATTCACTCATATTCTTTCACATTCATAGCTCTTTTCATGAACGCTCGCCGGTTCCTAAGGCTCCTGACATCACCTTCTGATAAAACACGACCAATTTGGTCATGGTAGGTTAGTCTTGGTCTTCCTCGGCTCCTACATCCTTCCACTTTCGCATTGTATATCTGTTTCGTCATTCTTTCATCTTGCATTCTTTCTACATGTCCGAACCAACGGAGCATGCCCTTTCTTATCTTAACACGGACACTCTCTTTCAGTCCAACTCTCTTTCGTACATCATCATTTCGGACGCGGTCAGCAAGCGTTATGCCACAAATTTTTCGCAGTGCTCTCATCTCGACCGCATTTATTCTACTTTCATGCTCTCTTTGCCATACCCAGCTCTCACTTCCATAAGTTAGCGTTGGGATTAACACCGCGTTGTGTACAGCGAGCTGTGCCTTCTGGCTTAGATTTCGGCTGCCAAACAGTTTACCCAACGCTTCATTCACGCTATTCCCTGCACTCACTCGTCTCTCCACATCAGCGGTGTACCTTCCATCGCTTCTAAAAGCGCTTCCGAGATATACAAAATCATCCACTTGCTCCAACACTACATTATCAACCGTAATCGTAGTGTTCGTTCTGGTTGTCTCTCTTTCAAATACCATTAATTACCTTTAATTTAATATAATTATAACTTTTACATAATTATCAAAAAGTGTATCATTAATTACATCAAAAGTTTTTGACAGAACTTATGACCTGACTAATATATATAATATCGAGTCTGTTTAGCTAACATTATTTTTGTTGGAACATTTAAGTTTTGTGATGATCAAAAAAACAAAAAAAGATATTTTGCACAACGTTGGGAGGCATACAAGCAACTATACTACTTTAGTAATCACCTATGAACGTTTGCAATACAGGAAGTATGGTTCGCGTGTTGACACCACCGCTACTAATATAGCGACTCCTCTGGAGCTTGCTGATACTCACAAAATGTTATCCATATTGTGAAACATACTTCTTACATTCGGAAGATCAACAAAATTAAAACATTAGTAAAAGGCATTTTCTGTTTCTGTTTCCCAAGATTATCAAGTGATTTTTTGCATAGTGCTATATATACTTTTTAAGAGAGGTAGTGCGCATCAAAGCAGCCCGTCTGGGGAAGTACGTCCACCTCACATAAAACAAACCGCAGCCAAATAACAACTCCCAAGAGGATTGTTGTGTTCCGTGTGTGCGTGTGAGTAAGGTCACCAGTAAGCTCCCAAGGAGATGCTGTGTAAGCAGCAGAGGAGGCATCGCGCGAGTGATAATTAATATATTGCAAGCGTTAATAGGCTACGGTACCCGCTTTACATCAGGTGGGCCGTATGCTTGTATGTCTCCCGACGTAGTATAAAAAAAAATCTAACTTAAACCTAGGGATTTTTAAAAAGATACTGATTGTTACATGGAGCGTCTGCCGTCAGACCTCAACAACCCAGAGGGAAAATTTTCTTAGGTTAGATCATGTCGTTCGAAATATAATTTCTTGGGCATGCGGGTTTCCTCGGGAGATTTTCCTTTATGTCGAACAATTGGAATTTTAATTATGTACATAAATCCGAAAACACGTATATATATATATAAATATTTGGTATAGAAATATATATTTTAATAACACTGTCAACCAAAGTCAATACAATAAAAAACTACTCAACTTAGAAGCGTTTTATGAATGAAGTAAATATACATTTAAATAATAAACTTCCTATACTGGCTATATTGATTGATTTTGGTAAGGCCTTCGAAATGCTGGATTACCCTACTCTATATGACAAGTTATCGCGTAATGGTATACAGGCCCCGCTTCTCCAACACTTGAAAGGTGTTTATGATATGTATATTATTGACAAAAGTTCCATATATCAGTTTGCTGATGATACATGCCTTTTGGTTGCTCATAGGATATTAGAGGTGGCACAAAATATTAAGTAAAATAATTTTAATAATAATATGCGTACGACAAAAACTGTAAGTGCATCAAGTTATACATTGTCAAACAGCACAAGTATCTGGGAGTTACAATCGATGACAGATTCAACTGGGAACCACACAAAGAATATGTGTATAGAAAAAACAAATCTATATTTAACAAACTTTAGATACTAAAACCTAAGTTACTATACAAAACATTGCAACTATTGTACCTACATGGCATTAGCTAACTCTGTCATCAGTTACGGATTGTCAAGCTAGCTAGGACATATAAAAGATGTATTAATGAAATATATAAATTACAAATAAGAATGATTAAGTTAATTATACGTAAATACATAAAAGTAAAATATAAAAATAATGTAAATGACCTTTCCAAGCACTATCAATAATGAATGTATTTGATAAAATATATATATATATATTAATTGACATAAATAAACCCGAATATCTAGTAGAGAAAATAAGACAGTAATCTAAAGTATATTGTTTACTCTAATAAATATGTGTTACCAATATACATATGGTAGAAGATTATTGGATAGTTCAACAGCTAGCTTCATCAATAAGCTTCCAGATAACAGCAAGCAAGAGCTGTATAAACAGGAAAAGAAATATAAAAATATGTTAAATCATTACTATATTACAAAGGATACGTAGATTGTTCGGCATCAGGAGTGAATCCCTTACCCAGTTAAACCTTTAACGATTTTGTGGTAAGACGTAATATAATAATATGTTGCGTTATGTAATTTAAAGAATAAAGTATAAAAAGAGTGGTACATGCTCACAACAGGATTCAAACCGGGAACCTGTCGATTAGACCGGATCTTTTTTCTCTGGAATATCACTAGTCATGCTACATGTGTCTACACCGTGGAACTTCATAATCAAAAGTGATAAATATTTACACATATAGAACAATAACTTAAAAAAACAAACAAGCTGTATTACCAAGGAGGTCACTAAGACAAATGAACTTTGTGTTTACTACTGATTTCCTATGGCCATCTTAGTCCTCCATTCACATACCAGCCTGATGGTAACATATTAGTGCATGGTGGTCAGAATTATATTCAACTGTCATGTATAATGATGATACAACAATTACATATGGTTGAAGTACACTTCCATACACTACACACCATTCCGAATTTAACACTATATGTGCTCGCTGAGACAAATCAATCGAGAGAAACTAGATGAATTTGTTATCTACTATATAGAAGTCCCCATGACCTCTTTCAACCTCCACACTTGTACCAACTAGATGGTATTAAGCATGCATTGTCCTCAGATTTTCACTCAATTACCGAGTTTCCTAAATATAAAACTTGGTTGTAATACGCTAATTTAGATACATAGAAGTCTTTGATTTAGATGATGTTACATGATGCATGCAATCTCCACGTTTCGCCATCAGGCTAGCATGGTTTTACCATCTAAAATACCACGTCTCATGAGGATGCAATAATTAGATGTGATCATGTGACAGATATTCGGTACCTATATATCAATCAACCCATCTTAACGATAAGGCCCTTGCGGGCCTTAAAGAAGACAGGGCGCCACTTGACTGGGCTCTTCTTTAACACCTCACAAGTATCTTTAACATTTATATATCTTTACATGCATACTCGTCGGTTTTCTGAGTTCTTGATATTACATAAGTTAGATGTTAATGTAGTCAACCTGTTGACTTAATAAAAACGTGTTAAAAAGGATGAAATGAAATACTTCAATAAATTACACTTCTCACTACCACTGCTCCATCTTCCCGTGGAATCGCAGCTGACGTTCACGAGGCTTTTACTAGTTATCGCCCGAAAATAATTAATAGTACGCGGCTCGTAGACTACACGTAGGTATCTAAAAATATACATCCAGGATGGATAGAATCGATTGTGGTAAATGACCTGAAACAGAAACACATCTGCAATGTTCGAGTTTCGAAGTTAGAAGTATTTGTTTGCATGTAATGAAATTGATTGATATCCTTTATTTATTGTTGTTCGTTCGCAGGGCAGAGAATATGGTCGACATAGCAGCGGACCACCTTCAGCCTCCTGGTTTTCAAGACATAGCCGTAACCCGACACCGTATTATCACGTAATAGACCCTGATGAAGGTAAATATTATTATTATAATTACTACATTTATTTCTTTTTTTTTTATTAAATATTTCTAATAATGATTTTTAATATTTTACACAAATAGGTATATGATCGTATTATGCCGCGCGACGAAATAACGGAGACTTTAGTTTAGGTATTAATTTTAACAAATATTAAATATACACTTCTGAAAACCTAATTTTATTATTGGGACAAAAATGTGTTCTAATTCTCTTCGACGAAATGTCGTTTCATGCCAACGATATATACCTAGCATCTTAGGCTTCATTATCATTCCCATAAAGTGCCAAACAGATCCTATAATTTTAAGACAAATAATAAAAACATCAGATAAAGGTAGGATAAATAATTATAACGTATTTTATTAAGTTTACCTTTTGTACTCAATTGTAAAAAAAAAACATTTTTTTACCATCATAGCACTTCCGCCAAGGATTTTATTGCGTGATAGTACTGTACTCTGTGCACAGTGTCCAATTTTACTTATCTTTTGACTGTAGTCACCAATACTATGACACTTAGATTATTACAATATATTCAACAAAACCTCCGTAAATTATTTTAATTACTAACTGAAAATCATGCAATTACTGTCGCACAGTTGAATAAAATTGTAAAGGACAAAGTACTTTTACCTCAATTTTGATTATGTTTTTTATAATATAGTAATTGCCAATCAACAGACGAAATGTTATCTCACGGTATGCCATTTAGCAATTGCCTTGGTAGTCAGTCATATAGGTATGTTTTTTCTAATTCGTCTGTCCCTCTTGTTATTGCAACGCAAGACTATAACTATATTTTCCAATATTATCGATGTTATGCATTATGTGGATACACTGTATGTGTAACTGTATACTTCAAAGTCCACCAGCAATTACAGTTAGTGTGTGCTACTTTGTAGTACATAGAAAGATCTTGTACAAAATATTTATCAAGCAAATAAAACGCATTAGGATCCTTCTTTATCCATACGAAGGATGTGTTCATCCGACTTATTTGTTACTTTAATTTGGGCTCCTTTTCCGAAACTAGCTTTTTTAAGTATGTATTTGTACTTTATTCCTCCACCTCTACTGCCAGTTGACCTCCTGCAGGAAAGTTTGCAGCTTCCTGATTTTAAAAAGGGACTCCGGGAGAATCTTTAGATTTCCAAAAACAGGCATCCGTTGAATTGCCACCTCCTTGCAATACGGCAAAGTGTGATCGGCTGTGTCTTCATTCGCTAGGCATGCTCTACATACTTTTATTGAGTTTGTTAAATATGTCGTATCCGGTAATCGCATCCATTATGAGACGTAACAGTTGGCTTGAGATACGTGTTGTTTTGAGGCAGTACGCTTTTTATCTATTTGCAATCTAATTTATGTACTTGCTCAGCATTTTTTATGTCGGTCCCTTAAATGCTATTACTAGTATATTCAGGACTTGATCTGAGAGAATAGCAGTGGTATTATACGCTGATTGACATATATATGATTGAAATATTTATTATCAGCACTCCTTTTAGGTAGTTCGTTCGCCGCGCCGTATCATTTCCTCTGTAACCGCTGTACCTTTAATCCATTGTAAGATGACAAAGTCGTTATTATATACCTTTTCCAATACACGATGGCATTTAAATATCAGATCTGGATGGAGTTAGAGCCTGCATGTACCGCTTTGCTTTCGAATAGAATAAGCAGTTCTCTATGTATTTTGACTCTAATTATGTCGGCTGTCTAAAGTCACTCCTAGATATTTCCGGGTTAAGTTAGAGTGTTGTATTCACTAGTATGTGAAGTATATGATTTCCTTTCTTCCCTTTGAGTGTCATTTTGTTTGTAAACATTACTAGTTCGGTCTTGCTAGGATTACTGTGACGTCATAATCACGGCATCGAGTTTCGACAATTCGAAGCGATGTATATGTTAAATCACTTGCCATACTGGTCTGGTTTACTGTAATCAGGATTTCCATGTTATCGGTGAAGTCTATTATATAAAGATATTTGTAACAAAGGTACCTTAGTGATAAGGTCATTGACGAATACGTTAAATAAGAGGAGCGACTTACACTTTCTTGTGTGCAAACTCTGGCTACTAGTGCTTTCCTTGTGCTATCGTTATCTAACGTTATCGACTTTTATTCTAACATTTTATCCAACCTGCAATCACTTCATTGACTTGATGTCTAACCGACATATCATAACGTACTAACTAAAGGAAATGTACATAATTGGTTATTATATGAAAAAGGCGATCATAAAATATGTAAAATCATAAAATTTACTACCATCTCCACATCAATTTATACTCATATCACTTCTAGAATACGTGCCTTCGAAGCTGAAGGTGTTTAGAGTATACGTCACTATGCTTATTAATTGCAGATTGACGCAACCAAGCCACATTACGGTGTTATCAAGCCAATTATTTCTAAGCCGTCCGACGGCCACTAGTTTTGCATGTTTGTTTGTTGTATTATTTACTGATAATTATTCTTTTTCAGACTGTTTCCTTGTGAAGGCGGATGAAGGGGAAGTATTTTTCAAGTCACCATCGGATGAGCCGGGAGTGTGTGGGATATTCCTGATAGCCGACCCAGATAAGAGGATCCAGGTGACATTTAACTATCTCGACGTGCCGTGCGACAACGGTGGACTTGTTGCGGTAATTGTCATTTTCAGCTTATACAATTATTTTCGATAGCCCTGTGACATATTTTTCTATCGTTTCGTCAGTTTGAGTAACTTCAATTTCTTACACATATAATAGTTAACTTAGTCGACAAGCGTTCGAAAAGTTACATAGGATCACGTTTGTATTCACTCGCAAATGCAAATTTAAAAAAATGCACTTTTAAATATGAGAAAAAGAGGGCACAGAGATATTGAATAAGAGAGAAGCCTGCCGCCGACAGGGTTATATGCTCTCAAAATTTTTGAAGATTTACTTAGATATTTTGAATTTAATGTATCTAGTCAAAACAAAACAATTGTTAATGTTCTGGATTTCCTCAAGGATCTGCCCTAGGCATGCATAGGCATTGATGCTATGTAATGACTAATTAAATTAATTAAATTTACGATTAATGTAAAAATATTCAAGCCTGATGTGATCTTGGTTATTACAAAAGAAAGGTAGGGTGCAGAAATATTTAATAAGCAGCCCAGTGGGGACGATCCTCCATCCTACAGAAGACCATAGTTAAATGTAAATTTTCTTGAGAGTTGATATGAATCTGCTAGTAATTGGCACCACAAGGAAGATTCAAAGAAATTTCTGTATTGAGAACAGGCTACTCAATGTGCGAACAATACTTTTTGTGCTGATGATGTCCATACGTAAAGACTTCATTTGCCTGTGTTTGGCCTGTATGAATGTTTGAAGTATAAGGAATATCACTCATCGCATTGCCTTCCTCATTCTCATCTAAAATAACAAACTTTCACGAAACTTCAACAAGTAATAGTAACTAACTTACTGGCACGATCGTAACAACCTTCCAGGGATTTAACTTTAATACTTACTATTTAATTGCAATCTTCCGTAACAATCTTCAGTTCTACCTTATTTGGACTGATTATCAAATCAGTATATAATATAATAAACGTTCCCTTAGGCCCTGTTTAGAAACTCATTACCACCCACAGAATATGCGATGAATATTTGCCATAAAAGTTGTTCACTGTTATTGACGGAAATTATGTTGAACAAATGAAATTAGCTAACTTTAAACAGAAAACATGACCTTTTTATGTCATAATATTTAATTAAGCAAAGTAAGTTTGGCGTTTATGGTTTTAATTTTAAATAAATGTATAAAATTCTATTACCTTCAACAAATTTTGTTTCAAATAGCAAAATTAGTACAATAATTATAAAGTACCCGCTCGTTAATATTACTTTGCATTTGGTTGGTAATTTCAACAATTTACCAGTAAAACGGTTTAGTGACTCGTTACTCGGCAAATGTGACTTCCACCTGTTTAGTCAAATTAGCTGCTTTCGAAGTATTAAGTTATATTGTGTATTGTTGTTGGGAGCAGCTGGTGAAAGACCTAATTTCATTTTTAATATGAGCGCTAATTGCACCACTCGATTTAAATTTGGATTTTATGGAATCTTTAAGAGAGTTCGACGAAACAGATATTCGTTATACGTTGTATATTTTATACTTTAACTATTTGTAGTTGCAAAAATAGTTTAAGACATTTTAAAATAAATACAATTCACATTGTTAGCATAATGGATAAAATATACTGAAAGAAATTAAACCGGTTTTTGACAATGACATATTCCGATGAATTAAAAGTATTATTTTAAGAACAGAAAGAAAATATTAAGCAAGGGCTTAAACTTCCATCATGTAAAAATTGTGACACGCCATATTCTATAATCTAACAAGTTATAATGAATCAAGTTTATTGAAATAAGCAGATGTGATCGCATTATAAACAGATTATTGAGGAACTTTTTATTCCGAAACCTCATACTTTTGTCGATAATGCTTGAACTTTGGGAATATGCACATGTTTTATACAAAATAACTTAACGGTATAGTGAATTCATATTCGTAACTTTCTACATGTGGTACTTTCGGATTTATTACCTGAGTTTTAAGAATACTTATATTTTTGAGATGGCGTGCTTAGATTACAAATGCTAACATTTGTAATATTAGGATTGTATTTGGCAAGTGACAATAAGACAAAAATGACACCATCGCTAACTTATAAAAAAGAGTGCTGAGTACGGCAGAGTGAGCATAAAATGTAGAATAAACGCGGTCAAAAAGCTAGCATTGCTTAAAATTTGTGGTGTAACTATTGTATCTGCTTTCGCAATGATGATGTGAGAAATAGAGTTGGTTTGAAAAAGAGCATCGATCTTAAAATGAGAAGAAGCATGCTCCGATGGTTCAGACATGTAGAAAGAATTGGTCGTGTTTTATCAGAATAGTCATATCAAGAGCCTTAGAAACCGGTGAGCATGCATGTGAAGAGCTATGAATGTTAATGAAGCGAGTGAGTTACGTAAGGACAGAATCATGTGGTGCTTGGTTCTTTTGTTTACCGCGCAAGGGATTTGGCGTGAATATATAGTATATTATGTAATAGAGTACAATAGTATATTTTTTAACGTAAGATTTTAACGTCGACTCGTCGTCTGTGTATGGACGCAAGTAACAGATAAAATTGTATATAATGTAGCCAATTCTAAAAGATCATTTTGCATATTGGTTCGGTTGATCAGGTTTTCAGTTACATATGTATGGTCATCATCAGTCATATTTTGATTGCATTGAACATCGGTACATTATATATGTACCTACAGTCCATTGCCACTTCAACTTGGAACTAATCTCAGTAACACCAATCCTTTTGTGGATTATTTATTATGCAGAATGTCTTTTATATATCTCGTGATGGAGTAGCAATGCTTGTGTAACACCAACTCTCGTGGATCTGATATCCACACAGGACGAATATTTCTGTGCACGAAATTGTCTTGGTCTGGATGTTTTTAAGAGAGGTAGGACAAAACAAAACAGCCCTTCTGGTGAAATAAGGTTAAGGTTGTTTTGTTCTTGCCAGTGAGTGAGGCTACCAGTAAGCTCCTAAGAACTTACTGTGAGGTGGCATCGCATGAGCCATACTTAATATTAGTAGTTGGGGTGGCAACGTGATACACTTCCTGTAATGCAATCATTTATAGACTACGGAAACCACTTTGTATTAGGAGGACTGTATGCTTGTATACCTCCTAACGTTAATGACTAAATGTTACATGAAATTGTCATGAAACTAAACGATGCCGTCTTTTTAATAGGAATTTTAGGATACTTTAAAAAAATCCTTTCTAAGTCCCTCATATACAAGTAATTATATTATTAATTATATTCTCTTCATATTTCAACGTTAAGTAATTTAGATTGTGACTTTGTTGACAAATAAGTATATTTCCTCAGTTGGGACACTATCTATACATATTAAACATCACAGCAGTATTGAGTTCGTACAGGGCATATTTTTTGAGATAGTGATACAACTGGATTCTTATATTTTTCTTTACATACCACTAAGGTGGCAATCAAACATACGGCCTGCCTGATGGTAAACAGTCACCGTAGCCTATGGACATTTTCAATACCAAAGGTGTCACTCATGCGTTGCCGACCCTCTAAAAACCTCTTCACGCATTTCTTGAAGAACTTCATGCTGTAGTCCCTTCGAAATACCTCGGCTGGGAGCTCATTCCACAGCTTGAGACTTCTCGGAAGAAAACTTTTCTGGAACCGCACAGTACGCGACCATTGCGGTTCCAGTATGTGAGGGTGAACTCCCCGCCGTCAGCGAGTGGTGCGGTTATAAAAAGTAGCTGTCGGTATCATTTCGAACTACTCTTCAGAACACAACCCGTTGTACAATCGGTAGAACACACAAAGGGAGGCAAAATCTGTCCTTAAACTTAAGGGTTCAATACCGTGTGTAAATTGTCGACAATTCTCACAGCTCGTCTCTGAATCGAATCACACGGTCCAAGCTGGTATCCAGGTGCTCCCGCCCAAAGGTGACTGCAGTACTCCAAGTGCGGTCTGACTTGAGACTTATATAACATAAGTCTTTGCCCCGCACTAAAGTACCGCTTTGCTCTGTTGAGCACACCAAGTTTTTTGGGACGCCAGGTTGACCTTCTCCTCCAGGTGATTTCGATATTGCACATCACTGGTGATCTCGACGCCAAGCATCCTAATACTTTTGGTGACGGTAAGAGATGTGTTCTGGAATTTAGAAACCACAGCAAATGGAGTTTTCTTAGCAGTGAATGCGCAAACTTGTGTCTTCTTGGGGTTGAATTCGACCAAGTTAAGCCGCCGCTAGTCAGATACTTTAGCCAGAGTACCATCCATTTCAGACACAAGTTTATCGCGGCTTTCCTCCACAAGGGAACGAGGGATGTTTGCACGGCCTGTGTAATAAGTGTATTACAATCCGCATAACAATCCGTCCGCATAACAATGAATGCCATCTATTGACAGTATATCATTGATATGCAGCAGAAACAGCGTCGGAGACAGCATAGAAACCTGAGGGACGCCAGCATTGATATCCATAGTAACGGAGCATCCACCGTCAACCACGGCATTCATGCATCTGTTGGATAAAAAGCTGGCGACCCATTTGCATAAACCCTCGGGCAGCCCGTATGATGGTAACTTCGATAGAAGACCTCGGTGCCAGTATAACGTTTAAAGTATAACAGTATAAAGTATAACCTTTCAGATGCAAAACAATGAAATTTTAGAAACTATCTGTCTGATTTGCACGTATTAGACGATAATTTCCAAACGTAAATATATAAAATTACACATGTTGATAGGTTATGTTAATTGACATTTAAGATGCTATTTATCTCAGAAATATTGAGAGTTCCATTGAAAAACTTGGAAAGTCCAACTTCATGTGAATGATGCCGTTGGGCAATTGTTAGTTAAATGCGACTGTGCTCTATTAAAATAAATACGTGTACTTTAAATAGGCATTATTCAGCATAGGTCCTAGAATAGACTCAAATGCGTATTGATATTTTTTATGATAATATGTGTATTTTAATTTAACTACACATAGTTATAATCATATACAATTATATTAATCGTATTATGTAACAGTACATTCTTGGCCCTTTGTTTGAAGAACTCACCTAAATTTAATGTAGGTAACGCTAACTACTACGTCGTACATAATGCAGGTTGTAAATTCATAATGTATTCGATCATTACTGAGGAAAAATGTTCTTCAAAACATGCAACTTTGCATTAATGGGGAACGTGACAATCTTGTTCCAGCTGGCCACTCACCGAGATTGTAATTTGGTACCTACTAGTTGATTTATCTTAGTTCTTCAAGGCAAAATCATTTATCTTAGTTAACAGAAAATAAAATAGAGTTTAAAAGAAGTGCATTAAATGTGTTCTGTAATCAGTTACGCTTGGATTATTCTTTGAATTTATGACAAGGAATCAGACACATTATTTTATTTTTTAATATTTTATTGATCAAGTTACAAGTTTAACTAACAAGGCACAATTAATGCGAAGCAATAGCCTGCAGCTGATTGCAGCATTAGGAGTATCGCATTTTGGTTTGTATAGTAATAGAATTAACCTATCTATAACTTCAGATCAAATCCCTTGCGGGGTAGGCAGAGAGAACCGAGCGCCACGTGACTCGATCCTTACATACATCAAATAAATAAAAAATAGCTTAAATTAATAAAATTTACGTTTCCTCAATAAACATTAAACGTAATAAGCGCAGGGGTCAACTCATATTTGGTTTTGACCGTTAACTGGCATTTATTGGGGTTAAAGGAAAAATATACTAAAAGTTCCCGTTCGAGCCAACGACAGAGTCTATTAGTCTGTAAGCTCAGTCGGTGAAAAGGGCAGGCGAAACACACATTACGTACCTAACGAACTCTGTATTTTATGTTGCCGTTTGCTAAAAATGAAGTTTGCTTCGCTCCGCTCCATAATGAGCATCTGACCAAAATACTCGGGATTTTTATATTTAGAATACAACTGTTACAAGGCACTAACAGTATGTTTTATTTTATACAACATTAGTAGATATACAGCGTGCGATGGAAAGAGCCACACTTGGAGTGTCTCTGCAAGATAGATACAGAAATGAGCACGAACGTAGTAGAACTGAAATTACCGAAGTGGCTCTGAGGATCAGCAAGCTGAATTTATAAAAATATGGCGACTTATATAGACAATGTAATGTTCTTTTTAATAATAAAATCGAATTAAAAAACAAATGTGTAAAACCGGAAGCCAACATTTCAAATCAGGTATTTAGTAACTTCATTTGGGTTTATACATCAAGTTTATGTCGAATTTAAATACACGATATGTTGAGTAGGGTCAGGGTCGGGTTTATATCAGGTTTAAGTAGACTCCAGGTCAATTTTAATACATCCAGGGTCTCGTTTAGATCCAATTTCAATCCGACCAAAACATTAGGTTGAGAAAAGGCGTGCATAGTTTCGGTTTTACTAATCTTAAGTCGTATTGAGGTTTGGTTTAGCGGCTTACGTCCAGGCGCATGCCGGATTAAATAAAACCTATACCCACTTTTCGCTTGCTAGAACCGCAGGATTTGGCATAGGACTAAACTTTTTTAGAATCGTTTTATACGTGATATATGTATATTTCAGGCCCAGTTTAGCTCAATTAAACCTGAACCTAAGCCGATCTTAAAGGAGATCAATCCGGACCGGATTTAGTTCATACTTAAACTGTATTTACCATAGTTTAATTAATTAAACTTACCTAATAGTGAAAAATGTTATGTTAATGTGTTTGAATTTTTCACCACTAACAACTGTATCCTGAGTAACACTGATTTAATGTTCAAACACAAGAATAAATTACGTCGATTAATTTGAAATCACTGAATCTATTCATCGGGATATTATTATACTTCTTTAAGATCAGCTTGTGTTTAACTTAGATTGGGCTTCAGTCAGGCTTACGTCATGTTAGCTTAAACTTCATAATGGCATTTCACTGACACGTACTTATCAGTGAAGTGCTATTTGAAGATACATAACGAAAATTAAAAAAAAAATCTTTTGAAGCGAAAAATTCAAAGATTTAAAGGTAAAATTCAGTGATTTTTCGCTGCCTACTGCCGTATCCTGAGTAATCTATGTGGAATAAAATATAAGACTGAATTATATCGACTAATTTGAAATTCGTGAATTTATCCGTTCGGAATATTGTCACAGTATAAACGGGTATATTTGAACTAAGACTCTATAGTATATTCTCTATTAAGGGCGGTTGGGAAGCAATTATGTGCATGCTATGGAAGCTTGAAACCGAAAATCCTTTTTAATAACTCGAGTTTCCAATTTCTATGTCGTTCATGTCATAAACAGCAAATATTTTATCATATCAGGGAATAAATAATATAAAAACTAAGTTGACGTAAACCGCATACTGTTTTTTGATATAGCAAGCAATAACTTCAAATTGATTTCTTGAATCCGTCAAGTGCTTCAATAAAAGTTATCTCGACGACGAAAATCTTTTGTAATATTAAAAATGTTCTTAATAAATGCCCCAATATTCAACAAATTTAATAAGAATAAAAGGAGGAAATTGTTCTAAAAGAATAAGTAAAAAGTAAGTAAGAGTTCGAAAGCAGTTCGATAATAGAATTAGAAAGTTTTGTATACTATGTATACTACATCGGGACGCATACAAACATATGGCCTACCTGATATAACGTGGTTACTGTAGCCTATGAACGCTTGTAATACAGGAAGTGTCGCTGGAAGGTTGCTACGCCGTCGCTAACACAGTGACAAGTCAGGAGCTTGCCCGTATACTAATTCACCAGCATTAACAACCATTCGAAGAGTTATTATTTTGCTGCGGTCTTCCTTTACTTTAGCACCAAAGCTCATGGATTCGATTCGATTCCCGCACGAGGCAAACATTTGTGTACTTGGACATGTCTATTTCTTTCGGTCTAGATGTGCTCTATGTCTATATGTACATACAAAAAAGTCTGTCTATGTACGTCTAGTATGTCTAGTACCCATAGCACATACTTTGTTTAGTTTGGGCCTCGGTGTAATTTGTTGGAAGAATAATATTACAAAAATTTAATAAACTTCACCTTATGGTAATATGTTTGGGGCACATGAAATGGCCAGAGTATCACTTATTAGTGGATATATTTGTGTTACTACAAGTGCAGCGATTACTCAGCGATTCAAACCATAGAAAAAACATAGTAAAAACTTTTTTTTAAATTAAATTTAAATATTGTCGGACAAATTACACAGCGCCATCTAGCCCCAAAGTAAGCGAAGCTTGTGTTATGGGTACTAGACAACTGATAAACATACGTAAATACATTTTTTTTTTTTTTTGTAAATACATACTTATTATACATAGAAAATACCCAGACCAAGACAAACAGACATGTTCATGCACACAAATGTTTGCCTTGTGTGGGAATCGAACCCACGAGCGTTGGTGTCAAAGTCGCGTCATCCACGACTGAGCCACCGAGCTCGTCAAGCTGCAGGCTATTGCTTCGCATTAATTGTGCCTTGTTAGTTAAACTTGTAACTTGATCAATAAAATATTAAAAAACTGTTCTTAGTTATGAGTAGAATCAACCTCTTTCAGCTTGATGTACGATTTTTAAAGAACTTCCAGAAAATACATTAGGATTACTTCAAAATAATGTTTAAATTGTAGTACTCACTGTACAGCTTTAAGCGAAATCACGTATTACGTATACAATCGTTCGCTGTTCGTGGTTTTTACAATTGGACATTTACACAAATCTACTACGCGTGCGTCGGTAATTGTGTCAAAAAAAATCTAAGTGCACTACTCAACGGATACACATTTATCTGCTGTAACTCGGTCCTAACTTACTCACACCTTGAAAATTTGTAGGTTTTTCATTTCAAATCCTTAGTTTTGGAATTATTAACATTATTTTCTAATAAATCGCGACCAATTTGATTGTTATAAATAAATTTGGGACATCGTTGATTTGAACATTCTTATATTCGGATGTATTATTATTAATAAATCAATTTTATTGTTATTGTACAAAATCCCTCTTTTAGTATCACTAACTCGTGATGCAACGTATACTATAGTGAAGATTAATATATTTTAGAATGAGCATATATTATAGAGTTTATATTTCAACATGGGAACTTGATAATGTGATATCGTCACTTACTTACTTAAACATTTTAATGAAATCATAATGCCGTTTCATGTAAAAAAAGGATAATTATGTAAATTTGACATTATGAGAGTTTTAAATTATAATGTACTACACTTATTTTTAAACAATTTGTTCCCTTTATAATTATGATAAATAAAGCTTTGAAGTTCGACCTTTTGTTCGCATCAAAGTTATTAGAAACGTTTTACACTGTATTATTTAATGAAATTAATATTATGCCGATCTAATTTTATAATGTTTATGTTATTTTTTACCAACTTCAAAACTCCGCCTTTTGTTGAGAGCTCGATGGTGTCGTTGCGCTTGTCATTCTAACCTAACACGCAGGTTAAGCAAAGTCAACCGCAGCCTGTCTATGGATAGGTATATTTATCTCGAGTTTCTCCGTGCTTCGGAGGGCACGTTAAGCCATCGGTCCCGGCTGTTGTCGATAGATAGATAGATGACAGTCGTTAAGCTAAGTCAGTGGCCCTCGGGCGACTCGAAAACACTGGCCTCCCCCAATCCGCATTTGAGCAGCGTGGTGGAGTATGATCTAAACCCCTTCGGTTATAGAGGAGGCCTATGACCAGCAGTGGATGAATACAGGCTGATATGATTATGAAATGTTGACTACCAGTATACTGGCACTCCAAAAATCGTAAGTAATTGCGACCAATTACTTTTCGCTTTTTCGCCTGAGTGTTTTTTTGAAGGCGGTTCTTTATGTAGTTAAAAATTATTTTATATATTTTAAGATATCCTATAGGGGAATAATAATAGCACAATGGATACCTGTCTTTGTAATATCAACTACTTCTCAGTTGAAGATTATTTTTATTACATCAATTGATTTTTTATACTACGTCGGGAGGCATACAAGCATACGGCACACTTGATGGAAAGCGGTTACCGTAGCCTATTAACGCTTGCAACATTCATACATACATACAAGCCTACAAGGAGTTGTTATTTGGCTGCGGTTTTCTGTGAGGTCGAGGTATTCTCCAGATTTGTGATGTGACTTGATGTGCCCACCTCTCTTAAAACACACAGACCAAGACAAACAGACATGTTCAAGCATACAAATGTTTGTCCTGTGTGGGTATCAAAGTAACGGCACAGCGCGTTTCGCCACTGCACCACCGAGCTCGTCAGTGACATATAACGCAATATGCAAATTTTACTGATAGTGAAAATTGCTTATTCAATTTCATCTCACATGGAGTGTAGCTTTAACATATTTGCAAATCTATCTATCATCTATATATATAATGTACGCATATGTTGGGGTGTAAATAAATTTGATGCTGTGTATGTATGTAAGTAAGTAAGTAAATCTTTATTAAACATAGGTTAAACATAACAAACACAGTATTACTATGACCCCACACTAGGCTCGGCCTGTATCGTGGGCGTCAATACATGAGAATTACATGGAATTTGTGACAGTATAGCGGCGAACAGCAATTACAAGTGTTTACAGTATGATATCATCCATCGCTACTTTATACTGCGGGTGCCCTTCTGCGAGTTTCGTACGCAACAAGCGACAGACGCTATGTACCAATACAAATTATTTATATGCATAGTGCCTTGGGAATCGTGCAGACCATAGATAGAAGATAGATAGATAGAATAAGCTTTATTTACATAATAATTATTACAGGAAATTTCTTAAAAAATAGTAAAACATGTATACTTATTATGCAACAAGGCGGCCTTATTGCTAAAAGCAATCCATAATTCCTTAAACTTGGAATTCTTACTGTTCCGAGTCTTTATGTGCTCGTATTGCTCACGGATCTTAAAAAACAACTGCTTAAAACCGAAACAGAGGAAGACAGATTATTGCGTGAAGGCACTAGGAGAAAAAATTTAAAAATATACAACCCTGGTGTGTCGTAGTTCTGCATAGGGCGCGTTTCCAGAGTGTAAAAGACCTTGTCAACTACGACCTTGATGCTCCGCCCAATGAAAAAACTGGGAACCCATGCACAAATTTTTTCGAGTACCTAGCCCAAAAGATGGAAGCTTCGAGAGAAGTGCTTTGCAATATCCAAACTAACAGCTAAAATCTCACCTTTGCTTGCTACTGTCTTATACTAGATGATCGCCAGCCGAGCGGCCACAGCGGAAGCCTTGTTGGCAATCACTTATCAGCTGGCAATCTTTTAAGTAGTCTCAGAGTTGCTGGTTGATGATATTTTCTATGATTTTGGAAAATATGGGAGTTATTGCTGCAGGCCTATAGTTGGACGGATCCAAGAAAGCACCTTTTTTAGGGATCGGGTGTACTAAAGTCACATTCCATGAGCTGGGGGCTACGGCAAGCGAATAGGACTACCGAAAAAGGCGCGTTAGAATCGGAACTAACTCCAGAGCACACATCTTCAACACAATGAGTGGAATTCCATCCGGCACGCTCGATTTATGAATATCCAGGGAGATAAGGGTTCTACGGCCAGCTTTTTGCGTGAAATGAATTTCGGGCATAGAGCTCTCACACCGCGGTATGGTCGGTGGTGTTCCTCCCTAGTCACCAAGGGTCGAGTTGGATGCAAAAAGAGAGCCTGGGCTTTCTTTTTGCATTGTTTTTTTTGTTTGCTCTGTTCTCCCAGGAGATCTCCCAGGAGATCCGCTTTCTCCTTTGGAGAACGCACGAGTCCCGGAGGGCAAGCGTACGAGTCTCTCGCTAATTTTGGTAACAAATTCTGATTTGCCCTCGAGATGAAATCCTTCAAAAACGGGGGGCAGCATTGTAGCTTTTTTTAAGTGAACTCGTATTTAAATCACCAGCCGCCTAAGCTTTGGTCCAGGCTCGATACGAATCCTGTTTACGTCGAGACGCATTCTTGCAAGATCGATCGAACCATGTGCGTTACTTGCCACCTATGGGCACCGCAGAGCTAGAAATAAAAAGTTCCATACCCTGCAGAATCACATCTGCGACAGCGTCGGCATAGGCGCTGGGATCGTCCAGCGAGAAGCAAACCTGGCCCCAAGAGTAGGAGGAGAAGAAAATGCGCAGCCCTTCCCAATCCGCTGACCTACAGTGCCACACGCAATGGCAGTCTGTGATACGTGAGAGGTTAACAGAAGATCTAAAAGTATATTCCTCTATGTCTGGCACACTGTTGAGATTAGAACACCTTCTGGCTTAGTTTTCGGTTACCTAGAGGTTTACCTAACGCTCCATTCCTACTGTTCCTGCACTCACTAGTTTCTCCACATCTTTCGTGGTGTACTTTCAATCTCTGCTAAAAAGGCTTCCAAATATATTCAATCTCATTCACTAATTACATCATCAACCGTAATCCTCCTCTTATAAAAAAAACTCGTGTAATCCCCATTTCATTCTAACCTTTTCATTCTAAGTCTTGGGCCAACTAAACCGTAATCTTTTACATCAGATTTGCACGGACGGGGGCGGATTGGTTCGTGTCGTCCACAGGGGATGCCCTATCCCGCTCCTCGGCTTTATTGCTGTTTTGGCAGGATCGTGACGAGCATGCTTCTGGTACGGACATCTATCTGTGTAAAGATTCGATTTCAATGATTCTTAGAGCAATTGATTAACTTTAAGCGCGCTATTATTACTGTAATATATAAAAGTTATTAGGTAATATCCAACATGACACTGCCGGTTGCTATATTAGTAAATAGGACCCCAGTATATACAAATTTCAAACTAAAAATGTACGTAATAAAACCCTTCAACTTTTATACAGGTGAAGCCATACATATTAACCTATTATGATGTGTGACAAGAAAATATTTATGTGGGACTATTACGGTACAGATATTTTAAAACAATAATTGAGAATGGCGGTATAAAGTCATATATTTTTGAACTGCAATGTTTGAAAGAGCAAATACTTTATAACTTCAAATAAATTATAATGAAAGCGTTTACATTATTTTGATTGTATAAACATATACTTAAATTCAAGTTTGTAATATTTCCTTCATTTTTCACGCTCTTGAGTTTTTGTTCTTATAAATAATATTTGTAAATCAGTTTAGTTTTAATCGCAGATTCCATATAAGTACTCGTGATGTCGAAGTGTCTGCAAACATTTTCCACAAAGCTGCGATGCGTAAATCAAGCTCTTGACCCAGCTCTCAAGTACAGCTAACTCGACACCACTCGTGGGTGTTGTGTTCTGGCACATCGTTTTTGTGAACTAATATATTTTGTTTAAATCTAAGTATAGCTATGCCAAATTGAGATTTTAGATTATTAACTCATGAAAGAAATATTAAATAGATATTAATGACTTATTATTTCCCAGTTGATTTAGAATAAATATATGCAATTATATATATGTTATTATATAACAAGGAGAGAGTATTAAATTATAAGGCTCGGCTTAAGAAATTGACTAGAATTTTAATATGAACTCTAATAATCACTATTATTTAATGAATTTCGTGGTATCGTTGTGTGTATCCGTCATACACTACATACACAAATCCTAATTAACCTGTTCCATAATGATGGAAGCGTGCGCAAGAGTGGGCGACAAGAGAGCGCAATGGCGCTCCCTTGTCGCCCACTCTTGCGCACGCTCCAATCCACGGAACGCCGCAAAGTTCCTCAACACAAGATTCAGGGTACAAGGTATCCGGCCTCTATTCGTCTGCAATGCGCTCTATCCGTCCATCATTCTCATGAGTCGCTACACATGCACACACTGCTCCCACAACATTCCATTTCACTTAAACGCTTTCTAAAACATCCATAAGCCCCAAGAAGCTGTGAGGTTGAACGGTCCGGTTCGACCATGTATGATCTAAGTCTCACCGATACGTCAGGAAAAAATCGGTTGAATTCCCTGTCCTTGGATTCTGCATCCAACCAAGCTTACCAATCGCTCGCTATAGCTTCCCAAATTTCACACTTTCGTTTACTCAAGCTTCATTCGGTCGCGGTCCTACGCGCCCCTTCCTGTTGTCCAGCATGAGTAACTTTCAGATCTGCTGAGAAAACTGCAAGCAGACATATTCAGGGCAGCCGTGCTGGTGGACCTATATATGTTTTCGTCAGGAAAATAGTGCTCCTCTCTGACTCTTCAACGTGACACTGCGACAAACATGCATACTGTATTGTGTGATACCAAATAATAGCTGCATACTGAGCGCATGTTTCACGGTATAATACCCTCAGAGAATATATCTAAAACCTCAAGATGGTGAAGGAAATTCACCGTCATCGTTTCCAATTTTGATGGGGAGAAGCTCAGACTATTCCGATCTCCCTATGTCTCGACTAAGAACTTTATTAGCTGTGACTCAATCTCAACTTAATCATGGCACTCACATCATCAGCACATGCTACAATGTCGATCCCCTTCTAAAGAGGCAGGCGCAGCAGATTATCAATCAGAATATTTAACAGCGTCGGCCTGAGTACAGAGCCCTGCGGATACTCTATAGTAGAGGTATTCCACAATACCTGGTCCCCACTATGCGTCTGGATAAGTAGTCCGTCAGCATTCTATAGATATTGGGTGGATATTCCCCCTTCTTTGCCTTGAGCAAGATCATCGGCCACCAGGCATGTCGAATGCCCCTGAGATGTCCAGGAATACCAATTGCATATAGAATACATACTTGCACGTAGTCGCTGCACTCAGGATTTCCTGCAAAACCGCAACTGTTGATTTGCCAAGAGAAAGCCCGTGCTGGTGATTCCACCAGTGACCTCATCTTAGAATGACACGCTCTAAGAGCTTTCCGAATATTGGGAGTAACATACGGTACGTCTTTACGGTTCGCTGAGTGGTCTGTCATTACCCTTGAGCACCGCTATCACCCTTCCGTTTTTTTTTTTTTTCAAAATATTGGAGAATACATGCATACGTGTATGAACCCAGACAAGTTTCAAAACTTGCGCACTTACTCCATCGATTCTAGTAGAAGCGTTCAAAGTGCAAAGCCTTAACTATCACTTCAACTTCGTCAATGGTTGTGGGAAGGGAGGGACGTAATCGAGCCCGAGGGCATGAAGGATGCCAGTAGGCGTACCTGTCCGTGATAGGCCGTGTCTGTAAACCGATCGTCGGCCGGATACACCACACAGAAAACTGCGCATGGTGCCCGCCAGGCACTCCGTATGGCTTTTGGTATACTTTGTATTGTTCAATACGTTGGCGGGAGACCTAACCCTTCCACATGCGGCTCTATAACCCTGGCCCCAGAGGTTCCTGTTGCCAGATTCGGCTATGTTTCGAAAGTGATACAGTTATAGTTAGTTAGTTTAGCTCACACAGGGTAAACTAATAGCTTATGCAGATGATACTGCTCTTATTTTCACTGGAGATACCTGGAGCGAGGCCTATGATGCCGCCCAAAGGGGCTTAGATGAAGTGACTTCTTCTCTTCATAGAAATGTCCTTTCACTGAATGCTTCTAAAACGAAATATATATGTTTTTCGATACGTCAATTGGCAGATACTATAAATCATAATCTGATAGCACACATTTGTAATGATTCCTCTAACTGCAGTTGTTCCCCTTTAGAACGTACCACATACGTTAAATACCTGGGCGTAATAATAGATAACAACCTCTCTTTTAAACGACACATTAAAACGCTCAGCAATAGAATCCGCAAACTTATAGTAGTTTTCAAGAAACTCCGCCATGTTATTGAACCCAAACTGCTAAAACTGACGTATCTGGCACTATGTCAATCTTTATGCACATACTGCATCTTGGCTTGGGGTGGTTCACCAAAAACAATATTAAAACCATTGGAAATAGCGCAACGATTATTGCTTAAAGTATCAACCTCTCGCCCTTTCCTATTCCCTACGAGATTGCTCTACCAGAATTGCGAAGTACTTACGATAAGACAATTATATATACTCACCTCCGTTATGAAACAACATGAACATTTAATCTACGACCCATTGATATTATCCAAACGAACATCTTTCAAGGTCTGCAGGCAGAACACAAAATTTAAAACATCTTTTTCTCAAAGATTCTTCGGTTTCCTAGGACCATATTTATATAATAAAGTCAACAAAAAATTGACGATATACCCTTTGATTAAGACCTCATGTAAAAAGAAAATTATGCAATGGTTACTCTCCCTATCATATGACGACACTGAAGAGTTACTTACTATACTACAATAAAATCTAGACCGATTTAAACCTTCGAAACCCGTGTGGTCATATATGACCGCGAAATGTATGGGAAAAGGTATATAACGGGTTCTGACGGCTTAATACAACTAAAATGAAATACTAAATTAAGAATTCACCAACTTACATACAATAAAACAATTTAACTCACTAACTCACAAATATTACCTAAGTATACATTCATCCTTACAATAATTTCCTAGATGTAAAATCGTCCAAACCTACATCTCACAGCTTTTAATTTTAATTGCAATGATTAATAACCTATGATTAATTATCCGGAGGGAGCCTGGAGTTCTGTAATACAGGTCTCGGCCTAGTCCAGACTCCAGACTCTCACAAGGACCTACTTGTAAGCATAATCTGCAATATGTTAATTTTATGCCTATGTAACATTCCTTGTGAGAAGTAAATAAACAATATTATTATTATTATTTTTTCTTTCATCACGGGTGTTAACCCCGGTCTTTTGATAGGCGTGTGCGGGAATATGGATCCAACGCGTAGAGGCCCCTTAGAAAAGATTAATGTAATGTATTATACCCGCTGTGACCTGCTCTAAGGGATATCAATGGGAGAATATACCCACGAGCAGATCACGGCAGGTAATTGGGACTATTGCAAATGTGTCGGAAATAATTGAGCTATTGAAATGAGATCTGGAGGGATTATTAGTACTGGGCTATTACAGAAGAGAGACGGACACCTGCCATAACTATCATATCTGACTGTTACATTTGGCAGGCGGTGGCTCGCCACTCACTAGATGGACCCCCGATATGCCAGCGAAATTCGGCCGGGGGCAACACCGATGTGAGTGACTCAGGGGTGTCGAGAGGTGTGCTGCGCTTTCTCCGAAGTTACTCGCGGCATTATGCCCTTTAACACTTCCACCCCTGGAGCATATTACCTGCTAGAGCAATATACTCTATCGACTCCTCTCTGGACGGCCAATGAAGGCAAGCCAAAGCTGAGAGTCCTGCGGGCCTTCTTGATTTTTCACACCGACCGATGAAGACACGCCGGAGGCGAAGGCCCTGATCGACTCTCTGGAGCACTCGGGTACCCGTGGTGTCGTTACGCACCAACAGCTCGCCACAAGCTGCCCTGCGGGCTTATTATTATTATTATTAGTACAGGCCCCTGTCCATTGCCTTTCGATAAGTTCTTCTAGCAGCATGAAATTCTTCTTTTGCCATTTCTTTCGATCCATTATACTTTTTACATCATCTTTGTCATGCATATGGATAACTCTACAATTTCTGGTAGTCCGTAGTAGAGCAGCGTAGAGGACTATGCTCTAAACTCCGTCGACTGAAGGGAGATACTCGTATGTATCCCGGTACTGGAGTGAGTAGCACAACAAGCTAGTATACGTATAACCAAGGACGCTTTGTTAATTCAACCCTTGCCTATTTGAAAATTTTGTACTTTTAAGGATAACCTTTCTTTATTACAATAAAAAGTTAGACATAAAAATGGAATGGATTTTTTTAACTTCTCTTAACTGTTATTACCTCAAAAGTCGAAATTAAAATTTTGTCGATACATTTACATTTCTTAATCTCTGTGTACATCATTTTTGAGAGAATGACTCGGTGTATGGAATGTCTATTTTACTTAGTAAATGTTTGTGCTAAATTTTCTTAGGACCACTAAAGCTTATTTATTTACAGTGAGTGTGTAAGGAGGTAACAGTCATGATTAAATTTTAGCTCAATCGAACCGGTAGTTTTTAGTGATTATTAATAAAATTGATATCTTTTTGCACATCTTGATAACGGAAGTCTTTGTATCTTGCCATCGCAAAGTATCACCTCGCCAAGTTATTTTTTATTTGATGCACTCTTACTGTATAGATAAAACAATTAGATAAAACATGAAGGGTGTAATATATTATACTAGTAAGTTCTAGTGCATTTAATATTCATTAATAAACCATACTTATCCCATTGCTGGACTATGAGTTTCCCTTCAAAAATTTCTAAATTATCTTATCTTATCAACCGGAAGTGTTCATACTCTGCAATGCTGCTTAACTGAGGCAAAGATTTCATATAGCTCGAAAGCTACTGACTTCGGTTTTTCACTATATATATATAACAGTACTAAACTTCCTAATATGCCTTCGAACTCAGAGGACCTCGAAATAAACTAACCCGTCTGTAGACAGATCGGCATTACTTAATTTATCCATTCGATTAGGTTGATACAAGGGTGCCGGCGAGCTTCCTCGGCACTCCATCAAATTCCTCAAATCAGGTCAATATAGGTATCATAATCATTCATCGTCATCCAATCCACTTTATATATATTACAGTTCAACTGAGTCTTAAATTTGGAAGTACCGAAAACTCAAATACAAATTTTGAACTCGAATTTTACAAACGAGCAGTTTTTATGTACTATTGTCCACCTGCAGCTACACATGTAGGTAAACTCCACGTGTAAATCAAACCACTCTATTACACTATTATTGGGGAGAAACTTTGTTTCTGTATATATTAAATTCGAAATTGTGTGTTTAGACAAATGTACTTTTAAGGGAAAATTGCCTTTGCCAATGCAACCCAATTTTCCTCTATACAAAATCGAAAATAGATGAAAAATACAAATTTTTTAATTTCATATATTAAAGAAACAAAGTTTCTTTTATTTATAGTGTAATAGTGTGGTTTGATTTTATGTATAATATAGGTACTTAAATAGATTTTTTGATATATCCGCATATTGATTGTATCGTGCAGAAATCCAACTTACGATTATTAGTGTAAAAATAACATTGTTAGCATTAAGTATGTCTAAGTTCGTCTATTATTTAGGGTTGTATACGGAGATACTTTAATTAAAAACAAATTAATTAATAATATATAGTACATATTTTACCAGTGTTGTTCTGAAAGAGAGTGTCTGTGTTAAAATAAGATGAGACATGCTCCGTTGGACATGTAGAAAGAATGCAGGAAGAAATAATTACGAAACACATATACAACGTTGTAGAAAGTAGAAGGATGTAGAAGGTTAAAGAAGCGAGTGAGGTTTGAAAGGATTGAGTCATGTAGCGCTTGGTTAGTTATAGATATTTTAACAAAACTAAAATTGAAGTTAACTATCAAGTTCGAAAGTACTTCAGAAAGCAAATAGATTGCGCTTACTAGCTTGTTAAGAAAAGCTTATTATTGAAATCCAGTAGCTAAATTACGACTTCATTATCGATGAGTTCTATAATAATATAGTGTTATATAATCATTAAAGTTACACAAATGCAAGCGAAATTTTGTTCAATTGATCAAATTAGCTGAGACTTGGTAACATAAAATATTGAAAGAAATCTCGAATAAATCAAAATATTTAACGCAATCTAAAATAGAAGCAATAAAGTTTAATAACTGTTTATATAAATGGGTTCAAATCTAAAGGCAAAAATGTTAATACTCTATATTGGGTCACTTTTTATTTTTAGTATATGTATATGCTAATGATACTTATTTAATTTTTAATATTACTCGCCGGTGCGCAAATATTGACAATGTAAATAGTGTTCTATCTGCCATTCCAAATTGGTTCACATGTAATAATCTTTTATTAAACTCAACTAAAACCATGTATAAAATTTAGTCTACCAAATGTGCCTTCTGCCTATACAGAAGTTCTCATTGACAATAACGTACTAGAATTGATTAATGATACTATATTTCTTGGAATTGCAATAGACTCCAAATTGCATGTGATAATACATAAAAAACTGACCAGTAAGCTCAGCTCCACTGCTTATGCAGCTAGGAGAATAAGACAATTGACGGATGTGGCTACTGCGCGCTTAGTCTATTTCAGTTACTTTCATAGCATTATATCGTATGGTATTGTGGAGAAAGGCGGCTGACATTGAAACTATTTTTATATTACAAAAGAGAGCCATCCGCTCTATTTATGACATGGGCGCCAGGGAATCACTTAGAGAACTATTTAAAGAAATATATATCAATTTTCAAAATTTAGTGAAAATCTTAGAAGCAGGAATAGATTGCATATGCCGGCACTTGGGCTTGCTAAGACTAGTAGATCTTTTATTGTAATAAATTACCTGAAACAGTTCTGGCCTTGCCTTATAATATGTTCAAAAGGTACATCAAAAATACTCTGTGCAAGAAGGGTTATTACAGAATCGATAAATATCTAACTGACAGAGATGTTTGGAAATGATTCAGCACATGTATTAATATATCTTTAATTGTACCACTTGATTTCACTATATACTATATACACTATCACTCACATGTATTTATTGTAATATATATTGACGATGAAAAAACAATATCCATATTGGCAAGTTTCTTTTGGCATTTCTTCTTCGCCAATGGTCATTTTAGAAATGCTGGTTAAAAAGGGAGTTTAAAACTAAAAGAACTGTGGAAAATTATATACATACAATAAGATCTAATTTAAAGAATGTAAAATGTGTCTAAGTAAGGGCCTAATGGCAAATAAATGATTTTTATATTTACCTTTTACTAATAATAGTTAAATCTAGTAAAGTATGAAAAAAAATATTACCTAAAAACTATAAATCTAAATCTAACCAGTTGATAATGCGCAAGCCTGCATTGCCAGAGGAACACCTGGATCGTCAATTATATAACAATTCAATTTTTTTTTTTAATTTGTCGGCCATTTTGACCATGTTCCTTAAGAGATAGGAACGGTGTTCCTGAACATTTCTATTCTACTTTTTTATGCTGAATTCGAATCTTAAGTCAAAATTCGAATATTCGAAAAAAAGCGACAGACAAACACACAGACAAAAATATAGATTTCATATAGGAACGGTGTTCTTGAAAGGGTATTATTTTCACAATGATCCGGATCATTAAGATAATTCATATTTTTATTGTTTCAGTGGATAGACGGCTGGGAACTAAGTGGACAAGTATGGCCAGCAGACTCGTGGGATGACGACCGAGTAGTGGAAACATGCGGTCAACGACCTCAACGCAAGCTGATATCAAGACAGAACGCCGCACTCATCCAATATCGTGTACCAGCTCAAGGGAAGGGCTTTGCTGTCACTATACGCCACTTGAGAAACATCCGGCGTAAGATTTTTTTGTTACTTAGCCTACAAGCATTACGCACATAGCATAAATATTTTGCTTCTCTGGTGACTATCCTCGCCGTCAATGTGTCACATTTTTACCCAACTAAGGCAAGATGCGTAATGAATGCAAAAAAGTTAAATATTTGTTTTTTTTTTTCAAGAAGCCTAATAAATGTAAAAAAGCCGTCAAGCGCGAGTCCGACTTGTGCACCGAGGGTTCCGTAAATAAATATTATCGGTTCTTTTTTTTGGGATGTAACTACAAATTTACGGTTTTCGGACTTTTTCCTTTACTTGTGCTACATGACATTGCCTCTTACCAAATTAGATGATTCTAGATCGGCGGGAAGTACCCTATAGGTATTGATTCCCTTATGAGTGACAAAATATGCGCATGAACGAGGCATAAAAAACCGAATCTTCTGATTACGTTGACTTAGAAGTTTGATTTTTTTCACTGCTTGAAGGGATTGCAAGCATGAGTATTTGATATT
This sequence comes from Pyralis farinalis, assembly GCA_947507595.1. NCBI lineage: Eukaryota > Metazoa > Arthropoda > Insecta > Lepidoptera > Pyralidae > Pyralis > Pyralis farinalis. Next base: position 21,836,218 of record OX382266.1, on the reverse strand, counting down.
AATTTCAGCTCGATAGCTTCACCCGTCCCTGAGAAAAAGGGTCTTGACAGACAGACGGACAACAAAGTAATCTTATAAGGGTTCCATTTTACCATAGTACGGGACCCTAAAAAATAGCATATTGTTTTTTTTTTCGTTATTATTAACATATGTGAGAGCTCGATGGCGTCGATGCGCGTGTCATTCTAACCGATCAGCGTCGACCGCAGCCTGTCTACGAGTGGGTTTAACTATCTCGAATTTCACGCACGCTAAGCCGTCGGATCCGGGCTGTTGTCTATAGATGACAGTCGTCAAGCTAAGTTTGTGGCCCTTGAGCAGCGTGGTGGAGTATGCTCTAAACCCCTTCGGTTGAAGGGAGACCCGTATTCCTGCAGTGGGATGAGTAAGGGTTGATGTGGCCTTAACATATGATTATATAAATGTACATATAACTAGTCTGGCCGTAAATACCATTACACAAAAACTCTTTAATTTTTCGAATTTGAAACGCGTTTATTATGATAAAACTTCTTTCGATTTCCCGCCATTTTACTTATTTTTTCGTGTTTATTACCAAATTTCAATATGGAATGGGATGTTAAAGAAAATAGGATTGCACCGATTGCCTTGTACAAAGTGAGTGTGGAGCCGTCGCTCATATTCAAGATACTTCAAAATCTTGGTATAAGTTGTATATTCGTATATCTTACTTTCGACAGATATACCAAATATCCTCAGTTGAAGACCAGAAAAGATCGGGGCGACCACGTGCTCGTAGAACTACGAAGGCTGTTAATGCTGTTAAAACCAGATTTCGCCGAAACCCCATTAGGAAGCAAAAAAAACTTATCACGAGAAATGAAAATTCCCGCTAAGACTCTGTCGCGTATAATAAAACAAGACTTGAAGCTCTACGTTTATCGTCGATATACGGTACATGTCGTCCCAATCCCTACAGTTGAAGAGAGGGAATGGATCAAAACGCCTTCTGTCCCGATACGCAGGTGAAAGACACTGAAATATCCTCTTTACCGATGAAAATAATATCAAGATTGAAAGAGCACTACAACAAGCAAAATGACAAAGTTTACGCACATAGTTCTAAAGAAGCTGTCCAAGTGTCGGAAAGGCACTAAGTGGTCATCATCCTGCGTCTCTAATGGTTTGGTGGGAGTGTCTTATCAGGGAATGACAAAGCTTCATTTTTGTAAAAAAAAGTAGTGAAGACTTCAAGCCAAAGTGTATCAAGACACTGTCTTGGATCGTGTTGTAAAACCTCTCAGCAACACGGTTTTTAAAAATGTTCCGCGGACTTTCCAGCGGTCTTTGCACCTGGTCACAAGGCACGAACTCCCCAACCCTGGCTCGAAATCAATGTTCCGGACTTTATAAGAGCTGAAGACTGGCCCTCGTCTAGCCCAGATCTGATCCCCTTAGTCTTAAATTATGGTCAGTTTTAGAAGGCATGCTCGAAACGGTACGCAGACATGTTGTCTTTTAAGAAATCTTTGGCGCAAGCAGTGGCTATATTTCCCATTGGAAACAGTGCGTAAATCCATAGATTCGTGGCCAGACAGATTAAAGGGTATCAAAGCCAAAGATGACCATTTGGAATAGAATATTTTTTATTTTTTGCTGAGACTTCCATAAATATGTATATAATAGTTTTATTAATGCATATTCACTTGTAGCAGAACTTCTTAAAATGGGATTTCGGCGAATTCTGACTTTAACACTATTAACAGCCTTTATAGTTCTAACAGTAAGCGGTCGCCTTGATTTTTATGGTCTTCAACAGAGGAAGTGTTGGTATATCTGTCTATAGTATCCTACTATAGACAGATACACACTTCCTCTACGATACGAACGTACTGCTGATACTAAGCTTTTGAAGTTCCTTGAATATGACCGACGGCTCCATACCCACTTTGGGCAAGGCAATCACTGCAATCCTATTTCCTTTAACACCCCATTGCATATTGTAATTTGATAATAAACACGAAAAAATATGTAAAACGGCGGCAATCGAAAGAATTATTATAATATACATAAAATATAATATAAAAAGTAGAAAAAAAAAAGGTTCTGTGTAACAGTATTTATGGCCAGACTAGTTATAATATAACACAGTCGCCACGATCATAACTAACTTGGATGCAACTCCAAGCTGGATGTGAATTGACCACTGACCCCTAAAAAGTGTACAATAGCAATAAAAGTTTAAAAAATTGACGGAGACCTTTGAACGAATCACTGGGTCGTTATTCGATAATCTGTCTCCATTATAAAAGTATACCAATTTACACAGATTATCTTTATGATAATACAGAAAAAAGAAGAGGAAATTCAAACTTGTAATTATATACATATATATATACAAATATGTTATATCTCTCTAGAATTATGGGTAACGAGGACCTTTAAAGCACATAAATTTGTTACTACATAATATCAACAACGTGGCTATTTTCAGCAATATATATGCAGGCTGTTTGATAATGAGAATAACAATAAACCAACTCTGATACCTGTTGTCACAATGTGACATTTTTTACTCGCAGCTCTTTTTTTAAGTTTAAGCAGAAAGAAAGTATGATTAATTTCCAAATCAATTTTTATATAGAAGGCTTATTGGTCAGCTATTTGCGTACTTTGTGTTTTACGCATGTAAGTAAATACCAGACTGTTAGGACATCGTCCAATCTAAGGTAAAGATAAATATGATATGTTTCAAAAATTATATTATGCGTGTAGGTAGTAGGCGTTAAATTGCGCTTTATTGAACTGAATTAAGTATGCATTATGATACGAAGAAAAGATAACTTTGTTGAACACGCCAAGTTTCTTAGATGCTAACATAACCTACTCCCCTTGACTTTTTACGTGCTAGAAAAAAATATAGCTAACAAATGAATTTTCTCTGCTTTTTTTATATATTAGAATTTACATATAAAAAAAGAAGAGCACAGAAATATTCAAGTCATACCATTCTTTTTCATTTCTGACTTCAATAATTGCGAAATTTCATACAATATTAGAAACTGTATTTTATTCCCCTATTGAATGAATCAGAAAAAAGTAAATCGGTAAAATTTCATTTTCAACTGTTAGGCTATGTAGGTACAGCTAAGTGCAGCTCAAGCTTTACACTTTGACCTTTGTACTGTTCTTATGCCCTTCGTAATAAGAGTTACTATCGTACTTCGAGTGTTAAGGGTGATCTGCTCTTAACTGTACTAACTTTTTATGAATATCCTAAATGCACACACTGTCATAAAACACCCCTATTATAGAATTTTCAAAAATCTCTTCTTAGTTACTTATATATTATACTAGTTAATATGCTACGGTAACCACTTTACATCTAGCGAGCCGTATGCTCGTACACCTTCCGTGGTTGTATACAATATTACAAACTTAACACAAAATTATAAAAAAATATTTTTTTTAATACAAGCTTTTATATTAAATAAATGTAAGAAATAAACATTCCTAACAAGCAGTTCCAAAATAACTGAAAAGTATAAAATAAATTTTTGGGCCACTGGCTAGTAAAAGCTTGGGGTGCTCAGATTTGTGTATCATACGAATCTTGATTCATCAATGGCAATTTCACTTTTTCTTATTCCTTTTATTATATGTTTTTTTTAATAAGTTAATACAAAAGTTAACATATCAAAACACAATTGTATTTTTTTTATTTTTGTAAGGTATTGTTTTATATGACCTAATGACCTATAACAATAATTAGTTAAAGTGTACTAAAATTAATGAATTAATTAGTAATATTTAAGAAGTATGGTCATATTGTAATTTTTTTTACCGCTCTTTTCCGATAATATATTAAACATGTCGTCAGAAGGCCAGAGCCAAGCCCTGTTTCTTCCGGCCCAGGCATAGGTTACCAACAATATACAGTAAGGCAGGTACGAATAAATAACATTGGTTAGAACAATAATTTGATCACACTTTATTCCAAATACAATCACTTTGATTAAAACAAAACTAGGCAATTTATCAAACTAAAACGTAAATTGACTAAGCACGACAGAGACTCAACGATACGTTGAAGTACCACGGTGTCCGCTCGACGAATGCCGTGCCGACTCAATCGTCTCGCATTGCCGCTCCAACGTTTCGTCAGCACACCCCTCCATTTAGTGCGCTTGTGTCTTGAGTCAGTTGAGTGTCTATTAAAATTTTGCGCCGACAAACATATAAAACTTGAGCGCCCCAAGCTTTTACTTAGTTTTACTTTTACTACGTAGTTACATACAAGTGGCTTAAAAATAGTTATTTGTTATACAAGAGTGCAAAGTGGCTTTTTAACCGCGTGCTCAATTTTGATGATCGAGCAAGCGAAGGATTCTAATTCAAAAATTAGAATCCTGAGCGTTAGCGAGGGAATCAAAAGAGCACGAGGTGAAAAATCTTTGCACTCGAGTGCAACACGTAACTTTTCATCCCACCTCAGCGAGGAAATGACTCAAAATGCAAAAAAAAACATTTATAATCACAAGATACTTTTATTTCAGTTTAGGTATTAACTACTACATTATGATAGGTAAGTATTACAAAATAATCTTTAAATATTAACAAATAATACTGAGGTATAATTAAGAAAAATTGAAAGAAACGTTGCTACAGTTACTTAAGTTGAGTGTAACATTTTTGTTAGGTACTGTAGTATTGGTGTTAGTGACTTGTGTACTGTTTTTTGGTAAACTATCTGTCATACTTAATAGTTGTACCGATTCAGCGGATTCCCTTGGCGTAAATGTTGGCGAGAGCGGGTGATGGTTAGGTGTTTCGTAACGGCTCATTTTTGATGTAGAAGGGTCAGTCCAAGGATCTGACTGAGGCTCTTTAAGTGTAATGGCTCATACGATGCCTTTACATATTTTAGACTTATTTTGGATGGAATCCTCTATGTATCCCTCTACAATCACATTGGACTTCCAGCCTCCATGGCGCTTAAGAGACAGGAGATCAGCTCCTGAATCGGCCAAAAGTGTGGCTGAAGTTCGTCGGAAACAATGACCCGTGTACAACGGGGATTCTGGAAGTTCAAGAAAAGTTGCTATTTCTCGTGGTATACTGCCAATTTTATTAGCACCCAGGCTTAGGCTGTCTGACACACTTTCCGTTGCGATATTGTAGAAAAAAATCGATTGATTGGAGTGTTAGTGTTAGTGAGGTTAAAAATTGTTGAGAAATATCAAACCTTAAGGCTTGATATTTGTTCCTTGCGAATGACAAAATTGCGGTTTTTTTTTGTCTTTGTATTAGGTAAATTAATTAATAGTAAGTCATCTGAATGTTTCGCAAAGTTTTTGACATTAAGTTGTGTTAGTTCATTAGTTCGACATGCTCCGTTTATACCATTAATAAGAACCTGTAACAGAAAGAGTATTGTAATAGATAAATTAATAAAATTGATATGCGTGCATTAGTATGCCTATCAACATCTACTAAGTACGTATTAGATTATGTTAAGTAGTTGATTAATATACTTAAGTAGATACTGAATGTAACTGACTTTTGCTGCCAAATATACGGAATCAGGTGCTTCGTTAAGAAACTTTTCATTTTCAGATGCTGTGAAAACCTTTGATTTTTTTAGTTGACGACCAGATGAGGTTCTTTTTAAAAATACCACTAATTTAGGATAGGTGTCGATATGTATGTCTTTTTTCATCTTTATTGTTGCTTTTAGCATTGAATACGTACTCCATAGAGTGCTTGATTTCTTGGTCTCGGATAATTCAATAAAATATGCCAGCAAAACGTTTTCGGAGAAAGTTTTGGCTCATTCAGTTAGTCGCCACGTGTTAAACATATCGTACTGTTACAAATACTTCTCGCGTGATTGTTGAGGGAGAAAGCTCATTTCCGCATTCTTAACAGTTTCAGTCAATTCTGTTGGCGTCAAATAAACTTCTTCGTCACTAGAATCACTCATTTTAGGTTTTCCACTTGTTTTCAAGTTTCTTGTTTTTAACCTAAGATTTTAACAATATGACGTGAAAAGAAAATGGCGCGCGCAAAGCAAATTAAAATAAAGTACACGAAGGAGGTTCCGATTCTGAGTTATTAACAAATTAAAAAAAGTTTTATGATAAATTCGGCACTATGGAGGTAGAAGTAAATAGGTTTAATGATGTTTAGAATTCACAAACTTAGTGCACACGATGTTCTAAATTCAATTTACTTTATCCTCTAGCGGATAAAAACGGCTTTTGCACTCAGATATCGAAGAGCAAAAATACTCTTTCCGAGATGGGGGGATGAAAAATATTTTATTCTTTTCAGTTCATTTTGGAACTGCCTGTTAGGAATGTTTATTTCTTACATTTATTTAATAAAAGTTTGTATATATATATATATTATTTTTTACTTTTTAGTCTATTATGTCTTATAAACCTATAAATTTAATGCTCTAGTGTTAGATGTTATAAAAAAGATGACTTTTTCAGTAATCTCGGCTCATAATGCGGCGCTGTGTAATTTGTCTGACAATAAAAATAAAAAAATAAGTTTTAGAATGAGTCCTTTGAATTACCACCGTCCACCTATATACTAACCTAATTGTGGATACGTCACTCGCATAATAAGAAGTGCAAAGAGAAATACTGTAGATATTGCTTAAGTCTAAAAGCTAGAATGAATAGGTAGTTGTTAATACTTTCAATTACATGAAAAGTTTGAAGCAAGCCAAAATTTATTTTAAAATGAAAAATAAAAAGTATTGTATTATTCTTAACATGATATCCTCAAATAGAACATATGTCGGGCAGAATTCGGAAGTTTGTCTTGATGTTTAAAACACTATGTTATATAATACACAGGAACACATCATATGCTCTCCAAATTATTTACTGAACAGAATTTACATGGAACTGGTCGAATCAGTGATATCTTATTGTAATCCCATATGGGGTGGAGTGTTCAAAATACGCTTTATAGAAGTTGAAAGAACTTAGTGATTATAAATAAAAAAAAATGTATTTTAAAAAACCTCGATTCTCTACGCTATGCTCTACTATATGAAATAAGCAATCTACTATCAGTAAGAAAACTATATATAATACAATACAATTTTAAAGAATCATAAATTAATAAAAAATGCTTCGCCAGAAAGAGAGGGCGCTAGTCGTCAAGTGAACATTAGCTGCGTATAAGATTAATTCTTAAAAATAGTAAATCGCGTTTTCCGGTGTTGCTTTTGTTTTTAATGAGAAAACCAGTGATCACTACAGATTGGAAAGTGTTATCTTTAAGCATAGTAAATAAATTATAGAGTAAATAACTAATAAGTGATAGTGAACAGTGCCTGGAAAAAACTGGACTATAAACAAAACAAACTTTTAAAACTTATTTTAATATCATAAACCAAGACATGAAATACAAAACTAAGTGGAAACAATCTTATATTAAATGAATTTAGTGACCAAAAGTGTTAATAATATTTAGTGACGGTTAACGAGTTTCAAAATTTGTAAACAATAATCATAGACATTACAAATTTCAATCTTGTTCTTTATAACTCTTAAGAACCATTTTGCTTTGCATCGACTCGAACGCCATCTATTGTTGAGTAGTGGAACATTTAAGAACTCTTGCTTCGAAATCTGTTGACATAGCACAGCGACATCTGTTGAAAGTGAAATAAACTAGAATTTCAATCCTAAAATTCCATAATAATTAGCGACATCTAGTATGGAATAGCAACATCATAAACACCAACTCAAGCTAAGATCGGCAAATCAATGAATCCACGTAAAAGTAATATAACTTACCACTAGAGGTCTATACCAACAAAAAAATATGAATAATAACAGAAAAATAGCATCAGTATCACAGACATGTTTCAAATGTAAAAAGAGTATTAATTGTAAAGATTATCTGCATTGTCAATGCTGTAAAAATGACTATCACCTAGACTGTCAAAGTGTATCATATCAATTATTTCGTCTAATGAATAAGAAAAACGAGTGGAACTGTCGGAAATGTGTCAATGAAAAAAGAAAACCTGTCCGCTCATCGACCCCGAAAGATAATTCATTCCCAGATCGGAAAACGCTTGTTTCTGGCTCCGAAAAGCACTCAATAAATAACTTGTCTTTTACAAACATAACACAAAAAAGCGAGAATGCCACATTTGCTGCACTTCTAAATGATAAAGAACATACACCTCCAGATCAAAATGAGTTTGTCACACAAAGAAAGAAAAAAGAACTCTTAGAAAAATCTAACGATACCCATATTACAGGAAGCAATGCAGGTTCCCCACTGTCATTGTCACCATCAAACTTTAGTCTCCCAGATATGCTTACTCTTCAAAATTCAGAAATGGAAAAGTTGAAAGAAGAAATCAATAATTTAAAAATAGCACTGCAATCAACAGAAAAAGAAATAGAAAATACGATATTAGAGAAAATAGAACTAGAAAAAAAGGTATCAGCTCAGGAACGTAAAATACAACAGTTGCTGTTAATATGCAATAATCCAAGATGCGAGCAATCTATGACATTAAATAAATCACGTCGAAACAAACGAAAGAAGGCAACAAACTTGGACAAGACAACACATGAATATAATTTGAGTCCTAGAAATACGGACTCAACAAAAAACTGCAACGAACACATAGTAATTAAAGATAACCAAACTAATATTACAGAAGAAAACACTCCGCAAAAATGTTTTAGCCCACGAAAATTACGAAACAGAAATATGGAAAAAACATACCTTCCATTAAGAAAAAAAATCTATGTTGTGGCTGATCAACAGGGCCGAGGACTCCAACAATCTTTAAGCAATCTAATTGGCGCAGAGTACGACGTATTTTGCTTCTGGAAGGATGGAGCAGATTTAATCAAAGTAATCGACACCTGTCAAGAAGATATATCTAACCTAACTATGCAAGATTACCTAGTCGTTATCGCCGGAATGAATAATAGAAATCCCTTAAACTTTAAAAGAAGTCTGCTTAGATGGCTCGACTCTACTGTGAATACAAATATTGTTGTCTGTGGTCTACCTGCTAATGCGCTTTTGCGCTCTAGTTTAAACTATGATATAAGGCTGATTTGTAGTGATTTCTCTCACTGCAGATTTGTTAACATGTATTATAAAAAATGCATATACGGTTCAAAATTTTATACATCAGACTTATGTTTTGCTATCTATAGGGAAATATGCCATCTATCACATAGGGCCATCAAATCATGTTCTTGGAATTACAGAGTTGCAACTAACTTAACCCAAAATCAAAACTCACCGACTCCTATGTTACTATCTAGATTCCCAAAGACAAACCACCTACAGGCTCAAACACAGCCTACGCAGACTGGACAGCCTTTTTTATAGATAATAAATCTGACACATTAAGATTGCTACATCAAAACATGGGCGGTTTCTCCAATAAAAGGGAGTTCTTAGAGATTGCCGTTTGTGAATTATCAAATAATTATAAAAAGCCCATAGACATAGTCTGCTTAACAGAAACATTTATACCACGTGGCCACGAGTCCGACATACAGCTGAATGGGTATAATCTTGGTTCGAGTTTTTGTAGAGCTTACAGAAAGGGTAAGAAAAAGCGAGGTGGTGTATGTATACTAAATGATACTTTACTGGAGGTAAAAGAATTACCATATATTAAAGAATTAGCATCCGAACGCACTTTTGAGTGCTGTGGTATTGAAATTATTGCGTACAAAATTATTCTAGTTTGTTTATACAGGACTCCTGACGCCGATGTAAATATATTTTTTGAAAAACTTGAAATCCTATTAAATAAGTTAAGAAGTAGAACCAGTAGAAATGTAATTTTAACAGGGGATTGGAATATAAACACAATAGGAAAAGATCCAAGATCAATTAAATTAGCGAAAAAGTTACAAACTATAATTCACAGTTATAACCTAAATTTTCACATACATACGGCCACTCGCAAGAAATCCTGTATTGACCATTTTGTGACCAATATCTTGGGAACTACAGGTATAACACTTCCCCTACAGCTCTCTGACCACGACACCGCACAATTGTTGTGCGTTCCTATTAGTAAAAGAGATAAATGCATTACTTATTGGTTTGAGAGAAAGAGAGATTTGAGTAAGGATAATATAATAAAGTTCAGGTATTTTGTAAGTCATTATCCATGGTCACAAATATCTGATACTGATAATATTCGAAACACATTTACAAATTTCCACAAAGAACTTCAATTATTATATAATTTGTGCTTCCCAACATACAAAATAAAATGTAAAATAAATAAAACCAACAAACTCAGATGGCTGACGAAGGGTCTTAAAAATTCATGTGCTAGAAAAAGAATATTACGTATGACATACTACAAAAAAAATACCAAACATAATAAAATGTCATATAGGAACTACAACTCATTATTAAAAAAATGTATATACATGTCACAAAAAATAAATAATACAAATTTTATTAAAATGGCAAAAAATAAATGTCTAGCAGCGTGGAATATTATAAATAAAAAAAGAAATGATCACAGTAAACAAGTAATAAAATATCTAAAAAAGAAAGACAAAAACATAGAAAAACCGGAACAAATTTCTGACGAATTTAATAAGCATTTTATTAACTTAACTCACGACAGATATGACGGAAAAATAAAAACAGACCTACGATTATTAAAAAAGAATGACTCTTCTATTTATTTAACACCCACAGACGAAAAAGAAATATATAAAATAATAAGATCTCTGAAAAACACGACTTCGGTTGGCTACGACGAAATCTCTACCAAAATTGTAAAGGCTTGTGCATATGAACTCTCCCCACTAATAGCACATTTGATTAATCTCTCTCTGGAGAGTGGTATATTCCCACCAAGCTTTAAGCATTCGATCGTAAAGCCCTTATACAAAAAAGGCGACAGAGATGACGTGAATAATTATCGACCTATAACCTTAATACCCATTTTATCAAAAGTCTGGGAAAATGTCATACACGCAAGATTAATATCATTTCTTGATAAATTCCAAATTATAAGACCTGAACAGCATGGCTTCCAGAGAGGAAAGTCTACGACATCGGCTTGTTTTTCGTTTATAAAAGAAATTGCTAGTAATATGGATAGAAGGGTTCCAGTAACCTCCGTTTTATTCGACATGACTCGCGCCTTTGATTTCGTTTGTCATAAAACTCTATTAGCTAAACTAGAAATATACGGTATTAGAGGTAAAGCTCATGATTTGATTGCCGATTACCTAGATGGAAGATCCCAGTGTGTAGAAATATGTAACTTCAATAGCGAATTGGAGTTTACCGCATTCCGATCATCAACTGTGGATAATAGAGTAGGTGTGCCTCAAGGTAGTGTGCTGGGGCCTCTTCTGTTTATTATCTACATAAATGATTTGCCGACAATCACACCTTATCCGTGTACACTGTTTGCTGACGATTTATCTATTGTAATTAACAAAACACCAAATTATAATTATGAAAGGGAAATTAATGACACTATATGTAAAACAGTAAACTGGTTGGAATGTAATAACCTATGTGTTAACTTGTCAAAAACGACTTATTTGCAATATATCAATAGAAATGGTAGACCTCAGGACCTATCCATAGCGTACAATAGCAATCAAATTGCAGAGTGTGTTTCGACAAAGTTCCTGGGTATCATGATTGACAAACATTTATCGTGGAAGGAGCACATTCAAAATGTATGCCAAAGAATAAACCGATTTGTTTATGCTCTGTATCGTTTAAAAAATACTTGTGGTCAAGAAACGGCACTGCTGGCCTACCATGGTTATGTTTGCTCGGCTTTACGGTATGGACTCGTCATTTGGGGAAATTCGGTAAATTTAGGTGATGTCTTTATTATTCAAAAAAAATGTGTAAGAGCCGTATGTGGCGCCAGACCATTAGATAGCTGTAGACAATTATTTAAAAAGTTAAAAATTTTGACATTAGTTTCTATGTACATATTGGACATCTGTATATTTGTAAAGAAAAACACACATTTGTTTAGAAAATTGACATATCCCTCTGGATTAAGATACCCAAATCGTCTGGCGATTCAATCACACTCTACGACGTCGTTCCAAGCAAACAGTTATAACATGGCGATAAAGCTTTATAACCATTTGCCAGAGAGTTTGAAGTCAATACCATTTTCAAAGTTTAAAAAACAACTTCATACATTGCTGGTCACAAATTGTTTCTACACTATAAATGAATTTCTTTATTATAAGTTTTGACATGTAGCGCCCTAAAATAACGTAAAATAATTTTTAAATAATTTCTCAATTAATACTTAAATTTTTAACCATTGACATTATTTTATGTTGCTTAAGTGTACGACGTAGCCATATTTAGTTTAAGACTAACGTTGTCATTGACTACAAATTTTAAAGCATTGACTTTGAACATTTGCATGCCAATTGTTGGCGCAACACGCTTGTTCACATAAATTTAGACATATTCTTTGTCCTAACATGAATTTGTACCGTGTATGCCCGCAAATAAATATATTTCATTTCATTTCATTTCAATAAAATTTAAGCCTAATATAGAAAAGAAAAGAAGAAAATTTAAAGTCACAAAATGTTCCTAAAACGAAGACAGTATTTGGTAGCATACAAAATGGAAACGCTCAGCCTATCTGTATAATAAAATAAATATAGAAATAAACATATACCCTAAAAGCTACCAGGAATATAAACTTAAAACATGCATTAAGAATATAAGTTATGAAAAAATGAATCATTTTGCAAAACTAACACATAATATTGTTCACGGCCCCTGCATACACACACAATCAACAAAGCGCGCGCGCGCACACACATAAACACACACATATACTTTTTCATTTGACACCCATGTCGATAGAGTTGTAAAGAGAAAGGCAATCCGCCATTTTGTGGTGGTGGCAATATAAGATCTACCATAATATTGAATATACTATATTATATTGTCTTCAGAACCGAACAAAAGAAGGTGTGCTCAAATTTGCAGCCTAATCTGATGTCGGCAAATGGTCGAAAAATCGATCCCAAGATTTGTCCCGGAAAGACAGGAAACCAAGTTAAATAAAACTTTGTAAAAAGCAGTTACTACATAATTACGATAGTTGCCATAGGCGCGTAGCAACGATACAATAAATACCAATGGTACATAAAGTTTCTTTTTAATTATTTTTGTCCTTATTTTCAGCATGCAACGTAATGCTCTCAAGCTCTGAAGGTGTAGTCACACTACGTAATCATGGCGAAACGGGCAACTGTTCCGTCGTAGCCGTGTCACCTGCCACTGTTCGAATTCTAGACCTCGATGTGGGGCAATCAATGAAGGGAACTACTCTCCTTGGCATAGAAACCGGTACTATAAACCATGTAAGTAACATCAAATATTTACAGGATAATACATTAACTGATATTGTAAGCAAAATGTGGTTCCGGCGTGTTATTTTTTGTACTACTTTGGATGGAGAATAATTATCACTCGCAATGCAAGGAGCATCATCCTAATTGCATTGTTTGTGAAGAACCACAACAGCCCTCCATGAAACCATTTCAATCACAGCCAATTCTACTAAAAAACTGCAACTGCACTGCTGCGCGGCGTGTGTCAAACTTTGACATTTCGTTATTCTGTTAAGCGATCTGACAGCAGCGACGTTGCAGACACGCTATTCTGTTACAAACCTACACTGCACCTGCACGTTTCCTGCAATATAATCGTATTCTGATAAATTGTTTTAAAACAATCAATATTAAGTAAAAATTCAATTTATTTATTTGAAAGATGATAACATGACAGGTGTTAAGTAGTTCATTCAGGATACGCACAGTTGCAGAGTAGTTGCAGTGCCATTGCAGTGCAAGAAATTTTAATAGAATACACGTATTGGCACTGCACTATTCCTGCACGACTCAAATAACAGCAACAGCAACTGCAGCTGCAGGTTTTTAGTAGAATTGGCCCACAGACATCTATAAGCTGGAGTTATGTCCCCGTAATGCTTTATGTAAAAACATGAAAGTATAAACTAAGAAGGAACCTCAATGTAAAACCATTAAATGTTTAATTTGCCTATTTCCTAACTACATAATTGCAGCCAATCTCCAGAAATACCCCAAATAAAGCTGAACCTTTAACAAAGCGTACAAAACATGTTAATAAAGTATTAAGCCTCCTAATGAAAAAATGAAAAAACCGCTTGTATTAACGATTATACGCATTTTAGACGGATTATCTTCAAAGTGGCCAGTCACGATTAGTAATCTTTCTTTTATCTGAAATATCTTCGTGTAAAAATAGGCAAGTTTTACCGCTCTAATTTCTGAGAATATAATATTACTTTCTTTGTACTCTTTGCTTTAGAATGTCATATAATATCCATGTGTAATGTTTGCTTTAGAATTACTATAATAATGCCGGAAATTAATAATGAGGTTTGTTTATTTGTACAAGGTTAGGTAAAAGTAATCTCTAGAAGTACTGATTCGATTCTATGAAATCTGCCACTTATACGAAACTATATTAACCATAATAACAAAAACGAGTTATTTTTTATTTAGAGTTTCGGGGTAAAACTTGATAGCAATTATAATATAGATGAGATATTTATCTCAGAAAGTGTTAGAGGTAAAAGCATGAAATGTGCATTGTTATAATAAGATGCCAAACTCGACGCCTCACATGTCAATATAATTTCTCGAATATAAATTATTTACGTATCAGAAGATAAAAAGTGGATAAAAAGTGAAGGTAACAATATATAAGTATTTGGATATTTAGACTTTTTATGCGAGTTCGGGAGGCATTCATGCATACGGTTCACCTGATGTAAAGTGGTAACCGTAGCCAATGAAGCCAGTAATACACTTGAAATTCGCGCGATGCCACCTCTGCTGCTAACACAGCAACTCCTTAGAAGCTTACTGATGACCTCACTTACACGCAGGAACACAACAACCCTGCAGGGAGTTGTTATCTGGCTGCAGTTTTCTGTGAGGTGGAGGTGACAAACAGACATGTTTATGCACACAAATGTTTGCCCTGTGTGAGAATCGAATCCATGAGCATTGGTGTCAAAGTCGTATTATTCATATCAACTCTTACTCATCCCACTGCAGGGATACGGGCCTCCCTTCAAACGAAGGGGGTTTAGAGCATACTCCACCAGGCTGCTCAAATGCGGATTGGTGGAGGCCAGTGTTTTCAAGCCGTCCGAGAGCCATTGACTTAGTTTAACGACTGTCATCTATCGACAACAGCCGGGTTCGACGGCTTAATGCCCTGCCCTCCGAGCACGGAGAAACTCGAGATAGAAAACCAATCCATAGAGAGGCTGCGATCGACATTGCTTAACCTGCGTGTTCAGTTAGAATGACACGCGCAACATCGCCATCTAGCTCTTATTATTAGGTAGGTATTATCATTACCTAACCGCGGCGTCACCGAGCTCGTCTGATCGTTACTAAAAAAAAATGTTTACCCACGTTTTTTCTATATCAATATATGTTATCTAGTTTTTCAGCACACTTCATTAGAAATCCTGTCTTACTGTGCAGTGTAAGAAGCGAGGGTTGCCTGATTACGTGGAAGTTGGAGGATCGGTTGGACTGGACCACACGAAAATGAAGGTGCTTCAGAGTGTGTGCGGCCTCGATTCTTGTGATGGTAAGCTATAACACGAATACCTATTATTATTTACACTTATCGGGTGACAAATTAGAACTGGCCCGATGTTTGGCGCCCGCACCGCTGATAAACAGATTCTGTAGTCTTTGAGTATAGCTCGCATTTTACCAGCTTCGCAGCAATTCCTTAGAAGCTTACTTAAGCTGTTTCTAATTAATACAAAATTAACTGTTCATTTTACAGTATTATTTTCACACACCTTATTACTCTAGTCTACATCCTATCTCTAGCCGACTATCGTAATTATAACTAAACGCACACGACACATTCTGTCATTCTCTCCCTAACTCTAATGTTTTGTTCTTTTTAACTTTCAACAGATTTCAACTTCAGCTATAATCAAACCTCTATCAAATAGGTTTACCATCCTTTTCAATTTAGCCGGACTTGTCCGACATTTTGGTGTTCTCCCAGATTTAGGCTGAATTTTCAATTTGTTCAGATTTTAGGCATAGTAGGGTAAAAATCTTGAAAATTAAACGAACATCAAAGTCAGACATCAATACTTAATACATACGCACATGGAATTAAGTATTTTTTTACTATAATCTAGCCATTTAACTTGTACTTTTTAAGTTTTTGAAATTATAACCCTACAGTCAAACCCTCACTTTGCACCGTTTCATCTTCACACGAAGTCACCAGCATTTATCTATAGCATTCTGCCTTATAATTACATGAGCCTGATTCCCCTGCGCTAATTCCTGGATCAGATTTATTACCTGTCAATAAATATTATGGTCCATTTGTCACGCCGAATTTATGTGACATGTAAATAGATACATTACATTTTCTTTTTGCGCAACGAAACATATATGAAATTTGATTTACTGGCAATTAGGATATTTTTTACAATTCTACTACTTCACGAATTAAAAATGTATTAACAGAACTCTAGGAGAATGACTTACCAAATTTTATTGCGGATATTTAAAGTCTGTTTTAGCTACGTAATCACATACAAGTCATTGTGGAATAACTCAATGCTAATAGAATAAGTCAAAGATTAATATATTAAAAAATCAAAATAACCATAAATTTACTTGATTATGTCACCTTTCAATACCTCGCACGATAGGTTTGGAACACTGTTTTCTTCAGTCTGCATAATATATAGTATTTTATCCCACATATTACTTTTATTTTGACATCACACTCTCCGGATAAAGGATCCTAAGGATACCTCATATATCTGAATTGGTTAATAGTCATGGTAGAACAAAACCAGTAATAAGCATACATACATAAATGTAAACACGTTACATTCCTTCAACAATCGTGTAACTACAAAAATAATAGGGATTTTGAAATTACTTTCAGAGTACTGCCTGTCTCATAACATTTCCTTCGTTTGGTAAACTAAAAGTCACTTTTCTTCTATGTGTGCATTTATTTGTGATTTAATAATAATCATGTTAAGTATTATCTGTCATTGAAACATATCTATAAATATTTTGTAGGCTTATTACTAACTGAGTGATTCTTACATTTTCAATGCAATCGTATGTATTGAAGAAACATTGTTCTCCGGATGACTACCGACCGACTTATATGTTATTGCACAAATAATAAACAATTGAAATGTATTCATCTATTTGTCCATAATGTTTAAGCAAAGGGATAGATCTACAAGAAGGCTTAGAGTCAAAAAGTTCTATGTAATTATATACTGATTTCTATTCGATGCCCGATACACACACCAATACATACACATATTACATAATAAATATATACGTATAATATATAAAATATATTTTAAATTATGTACTAAATAAAATACAAGTAGATAACGGAGTGGAAAAGGAAAATAAATAAATAGAGAAAATTAAATAATAATAAGTAACTTTCTAACACTTCAGGTCTATCCAGTGTGTGGCGAGCCACGGTTTGCTGGAAGTAATAATCAGATTCACAGTTATGGCAGGCATCGGTTCCTATCCTAATAGCCTGATACCAATAATCGATACATATCTCATATCCATAGCTCATTCATTTGACATATTCTCAATAGTCCTGTTTACTGCCGAAACTTGCTTATGGTAAACCTATTTAAAGAGATTTATCAGAGAGGTTAAGCAGTTTGTGCGATATGTTAATCAAATTCATTTATCATATTTAATTGCTTGTTAACCCAACTCAACAACACTTACAACATGTATATAAAAAAACTGAACAAATCACTTAAATGACACATCTAAGTAATTTAATTTTCATTCTTATTTTACAGAAATTACATAGTACACAACAATTTAATTAAATGTCTAAGCATAACCAGATATGCCACGGAAATTTTCGAAAATCCTTTGATAACTCGTACTTACTTTCTACAAGGTATCTCAATCTCAATCAAGGTATATCAATCTCTATGAAAAAAAATCTCATTTTTTATCCCGATAGTTTGGATTGTGAGTTGATAGGTTGATATTCTTGTTAGTATACATGTATGAGAATATATCTATAATATTTTTTTTTCAAATAACATTATTATTGTATATAAAGTAGAATAATTAAATTATTTAATCAATTCTCTCTGCGTTCCCCGAAAGTACTTGGTGCGAAGATATAAATATAAATATACAGATTAGGTACTTGTTGCTGCACCTATAATAAATATATTTATAACAGGCACATTATTACAGAAGTACTATAGGTAGCCTTATCGCAAATCCTATCGCAACCAAACAACCGCGCCGTAGAGAGCGACGCAATCAATAGAAACAAAGAGGTAGGTGACGAATTACTAGGCAGTATGTCGTAACGAAATTACGATAAAGTACTTTTTGTTATTATGAATAATCACTATATAATATTAATATACTCGAATTACCATAATATTTCAAACCGCACAAGTTTACACGCAAACACATATCGCATAGATACCGCTGAAGCAAATATGCACAGTAGAGACGACAACCTACTCGTATATAGTACCCTTCATTTCCTCGTCAAAGTTAGAGCTGGGAGTAATAACAGGACGTAGGTACCATTTTAACCATTCTTGGTAGAGCACATCTAATATTAATGACTTAGATCCATATTAAACTAAATGAATAATAAATTAGCTCATATTTGAATATGTGGTTTTACAACTTTATTATTCCGTAACATGGAGTTTCCTTATGCTTTTAGAATTTGTTGCAAGCTTTTATAAAGTTTTCAAATATGTTCCCTTAGGAAATGAATTTTATTAGCATAAAACTTAATATGACATGCTTAATCCCGCAACTTCCTTCTCTTAGATTAGTGAAAGGACGAAAGTGATTGTATACGGTGTGACATAAGTTTTAAACGTTATAGAATTTAACTCCTATGATGGGTCTACGATAATACAGCCAATTGCTGTTTGCTGTTATGATATTAGTAATTTATACTACAGCAAACACGCATTCTATCTGTCCTGTAATTCAGGTTAACCGCATATTTGATCGTCAGCTAAAAAATTTATGCTACTTAAAATTGCAAATATATTTGAAATGTTTTATCATATACAAGTGTTATCATTAGCCACGTTCTCACATTCCATATCAATTGAAGGTTCGTTAGTTATTCCTTTGAAATATTTTTATTATAATGTTAAGCAATCATAACAAGTGTAGTATGTAAGTACTTTTTACTTCCTGAACTATCATAGGTATAGAAGAATAAACACATTTTAATATAATGGAGCAGGGTTGTGTTTGTAGATAGGATATTTTTTCGAAATAGTATTGTAGCGGGGATTTTTGACTGACATGGAAGACAAAATGGTCAGTTTTAGGGTTCCCTATCTGTTATAGTTTCATTACATGTCCGTCATAGATTCCTAATGTTTGATAAATTATTTTTGAGAAAATGTCACTTAGCAAATAACGCTTCGAAATATTTCACTTTATGTGATTTGTAATCACTACATATTACAAAGCAAAGCCCCACGCTGTGTCTGACTGTTCGTGATAAACTCAAAAAGTACTGAACGGATTTTCATACGATTTTCATCAATAGACAGAGTGATTCTTGAGGAAGGTTTAGGTATATAATTTGTTAAGGTTTTATGTAAATCGGTTGAAATATGACGATAATTGTTGAAAATGTTGAAAAGTCAAGCCGTTTGGGAGTTTTTTGGGAGAACGACAGAAAAAACATATAGGCATAAGGCCACGAATTATCGGCATAAAGCGTTCTTTGTCCGAGCGCCGATAATTTTCAATAGACTGGTTGACTTTCCTCAATTAGATTTATTTAACACAAAAGATTGGTTCTAGTCGATTTCGTCGAGAATAATATATTTGTTTAAGTTTATATAATTTTCTTATTAATGCAGGTAATTGGTTAGGTACTTGACAATGCCGAAACATGTAGTTTTGTCCGTTCAATTTACTTTCAGTTTTAAAAATTGTTTGTTTTCCGAAAACGTAATAATATAATATGCTCTACTACCCATGCGAAGCCGGGGCGGGTCGCTAGTATTTGGATATATTACAATGAAAATGTATAACTTAAATGCTAATGTTATACTAATATAAATCTTTGTTAAGCGTCTATTAACATTATTGGGTTCGTAGAGTGCCGAGGGATCTAGCGCTCTTATCTAGAGCTCCGCAAACTAGCCAGTGTAGTGGAAGCTTTATACTCTCACTTAGGCGTAGAATAGACATAGAAAGACTAATCATGTCACCAAACGCTTAGATACATACTGTTGCCGATGGATGCAATTATCCGCTTTCGCAACGCGCCAACGACTTTCATTCCTGGATTGTCCCTAGCGTAAATACACTGTAAATTAATGCAATACATACGATTTACGCACCGTCAATTGTACTTGTAAAAATAATGGAATTGCATTTTTGCATCAATTGTTATTAGGTATTTTATCATTTAGAGCAGCGATAGCATAGTGGATAAAGAACTGGCCTAGTGGACAACTGGACCCCAGTTCGAATCCTGGCATGTACCACTAAATATGTATTTTCGGATTTATGTACCTATTTGTAACTTGCTCGGTGGTGATGGTGAAGGAAAACCATCGTGAGAAAACTTACACGTCCAGAAATTTGATCTAACCTAAGAAAGGTCTGGTTTACCCTGTGGGTTGTGGAGATCTGACGATAGTTGCTCCATGTAAAAATCAATATCTTCGTCAAATCCTTAGGCTTAGGTAGCGGACCCCGTCGACCCTGATGGATTAGAAAACGGGATAACGAAAGAAGAAGAAGCATTTTTTGTATCTAGTTCTCTGTAGCTCAGTGTTCAACTATCAACAGTGAGTAAAAGAGTCCTAAACGATATACTATTAAAACAACCCGACAATGTCCGAGTTGGACTTGCACAGGAAGGATTTCGTACCACTAACCAAAACCACCACCACCAAAATGCGAAATTAAGCGTATTTCTGGTATTGTAATCTTTTAATGTTCAAATATTTTTTGTTATACCGGCTATAGTAATGCATACTCTGTGAATGCTTCAAGTATCTATTCTATTGAGATAAAAGGTGAATGACAGGCGGACAGACAGCGGAGCCTTAGTAATAGAGTTTTGCTGGCACTTTGGCTACGAAACCCTGACACATGTATGAAAAGGACCAGTTTTTATGAGCTATTCTAAAGAATTTGGGTGACTTGGTTCCTGTGGGTACATTCAAAATTCTGTTTCTGGCTTTTACATAAAACATTCACACGCTATTTAAACGACACGATACACGAAAAACAGACAGTTCTTGTGCTAACTGCAACTGTTCTTATCGTTAAAAGAACATTCCGTGAACAAAATATGATAAGTGTATATATTTACATTAATGTTAGATGTTTTTTTCTGAAATTTCAGATAGTCGCCCATCATACGTTGTGTGCGAAAATACTGTCGCAAGACTCGTCTCCAGTGGCAAATTCTACAACTCGGTCACCTTGGCATTCGCACCCCTTCCAATGGAATATATTGACCACGGTGATTTGTATTGTGACTGAATACCTTGTAAAATAACTATGGATGCCATACTGAGCGGAATGATTGTATGTAGATGGTTTACTTTGACAGATACCTCGTTCAATATTTAAGTTCTGAAGTCAATGTATAAATTATTAATATTTACATTAAAATGATCGCAATAAAATAATGGCAAAATTATTTTTCTGTGCTTAATCTCTTTAATAATGTAGCAAGTACGATGACAATTCGTCTTCTACTTCAATAAATTAGATCTTAACATAGGTCCTACTGAATTTCGAATAAAAAAAAGATGTCTTCTGGTATTGGTATTGACGTTAAGGTTTCTAGATGTATGTATATAAAAAAACAGTTTATCTTTTACTAAGTAGACACCTGCTTGAAGGTAAGCGATCTCCGTATCTTGTGAAAAGCGAAACTCGCTCGTTAGTTACCATCTAAAATATTAGTTTTCTATGTAACATTACATTATTTACATACAGTATTTCTTTTTTATTATAAATTAATCAAAGAGTATCATTTAATACTTGCTCCATTAATAGTTTAGTAATACTTCAGTCTAAGTGTGTATAACGTGCTAAAAATTATGGTGTAGGTATAACTAGTTCATTGTATAAAATTATTATAATGTAGTAAAAGAAGAACGATTCGTAAAAGGAATACGACTATATATACGCGTATCAACGGATTTTCTGTCCCAGTTTACCAATCGTCTAGTTTAATGTAAGACTGGAATAAATTTAATACACAACCGAAATACCAATAATTATTCGACAAAATTGTTCAGTTTTATAAGCCCACATCAAATATGCTGCATGGCTATGCTACTCATAGATAAGTGTAATAGTATCTCTTAGCAAAAATATTATTTACAATACATGCTTTAGATTACATGGATAAATTATGTCTAATCATAAGTTTCTTGCATAGATTACCTGAAGTATTAATTATCTGAATGTGGAATATAATAAAATTTACTAGTTACTGTCAATATTTTTATCTAGTCAACTACGGAACTGGCAGGAGATGGAATGACGGAACGAACGCCTGTCGTTTGGAAATAAATTAAAGTAATCCACTGAATTGTTTTATTTTGATATGATGCAGACAAACTGTAATATCAATATAGAATCTTCTCAATTGAAATATGGATATGGAAGGTTATACCAAGTATGTGATGCCGATCATGGCTTATTCCTCAGCGAGTTTGATCATTTGCTAATAGTCTAATTGCACCGATTATCTCACGTCATAGAGCCAGGAATGAGTATATTCAATTGAAGCACCAACGACTTATTAAGTAATTGTATCATACTTATTTTAAATTAATAATGTTTTCTTGTGTGTAACATAAAACTGTATATTACCGAAAGATTTGCTTGTAGAGAATGCTTATACAGGTATTAAATTCGCCGTGAACGCAAGCATCTAATAGGATACCATTCACTGTGATGCATTTTTGTATGAAAATATGTCGGTACATACAGATATTAGCATATTAAAAAATAATAAGTTTGACACAGTTCAACATATTCACGAATGGTACGCTCGTTGTCAGATTTAGATAATGCTTTTTAGCCACTTGCGCCTTAACTTTCGTAGCTCCATGTATAATAACTGTATAATATTATACATATATGCCATGTGAATATAATATTATACCGTTTCATACTGCAATGCGACCATTATATTTTTCTGTCATTTAAGTGAGAATCATCGGTTTTCGAGAGTCATCATAAACCGTCCCGCAAAAGGTTCTCGAATGGCGTCCCCGTACTACACTACAGTGTGGGACGACCCCCCACTAGATGGAACGACGACCTCAACAGGTTTGTAGGGAGTCAATGGATGCAGGTGGCACAGGATCTAGACGAATGGCACTCTAGAGGGGAGGCTATGTTCAGCAATGGACGAATACGGGCTGAGATGATGATGGTGGTAGGGGTTGACGGTCTGCTCTGTGCTGTGTAATCAATTTATGATTGTACAGCATGTGTGCAGGTAGACGGCAGCTTGTCGCACAGGTTTGATATTAATATGATAGTAAGACAAGGTTCTGGGGCATTGCGCAAAATTTGTGGCATAATGCTTGCTGATATAACGTAAGAAAGAGTTGGTCTGGAAGAGATTGTCGGTGTTAAGATATGGAAAGGCATGTAGAAAGACTACAGGATCAAAGAATGGCGAAACAGAAGGATAGACGAGCCAGGGAATACCATGATTCGCCTACCTATGATCAAATCGGTCGTGTTTTATTAGAAAGTGATGTCAGGAGTGCTAGAAACCGGCGACCGTACATGAAAAGAGTTATGAATATTAAAGAAGTGAGTAAGGCGACCGCGTTATATATCGCTCTGTTCTCTCTGCCTACCCTGCAAGGAACCAGACGTGAAGATATACATACATGCATGCATACGTTGTGAATAGTTTAGGTTTGATTTCCGGCGCATAAGTGAGTAGCTGAAAGCATGAGGATATTTTGGCGGCGGGTGGCAATGCGCGAAAGATACTCATTGTGTCGTAAAAATCATAGCCTACTGTAATTGCTTTACACCAGGTGGGCCGTAGGTTTGATTGGCCTCTAAATGTTGTTTAAAAATATTTCGTAACACAATGTAAAACTTTCCATTTTTCTTATTGTAGCATAGTGTATCTAACCCATGGACTTGATAAAACTTCAGAAATTGGAATGATCATGATTTTCTAGCTTTTTATTTATACAACGTCGGGAGGCAAACAAACATACGACCCACCTGATGTAAAGCTGTCACCGCAGCCTGTAAACGCTTGCAATATATAAAGTATATTCGCGCGGGGCCACCGCTGCTGCTAACACAGCAGCTCCTTAGGAGCTTATTGGAGACTTCACTCACACGTAGGAACACATCAACTCTCTAGGGAGTTATTTGGCAACGGTTTTCTGCGAGGTGGAAGTACTTCTCCAGACGGACTGCTTTGATGCGCTCTACCTCTCTTAAAAACACCCAGACCAAGTCAAACAGACATGCACACAAATGTTTGCCCTGTATATGAATCGAACCCATTAGCGTTAGTGTAGCTAAACATTGCTTTTCACCATTGCTCCACCGAGCTCGTCAAAATTTGACTGTATCTTATTTGGTAAATTAAATTAATTTTTTTCCAATGCGTAAATTTATGTATATTTTTATAGCGCAATTTACCTGAAATTTCCTTCTAGTCTATTATTTTTAATAGGAAAAGAATTAAGAATGCCTACTATTATTGTACTTAGATATATGCAACTACGTCAGTTACAAAACTCCGATTATACAGAATATTCAAGTTACACGCCATCTATGTTTTCATTCAAGAACTTGTATCTAGTAGATAGTCTTGATGTGTAGCACGTGCATTGTATTAATATAGAGGTCGGTGAATCAGTATAAAGCACTCTCTTCTCACCGTGGCGGTTTTAGTATAAAATTTTTACTTCAGAGGGCAGAATAATGATTACCTTGACCTCTGAACTAAAAAATAAAACCGTTGTTGTGTTATTGTCACCATAACACAATGAGAACATTTGATAATTTATCATTTCGTTGTTTTTTCTTTCTGCATTCTTTACTCCCCTGTCTCCTCCAACGAAACATTACTTTTCTTATCTTAACACCGACACTCTCTTTCAGACTATTTCTCTTTCTTACATCATCATTGCAAACGCGGTCAGCAGCATTCAATTAATCACTTATGTCACTCATTCGCAATCCCACGTTTATATATTTTCTGCAGATAACTGTATAGCCGAACCGACAACGCACAGTCTTGCCTGACACCTAAGATGTTTTATAGTTATAGATACGTCATAGGTACACGCTCGAAAGTAAGGTAATTGTCAATGATATTGTATTTAACGTACTACTTCTCCATTCCGATTCCAACCATGAAGGAAACGCCTGAGGATGCCTCGTGGAGAGGCGAAACATATGTTGCAGCAACAACCAGGGCAGTCACGGCGGCGACGGTGGCGGGTGCATGCAGTTTCTGTCGGCTAGAGACAGATTACCGGCGCAGCCATGGCAGTGACGGCATGTTGCAGTAATTTTTTTTGGCATACAAACATAATTATCATTTGAGCTAGTTTTTCATCTAATTTTGATCATATATATACATAATTTATTTATCCCTGAATATTACATTTTCTGTATTTTCTCTAGGCAGCCACATTCCTGGTGTAATATTCTCTTGCGTTTGTTGTCCCGATAACTGGGATTAGAGTAGTCTATGGCCTTTTCTGAACACTCTGCTAACAATGAACAATGTAACTCGTTGAAATTCTCGCAATCGGTTTAGGCGTTTCGGATATTAGCCAAGACAAAATAAACAAAGGACAGACATAGAGAAAGCTAAAACAAATGAAAATGTGTCCTTGAAAAGGAGTTAATTAGTCGAGCATATTATTTGTATTATATAAATATTATTATTTAATATCGCGATACGTTTTCACATTATACTTTAGAATAATATGTTTTTAAATCTTTATGTTAACAGTAAAAATATTGCGCCTAAACATTAATGTAGAATTAATACAATACGTAACATTAGGAAAATGCAATGATAAATTTTGAAGTTGGATTTTACACGAATCAATACGGAATTCAATCCTTTTTAAACCACTATTTTCGGTAAAAAATGTGTAATTTATGTCATTCCTATAATCTTCCAAAATGGTTTATAAGTTTAAATATTGTATCTGTGTAGTATAATAAAACAACAATTTTAATAAAATTTTATTGGGTAGTTTTTTGGATAGAGATAATATGTAATTAAATATTGAAAGCAAAACAGTATACAACTATTGTCTAAAAGTATTCAGATAAAAATATTTTGTTCTCACTACAGTGAAATAAATCTTCGTGCAACTGTACAAACAAACTTACGTAATCTCGAACATCTAATAAACATCTAATTATCCGATGCAATACATTCAAAATCTATGAGTAATATAACTAGGTAGAAATTATTACATTACCTTGATTACAGTTGTGAGACAGTTAACGCGTGTTAATTATTACCTATAATTTTAAGAACAAAAATGAATAGGTACTTAGAACAAGCCTACGACATATATATTTTTTACTAGCTCTAGCACTAGGTCCAAACACCAGCCAATATAATTGCACATTCATTTTTAACTTATGAAATACAAGACTCAGAGATCAATTGCAATTACTATCGAGTCACACCGAGCGATAATTTTTAATATGCAAGTTGTTCCTTCACCAATGCGACGAAATATCAAACGGTAGTGCCCAGGCTTCATAAGCAGGCTATAGAATGCGCCTACCATGAGTTACCAGTTGTTATTATAGTGATATCTTTTATAAAATTAACCGACAATTACTAATACATTTAATTATTATTACGTTCAGTAATCGATATATGTGTTTCACCCGAGTGTATGACGGAATTGAATACCTTCAGAAGCTTCACTATCGGCCCGCTTTCAGAAGCTCCGTAATTCCGCCCTCACCTGGTGTTTTCCCATTATAAAGTTGTTTGAGAGCCATACAAATCTCGTACAGAGTGGTGTCGTCACTAACACTTTTACTGGCCATAGAAATTGCACATCTCACGTCACACTACGTCATCTCACGAATGTCAGTTTTCGTAGAAATAATGGCGCTAGTGTCGGTCTTCAGCTTCGAAAGATGACCTTGCCCAACAGACAGATCTTTGGCGTAGACTTAGGAGCGTCGGTTCCGCTCTATTGCCGCTTTGAAACGAATTGTATTAAATTGACGTATGTCTCTCTGTATGCGTTTGGAGAGCTGCCTGTACCTGTTGCTATCGACACCTTTGCATCAAGTTAATACGAGTATATTTGCTGACGGCCTCGGTGCCACAGATCGTAACAGATATGTGCGCTCTATAGCTTGCTCTAAAGGACTTACGAGTTCGCCACGCTTAGAAAAATTGCTATTAGCGACGTTTTACCTCTCGGATAATTTAAATTTTAAAGATATAAAACGATAGTAAGCCATTTCAATACGTAAATGGAATGTACAAGAAACTTGGCAAAATTTTGACGTTAGTGCATAGCCTAGCATTACAATCGAAAACATTATAAAACAGATATTGTCGACGTCATCCGCATTTCAGTTGTATTCAGTAGTACGAAACCAATAAGTGCACATCCATTATGTATACGTATGATAAAATTAGCACCTAATTTGTAAAGCAGTACCTACTGTCGTATGCATAACAGATAAAAGCTTCACACAAGTAACATTGAACATTTATTTAACTAACAAATAATATGTACTTACACATTTTTTCTAATTTACTACACATGTATGGCGTTTGTCTGATTTTACTGAAGATTGCTGCTAAACAAAGAGTTTGAATGGAATATGTATACTTTTATTAATACTGTGATATTATACGTACTTTTGCTATGAAATCCAGTAACAAGTTACACTAGTAATGGCAATCACATTCAATCTAGCCTTAAGTTTATGCTATAATCTACACCTAATGGGTAAATTATTCACAATTAGTTTATTATGTAATTTTATCATGCTATGGTTAGTTTCAGTTTTAATAATAATGAAAATATTACACTGGTAACTTGTTTGTGAGAAAGTAAAGATTAGGCCAACATAATGCTTATAAATTTTCTAAATTACATTCAGTAAGCTTTATATTGTCTATTTATAAACAAGTGTCAAGAGTGAGTCGCGGTTTCCTCACCAACAATTCATAAACAAAAGTCCACACACTGTATTGTAGTTACTAGTGGTATGGTGTCAATAGAGAGCAGATTGTTAAAAAAGGAAATACATCGTGTGTATTTTTTTTCTGTATTAAAACCTTTACTTTCCATTATAACTGCGAATAAAACCAAATAATTATATATATATATATTTTTTACAGTTCATTGGCCCTGGCTACAGCTAAAGCAGAACACGACATAATATCTTTATTTATATGCTCTTGGCGTAATGATCAATGTCGAAAATTAGTACAGGAAATATCCTGTTTGTCAATTTCTTATAGTAACTCAATGAAATTCACTGGTACTTTAGACGTTTATAGTAACACAGGAAGTTACTTTTTGTACTTTTAATCAATTTTTCCACTAATTTTATGCAATATATGGTCACCTAAAGCATTATATACTACCTCTATTATAAAGATTGATCTAAGTATATGTAATGATAATCTATGAATTGTTAAGCATGCAATGCTAAACGTAGATACTACTGCAGTAAGAGATGATCAAAATAATTAACATACAAAATTCAGAATCATTACTTTTTATGAAACATACAAAACAATTTGAATTTTTAGAAAGTAATTTGAATGTTAAATTACTACACATTACCATATTACGTTTGATTAATTTACCAATACATTTGAGTATACATAACAAAAAATATATCTATTAGTCCTACGTTTTCCAATGCCAAGTGCCAACTTTATAAAACATAAAATAGCCTATTTACTTGTTATTTGTAAGGATTCTCCCCCTTGAGAACTTATGAGATATGTTTTTTAAATAATAATAATATACTCACAATCACAAACTATACCCATTGGCTTTTAGATTAATACACATAAAAAATATTTTTTTTTTCCTAAAAAGGAAAAGTAAATTGTTAGCCATTATTTCATATCATATTATATAACGAAACACTTATATTTCAAACGGAGGCGATGACACTAGGATATGTATATTATTAATGCCCACGAAATGTGAATAATTAATGACAAAAGTACTCAACTAGAATATTTTTGTTGTGCTTTGTGAGAATTAGGTTAGGTTATTCCTCAAATTAGATTCGTTCCCAAGTTAAGCTCTAAAAATTTTGCTCAATATCCAAATAATCTACAGTAAAAGTAACAAAATTGAATAAAAGTATTATGTATTATTTCTGTATTTTTATTATTATTTTGCTCATAATTCTAATTAAAAATAAATTATAACTTAATACTACGGACTGTATTTCAAGTACAGAAATGATTCCCTTACATTAAATTACAATACATTAAAAAATTGTGACTTTTCAAGTAATAAGTTTACATTACGGCAGCGGTCAAAGAGGCATTGACGAATAAACATGACATGACGTGACCCGAGGCGAACTTGGGGAAAATATATCTACATACATCTATTAATGCAGGGTCTAAAAAAGCAAGCAATATGTATAAAGAACCTAAGAAAAATTTACCTAACGAAAACTGTCACAGACTCATAACAGTCATAACAGTTAGGTATTTTTGTTAGGTAGACGAAACTTTTCTTGCGTTCTTTATACACAGATCAATCGCCCAAATGTGACCGAAAATCAATTTGATTACCTCGAATACTGAATTCCTTTTGTTTTTTTTTTAGTTATTTGATAGACAATAAGGAATACAATTAGCTATAATACTTAAATTATACTATTAAATGTCTCTTATTTAGATCACTTTACATTTCATATTAATCTAATTAAAGCTATCCCATACAACTTTTTGAATTGTGCTTAATTCAACGAGAAAGCCAGTGATGTGCATTTACGACGATTGTAATCCTATGGGTTTTAAGCGATAACTCACTGATAAACTGAATAGAATGTTTTTTTTTTTTCAATTTTATGCCATTATTTATTATCCTAAATACGGCGGCATTTGTTGCGCTGTACTACTAAACATTGATTATATCATACTTTTATATTGTGTAACATAGAGCAATGGACATTTCGACATTAAGTGTTAGCAAAAGAAATACATTACATAGTCTATTATGATGATTTGAGTGCTCACTGACATGCGTCAGATCATAGCAAAAGTCGAGCCTTTGCCATGATCTGCCGCATCAGTTACGAATACCTCGTTTGTCACAATTGAGCAGTACGGCGCTTGTTGTAAGTAATTATTTTCCGCTGAGAACAGCCACGTATATGCTTACAGCCAACAGTGAGATTGCATCTACAATATATGAGATATATGTGCTGACTGTGGCAACGATATATCTTCTAAGAAGGTTTTTCACGAAAGTGATATATACTTTTGAACAGGCTAACATGTTTCCGATACAATGTATTCAAGGATAGTTGTAATTGACTATCGCGTATAAATATCTATTACACTACATGTCCTTTTAGTATAAACATTATGATAAAAGTATAAAATTTTATTAAATTCATAAGACTTTTTCACTTAAAGCATTATTAAGCTACAGATTAGGTTGTGTTCTAAAATGTTTATTAAAATCAATGCTTATTATTATTTCAGTTAGTTCGATTAAATGCTTTTAATTACATTGAACATATTTGAATAAATTTTTTGTAGGTACTGACAATACAATAGATACGCGGCAGTGTACAATTCCTGCATTTACAACGTGATAAATCAGCACTACGTAATATATTTTTTTATTTATAATGTGTTTATTTTTATACATATTCCATACATTCTGATACATATATAAATCTATAAAGTGTTCAGAATATTGCGACCTATTCATAAGAAGGGATTATTTACAAAATATACTATTATCTGTTCGAAGTCATAAGAATTTGGAGTTCATAAGATTTTCAAGTGGTACGAATTCATAGCTTTCTAATAGTAGTAAATATAAATATATTGATAAAAATTCGTCTCACAGTATACGCTTGACCTTTATATATGCTTTCATTAATATAAATTTCTAAAATTTTTACTACAATAAAGATATGTATCATTTGCTATTCAAGCAGAGGCACACGTTGATATGTATAGTAATGTCCCATTTGTGTGTGAAAGCATAGCTTTAACAATCAAAGCTCACATGTATTTTACTAATTGCAACAGGTAATACACACACAATCTAAGGACTGTATTCAGACAATCTTTACATTTCTAAAACACGAAATACATAATAACAAAATTTTGAAATACCAAACGATTGATTCATCTACGTACAGGAACATTGTGAAATGAATTAACTTAACAATATGTGACATTTTACTACATTATAATTATTATCATACAGAATATTAAATTAAATATTAAACCCAATCTACCAATCAGTACGATACTCATTAAACCTCTGTCATTTTGATTGCCTTTTGCAATATGATTATTATTACATTGAATAGCATTATGCGAATAGATCTTTACTATGAATTGACTAAATATTTAGTTTGTGAAAGACGCTCATCTTTACAATGTTACTGTATCGTAATGATGTCACACGTGATATGACATTTTTACATTATAAAAAGTAAAATGTCAGATCATGCATAACACCTCTTTGGTGGGCGCCACACCTAAAATATTATGTAGGAAACTCATATAGCATATCATGCCCATTTCAATAGTAATATTCATACTTTTACAATCACTTTGTATTTCTTTTGCACTACCATATTTCGCTGTTTTATGCTCACTTTAAGAACTTGAAATTACGGTCAGCCATACATTTTCAGTATCATGCACCACGAAACTAACATTTAAATACCAATATCTGATAACAGAGTAAGACATACCAATAAATGCCTACAAGACATTTCACATCTTCTCATATAGTTCCCTTTATTACGTAAATCTCATTATTAAAAATTCTCCAAAACACTTCCAAATGTTCAGCATTTCTTCAATCCATCTTCGTACTACACTAATAAATTCTATTACAAATAACACTAAAATATAACTGAAATACGTAGAAAATAATACAATTGTCTATATATTTCTGTCTACGATTCTATAAGCACAGAGTATATTCACTTGGAGTCCTTGGAATTATTCAAAATAGCGTTGAGCTAGGCTGTAGAATTACAATGTAACAGAAGTAGCCAGAGTGGTAAGCAGCGCAATGGGTAGCGTGGTACCCGCCACACTGCTGTAAGGGCCTGTCACCGCTCCGTCACATGGCACGTGTTCCAGTTCTGGAAGATAATTAGAATAAGCGTTAAGCAAAAGTAAAAAAAGAAGTTATAAAGAAAAAGAAATCGCAATCAGAGAAAAAGAAAGAGCAAGGTGTGTAAGAACGGGTCATGAACAGCTCAGACTTATCTGCCTACACCACAAGTAGCATATATATCAAAAGCCTATGGAACCTAGAAAAATCCCAGGTAGTCTTTCTTATCTACATTTTCGTTTTTATACAATATTATATTTAGTAGTTTTTGTACCTACATGGTTCTTGTACAATATTAATTAAATAAATGGTCGATTGCATCTGGTGTACCTCGTAGTAATAGTACCTATTAAAGATAGTACTTATTAGTTACTCTATTGAGTAGTGTCATATGTGTTCCTATTTTTTGTTGATAGCAAGTCGGAGTGACATAATGGTCTAGAGTGTGCAGGTAAGCTATGTGATATCCTACTCCAATTTGAGTTTTCTGAGTACCTGGGATCCAGCAAATGCGTTTTCCTTTTATAATGAGCTAACTCAGTCCACGACCTCACTTACAAGATATCAGCGTTAAATGCAGGCTATGTGCTATTATCATTCAAAGTTTCATGGAAAACAGTTCAGCCACTCAGGCTTAACATTGAATTGATTGAAACACAGTGTCGAACACTTACTACTTAAAAGTATATCTAATGTTTGGTATAGAGTAGTATTTAGTCTGGCATAATTACTGTTACAATTAAAAATAAAGAAAATATTACATTTGAATTTGGAATCTGTCATTTTTATATGATTGTTCATTGGGTTTTCTCATTTTGGCGCCAATATATTGTACAATATTTTACGATATTAAAATGGAGTGGAGTGATAAAGAGAACCGTATCGCTGTGATTGCATTAAACAAAGTAGGTATGGAGCCAAATGCAATTTTTAAAACTCTCCATACGCTTGGTATTAGAAAAATGTTTGTGTACTGGGCTATTAATAGGTACAATGAGACCTCCTCTGTTTGTGACAGAAAAAGATCTGGCCGTCCACGTAGTGTTCGTACGAAAAAGGTGGTCAAAGCAATAAGGGAAAGAATTCGAAGAAATCCTGTCCGAAAGCAAAAGATTTTATCTCGGGAGATGAAGATAGCACCTAGAACCATGTCGCATATTTTAAAAGATGATTTAGGATTTGCAGCCTATAAGAAACGTACTGGTTATTTTTTTACTGATAATTAAAAAAAGAATAGGGTGGTAAAATCGAAACAACTACTGAAGCGGTACGCAAAGGGAGGTCACAGAAAAATTTTGTTTACGGATGAGAAAATTTTTACAATTGAGCAACATTTTAACTAACAAAATGACCGTATTTATGCTCAAAGCTCTAAGGAAACTTCCCAATTAGTCGACAGAGTGCAACGTGGGCACTATCCGACTTCAGTGATGGTTTGGTGGGGTATTAGCTATGAAGGAGTGACTGAGCCATACTTTTGTGAAAAAGGTATCAGAACATCGACACAAGTGTATCAAGATACCATTTTTGAGAAGGCAGTGAAGCCTCTTAATAACACCATGTTTAATAACCAAGAATGGTCCTTCCAGCAGAACTCGGCGCCGGGTCATAAAGCTCGGTCTACGCAGTCTTGGTTGGAAACTAACGTTTCGGACTTCATCAGAGCTGAAGACTGGCCGTCATCTAATCCCGATCTTAATCGATTATGATTTATAATCAGTTTTAGAGAGTACGGCTTGTTCTAAACGCCATGATAATTTGGAGTCCCTAAAACAATCCGTACGATTGGCAGTGAGAATTTTCCCATGGAAAGAGTGCGTGCTTCTATTGATAACTGACCTCAACGTTTAAAGGACTGTCTGGCAGCCAATGGAGACCACTTCGAATAAGCTTTTTATATTTTAAATTGTTTTATATTTATGTATTAAACTAACACACTGTAAAAGTAATAAATGTTATTTGTAATAGAAATTTTTATTTTCTTTGTTTCAGTATTTATGGCAAGACTAGGTATATAGGAGAAGTTGTAATTACACCTATAAACTGTATAACTGTAGAAATAATTGTTTCACAGTCAGTATTTTTATATGCCTTATGTCCAATATCTCAATGCTGAATATCAATTTTCTATAATCTGGAAATGATCTAGAATTTTGATGAGCCCCTTTAAGCCCTAATAACTTGACAAATATTTCTTCGGGATTTGCAAAGACTGCTTCTCAAAAAGATCTTATTAAACATGCTACATGACAAGTCATAACGATGTCCAAAGTAGCTCGAAATGGTTCGTGTGATTAAACACACTAGCTGTGCATCGCCCGATTTTATTCCGAACTAGGTTGACATACGGGCATGTGTCAAAAATTGCTATTCTTGCTTCTATATAGCGGAAGCTTTTCTGTATTGATTAATTGCTTACTAGTTTTAAAAATATATGGCATAAATAGAAATTTCCATTTTACCGTATTCAGTTGCGAAGCTGTTATACTTTTAAGCTGAAGCTGTTAGCTTGTTATATTTTGACCAGCTCGGTGGTGCACTGGTGAAACGCGCTGTTACGGTATTATGACACTAACGCTCATGCTCCCAACCCACACAGGACAAACATTTATGTGAATGAACACGTCTGTTTGTCCTAGTCTGGGTATTTTCTATGTATAATAAGTATGTATTTGTAAAAAAAATGTATTTA
The DNA here is from genome assembly GCA_947507595.1 of Pyralis farinalis. Taxonomy (NCBI): domain Eukaryota; kingdom Metazoa; phylum Arthropoda; class Insecta; order Lepidoptera; family Pyralidae; genus Pyralis; species Pyralis farinalis. The sequence continues at coordinate 21,801,077 of OX382266.1, read as the reverse complement.
CGTATGTTTATCAGTTGTCTACCCATAAAACAAGCTTCACTTACTTTGGGACTAGGCGGCGTGTGTTTTTTGTGTATTATTTGTCCGACAATATTTATTTATTCTACTTTTGCTACTCAAATTTATATATAAAATGCACAAACAAACTAATGAATACTTTACCGTTGAGCTTGTTCAAGAAGTCGTTCCAAAATGCACAGGCAGAGGCTCGAGGGCCTCGAGGGCCCGCGGGTCCGCTGGGCCCGTCCGCCGTGTACGTGTAGTAATGAGGCGACGACCTGGAGTACAGCGGCCACTTCTCATCCGGCTTGTGAGGTTTTCTGTAATATACAAAATTGTATATTGAGTAAAATTTAAGTGATGAAAAACTATACATATCGTTAATGTTAATACTTGCACTTGTACAGATTCCACTTCACAATTTTATTTAATAATTATTTTTACCGACCGGTTTCGTCTTTACGGCATTACAAGGTATTTTATATAAAATTCCACCAAGCGCCTACAATCAACAGTATCAACATAACTATACATATTTGTTCAATATATGACCTACACGAGATTAGATATATACACCGACACTCATGGGTTCAATTCCCACACAGGATAAACATTTGTGTGCATGAACCTGTCGGTTTATCTTGGTCTGGGTATTTTCAAGAGAGGTAGGGCATCAAACAGCCCGTCTGAGAAACTACCTCCACCTCACAGACAACCGCAGCCAAATAACAACTCTCTGGAGAGTTGTTGTGTTCCTGCGTATGTGTCCTAAGGAGTTACTGTGTTAGCAGCAGAGGTGGCATCGCGGAAGTGATACTTAATGTATTACATGTATTACGTTAATAGGCTACGGTAACCGCTCGAAATGTATGCCTCCCAACCTTGTTTAAAAAAATGCTATACTGCATTTTTACGCCCATTGCAGGGTAGGTAAAATTAATCGGGCACCACATAACTCGGCCGTCACAGATCTAATTCGCTTCTTTAACATTTATAAATCTTATATGTTTCTCAAGATTTTACCTTTTTGATTACACTACTCATTGTTTTCCGCTAGTTTTCCGCTAATAATTTACGAGGATTTCTCTTAAAGTACGACACTTATAAATATGTCATTATTCAATAAAACCTACTTGTAAGTAGAACTTTGTTTGAAATCGATGTTGTAATCGTTCTACATTAAATATCGGAAAAATCATGGTATTAGCTTCTCACATCATGTTATAAACATTTACATTATCTGTGCTTTCGTTATTCTACGATTTGTGCAATAAAATTGTGGCCATCAAAACGACAATATAAGCATATCTTGTTTTAATCTGTTATTAATACTTGTTCTCACTGGTTTCAGATTTGACAAAAGACACCATAAAATCAAGTGAGTTTTGATAAGTTTATTTATAACTTTTCCGAACATGCAAAAATATTCAGTTTAACAGTAAGCTCAAGAAATATGTTTGAAGTTACTTATTACCGGTGAGTTCTAAAATAGGCATCTACTACCATTTTATTACTTGAATGTGCTTGTTCTCTTGTCACGAGCAATCGTGACATTAGAAAAATAGACACAGTTACTTTCACATTTGTTACACGTGAGTGGATGTAACATTAAGAACTACCAATTCAATGTTCCCTTATTTTATTGTACATAGGTGTATATGACACAAATAAGATATATGATGAAAATATATAAGATTTAGTTCAATAAGCATCGGAGTAACTTTATTATGAGCATTTATTGGGTTCGTTAGCTGAGTGTTGCCTTCAGCGTTATATGACATCTGTATCCTTACATCCAGGTGATGTGTCAGTTCTCTCACAGTTTGTTTATTTTGCAGAGTTATGTATTATTATACTGCAACGTTACTTATCATGTGTAGTATTATGATAAGTAACGATGAAAATGATGAATACTGAAAAAGGTGCCAAATGCACTTAAAAAGTGTTTTTTGCAAGAATGTCTTGTAAATATAATCTAATACGTATTTGTATCTGGATTCTGCCCCCGGCATCGTCCACAAGGATATTGTGATAATAGCCTATGCAGACCATAGACAGAATGACGATTCTGTACACTTCATTTTCTTATGGTTACATAGAAAATGATTTAAGTATTAAAATCTCCTTATTACATACATATGTATAAAAAGCCTATAAGACTTTAAAAAAGCAGTTTGTATTCTATCAATGTTTTTCACAGAATTGTTACCATGCTATGCAAATACAACATATTTCATCTATCTATACCTACATTCATCCGCCCTTTAATGCTCCACTCTAGGTCCTGTACTATCCCGTGACAAGGTGACAAGCAAACAACAGACAGATATACAGAATTACTTTCGCGTTTATAACATGGGTATATAAATAACAAGTTGATATATTGATTTCTAATTACGTTATTGTATTTTTTAAATCTTGCTGGATCAGTATATTTCAAACATACTAGCATTTAAACTACATCCCTGCCATTCATACTCAGTGCGTACCCTATGACGTCTTCACAATATATTAGTCTTTCATTCAATTGACATTGATTATAATCGGGTAAATCGAACCCGCTGAAATGCATGATGTGTTAGCAGCAGGACTGGCAACGCACCAGCGTTACTCCTATATAGTACAGTAACTATTTCATATAAAGAAAAAAGTTTCTTAAACGACGTAGTACAAAAATAAATCTTATTGACCGTATACATTTGACTTACCCGGTCAGAGCAAATCTTGTAAATGATTGCATAATGTGTGCGGCCAGGTCTCGTTCTCTAGTGTGGTACTGTAGAGACATGTTCAGAGGGTGCCCGAAGACGTACTCCATCTCATCACCGTGCATGACCCCCATCCATTCACCCCACAAGCTGGTGCTCGTACGCTGTAAATAAGAAAACAATATAAACAAAAATATCTTTCCAGATCTGGAAAGCCTTGTTTAACTCTAGTAATTATCAGTGTAACGACCTATAGTATCTGTACAAATAATTAAACGCCTTTACGTAAATAGTCTTATTTGGTAAAATACAAAGCATGAAATCATGTAAGTGACATAAGTGGCTCATGTATATGCAAAGTCTTCTGACGATTACAAAACGATGTATTTGTGAAAGAAAAACATAGGGCAAAGCTGTCTTTATTAGCAGTTGGACTGTGGAAATTTCATTTTTCATTCTCCATAGAGGTGTTGTGGATCGGCAAGTGACTACAGTTACTAAGGGGCTGGAAAGAATTGTTGCCTTAGATTCGTAGAATATGATAACCACTTCATATAGTTATATAGTTACGAACACGCATAGTATGTGCTAAACTTTTACACGTGACACATATCAAACCGTGGGAGGTATATGAGTTGATGGTTGTGACATAAAAGTCGTCTTATGCTATACACTACTGTTTCATGCAGAAAAGTTCCGAATGAACATACATAAGAAATTAGTCAAGAAGTTTTCCGTATTAAATTATAGCGTACAAATTGAACCTTTTCTTTTCACTTGACACTGACGGACGGTTTTTAGGGTTGAGTCAGTTTCAATAAAAATACTAATTTTATTATAATTACGTTCCGAGAATAAATTAGTTAAGTTAAATTTAGTTTATCGGTATGATAACTTACAAAAATTGTGTGTATTTATACACTGTTGTTTGGTAATGACTATTAAATATGGCAGTCTAAGAAAGTTACTTTTTTTAACTTTCATTTTGCCCAAGAATTTCAATAATTTTGTGGAAAAGTTGTATTGGTTTATAGTTTTATATTTTCTATTATTAGCATACTATCAAAATAGTTTAGTTTAAGTTATACCTCTCTTTACTATACTCATTAGTTCATCTGGGCAAAGTTCATCAGGTCTGTTTGTTGTTGCATCAGAACTGTTACGGGAGATTCTCATCATATTGAAACGTATTGAAGACGAATCAATTATGCCTATTCGGGTTTACGTGAATAAGATGTAAAAAAAAGAAATAATCATACATTATATATTGCGTCGCCCCGCTTCCCCTAGGGCTATCGCCTCCGATAAAGCCTTTCTGGTTAAAGGCAGTCCTAATAGGTGGTGTTTAAACAGTAAGAGTCTGACGTAACATGTACGGCCGTCCGAAAGAGTACTCATGAGAGTTCACCACCTCCCTCTCAGCAGGTCCCGGAGGGTGCCCCCCTCGTAAGAATGACTAAAATACGCTCGGGGTGGGTTAGTCCTTCTTTTGTGGGTCGTCGTTTTACGTCGGGCGTAAAAACAAATAAAAAAAACATACTTTATTACAATTATGGATGTTATTAGTGAAACTTAACACACAAAGGCAACAAAAGTGGGTTTATTTAATTAATAGTATAACTGTGTTCAACTTCGAAACATTCATTCTCAATGGCTTGTATCACAAATATCTCCTTTCACAAGAACACGTAGTCAGCATAGTTATTTTAATACAAAACCAAGAACTATATTGACCTTGTTTCATTGATTATACTATTCTAGAGGCAATAGATCGACTCTATGATCGCTATAGGTATAATGTAAATTGCGTTGTCTGATGAGATATGAATAATTGTATAGAACAGAGTTTTCGTAATAACTAGTATACACATTTAATACATGTTGTTACCTAAATAAGGTTCAAGTACGAGTACGCGTACTTATGTTCATTACTTGTACCAATTGTACAATATCACAGGATTTGTACGCCATACATCGCAAAAGTAAAAGGATGTAGTCAAATTGATCGTTTTTTATCAGAAGGTGATGTCAGGAGCCCCAGAAATCAGAGTGCGTGCATGAGATGAGCTATGAATGTTAAAGAAGCTAGTGAGGTGTGCAGGGACCGAGTCGTGTAGTGCTCGGTTCTATTCGGCTACACCGCAAGGGATTTGGCGTGAAGTTCTAGATAGATAGACAGTCTAAGTAGTAGCTTAAGTATGGATACTACTATTCGAACTTCACCTTAACCCTTCGAAACCCGTGTGGTCATATATGACCGCGAAATGTATGGGAAAAGGTATATAACGGGTTCTGAAAGCTTGAAATTATGAGTTCAGAAAACATGTAACAAATATGTAGATAAGGTATGGTTCGTGTTATACAGGCTGTTAATATAATTCAAAATATACAATAAAAGCATTCTAAAATCTAATGTGAATCTTTAAAACTTCTTAGAACTTAAGCAATAAAAACGTATTATGGTCAATCACTAAAAACGTGACAATAAGTAAATTACTTTTATTATTCGTTATTTAAATATTTTACATGCTGAGAAAAACACTTCCAATTATTCCTAGATTCATCCCACGTCTAGTTTGCAGCATAGGTAATGGAGCCATATTCGTCCATTTTGTTACAGAGTGGGAGTTATCAAAAATAAACAGACAAACACAACAACTTAAGGTAGTTGGCACTTAAAATGCAACACGACTGACATCCTACGCTACACTATTTTTATTCTAAATTTTTTCTCACCTCTATTGAATAGTCAAAGTCAAAGTCAAAATCTTTTTATTCCGTAAAAATGGCTACATTTGTTTGGAATCGTCACAATTTTTTTTCCCTACCGTGCAGTTTATGACTAGGTGAGCACTGATAAAAATACTGCCAAAAAACTCAGGCATTCCTCTTTTGGTATCCAAACAAATTTACATATTTTATTAATTACATTATAATTGGATCGACTCACTCCCAGGCAATTTTATCATTAATATAGTCAGATACTCTATAATATACTACACAATTTGGCTTTAATAGTAGTTTTAAATTTGTTAATTGACAATTCTCTTATACTGCTGGGAAGTTTGTTATAGAACCGTATACATTGCCCCATAAAAGAATTACTTATTTTGTGGAGACGGCTTGCATGTAACACAAGATTATGCTTATATCTAGTATTTATGCTATGAGTATCACTCTTTTTACAAAATGAGTCTATGTTTTTATGGACATACAAAAGATTTTCATAGATATATTGCGATGCGACTGTTAGAATATTTATTTCTTTGAATTTATCTCTAAGGCTCTCCCGGGGACCAAGTTTGTAGATGGCTCTTATGGCTCTCTTTTGCAATAAAAAGATGGTGTTAATGTCCGCGGAGTTACCCCAAAGAAGAATTCCGTATGATACTATGAAAGTAGCTGAAATAAACTATTCTAGCCGTATCAACATCAGTGAGCCGTCTAAGAGTTTTCACTGCATAGGCTGCATAACTTAGTTTTCCTGATAATTTTTCAATTTGTGGGCCCCATTGTAGTTTGGAGTCAATTGTTATACCCAAGAACACAGTTGTCTCCACAGGGGCTAAATTAGTTCCATTAACATGTACATTGGTAGCCACCTGTCTTACATTAGGTGTTGAGAACTTAATTACTTTAGTCTTTTTATCATTTAAAAGCAGATTATTAACACTAAACCAATGAATAACTTTAGAGAGAGCATCGTTAACTTCGTCATAATTACCTAACCGTCTATTAATTTTGAATGTCAAAGAGGTATCATCCGCAAACAATACAATCTCATGTTTATCCCTTACATAATAAGGTAAGTCATTTATATATACTAAAAATAAGAATGGACCTAGAATTGACCCCTGTGGGACTCCCATAACTACAGGGGACCCCGAAGATCTTTTACCATTAACATCGACCTTCTGTATCCTATTGCCCAGATAAGAAGACAGAAGTTCGAGAGCCTTGTTCCTGATACCGTAGTGATGTAATTTTCTGACAAGAGTGTCATGGTGCACGCAATCAAACGCTTTAGACAGATCACAAAAAATTCCCAAGGCATCTTGCGAACCCTCCCATGCCGCGAATATACTTTAAAGCAAATGAATCCCTGCGTCTATAGTTGAACAACCTCTCGTAAATCCGAACTGTTTCCTATGAAGCAAAATATGTGTATTGAAATGTCTGAGCAACTGGCTAAGCATTAGTTTTTCAAAAATTTTACTGAGAATGGGCAGTATGGAAACAGGTCGAAAATTCGAAGGGTCCGTACTATCACCAGATTTAAATAATGGAATGATTTTACTATGTTTCATCAAGTCAGGAAATATACCAGATGCCACACAACAATTGAAAATTGTAGCTGCATGTGGAGCTATTGAAATAATAATAGAAGAAATGGTTTTGACAGATAGACCCCACAGATCTTTAGTGGTTTTCATATTTATTGATTTAAAAGCGTTCAAAACACCTTTTGGGCTTACAGCTGAAAATTCAAATATTGTGTCGCATTCTACCACGCTCTGTTTGAGAACCAGTTCAGCAGATATAGAAGAAGACATAAGATTTCTCGTAGTAATAAGAGGAATGTTAGAAAAATATTTTTCAAACTCAGTCGCAATTTCTACATCATTTTTGAAATCTATATCATTTATCTTTAACCGAAAGTCTCGACTACGTACTTTCGCTCTACCCGTCTCATTATTTATCATATCCCAAACAGATTTAATAATATTTGTTGAACCATTAATTTTATTTCTTAAATATATAGACTTAGCATTGGAACAGGCTCGTTTAAATATTTGGGCATAATTTTTTACAAGTTCTTGAAAAGTCGGATTGTGATTACAGGTCCTTTCTTCATAAAGTTCATACAATTTATTCCGACTTTTGTAAATACCAGGAGTTGCCCAATCACTGAATGTCATACGGTCACTTACAGACAGTTGTTTTGGAGTAAAGATTGTATTAAATTCACTAGTAATTAAGCTAAATAATGAACTGTACAAGTGGTCCGGAGTACCATAAAGAAGATAATAAATAAGGAAGATGCTCCTTTACTTAGTAAAATATTAATTTATTCTTATTATTCTTGATACCCACAATTAAATTTCAAAGCCTTATCTTTCATTTAAAGGTTGTGTTAGGCCTAAACGAAAACCGTTAAAAAACTAGGCACGGTGGCATTATACTTATTAGTAAGGTAAAAAAAACTTCCGATTTTATAGCGTGATTTTTTTTTATAATATAATTTTAAATTACAGAAGCTACTGCTACTCCGGTCAAACTAGAAATCTAAGCACGACTAAACGATACGATACCCCTGGCACACCAAACAATATTCCATTAGGTATATGAGTCTCCCTGCAACAGCAGATGTTTAGAGTCTACTCCAGCACGCACCTCAAGTGTGGATTGATAGAGACCAGTGATTTCAAGTATCTGGAAAGCCCACTGACTAGCGCAATGACCGGCTAAAGGTTCCCACGGGCGCTCGGAGGAACTCGAGATGAATAAAACTCATTCATATCAGTAGCTTTACGGGTTCGGGAGAAAGTTGAACTAAAACTTCCTATAGCCCATTTCCTACTTTGACGAGCCCTATTGTTCTTCGGATACGAATGCATCGAATTAAAAGTTCCTGATGGGACAACCTAGGAGTATATAATAACTTGTCTTCATAGATATTGAAGTATTTACGCGTGTATTTAGGCGTGAAGAGGTTTTTAGAGAGTCGGCAACGCACGAGTGACACCACTGGTGTTGCAAATGTCCATAGGCCACGGTGACTGTTTCTGATGGTAAACAGTCAATAGCAGGCCGTATGCTTGTTTGGCACCTTAGTGGTATAAAAATATTAGGTTAGGTTAAAATGAACGATAGTATCTGAGACAGACATTCACCACCATCAAGCCAAAACCATTGTTTTGTTCATGTTAACATATACAATTTCATTACATCAAAAATGTTTAGTATGGATAATTTTAGAACTTTAGAGATAAAGAAATGCTTTCGAAAAACATACTATCTATCTTAGAATATACAGATAAAAAAACATTCTTAAACCTACACCGTTCCCTACCGTATAATATTACGTCAAATAACAGGATCCTTGCATGGAATCCTCATTTAAGTTTTAAGTTTATTTTATTTTTTGTCGTTACTGCGACTATATCAATGCAGTTTTCTGTGAAAGTTTTAAGCCTGATGTTTTGAGCCTGATGAATGATTCAAAAGATACAGCCCTGTGACTATTACTAAACACTATAATAACCTTAGTCTAGTAGTAGGATTCCGTTACCAACGGACCCTTTAAGTACAGAGACATAAAAAGTCTCGCTCGGCAATCGACAGAAATAAATACTTTCATAAAACTTTGTGTCCGTCTTAAACTAAAATCCTGTATTAATGATATTTTTCAGAATTTATTTATAATAAGATGTTAAGCAAACCGCGTATATGTTCGTATTAATATCAGTGTATTAAATTCGTCAGGATTCAATGAACCATTCTAAATGTTAATGAAGAAATAATCGCTCATTCGTCGAGTATAGCCATACAAATATTGTTACCAACGCTAAAACTAAATGCAAAATTAAGCGCGAAAGAAAGAATACGTGGGCTCAATACAGCTAAAATACATTTTTCGTAGACAAAGTTGCAAGATGAATGATAGTAAAATTACAACAGTAAACAAACTGATTTTATATTGAAATGAACACAGCCTTACTTACTAAGTATATTCACAGAGCCTTTATAATACAAGTTCACCTTTCTACATGTTCAGACAAGCCACGAGGGAAATAGAAAATATTTTTTCAATCTATGTTTGTAGATGGTGACAGATTACGAATACGTCACCGCTGTGCTCGGAATCCTAATGAATGAAACTGAAGTGCCACTTTGCTATTCTATAAATAATATACTTTTTATATCAGTACCTACAGTTGCTTTAGAGGTGTTTAAATGTGTATTGAACTAGCATCCACGTGTTCGATTAGATTAGAATCTTTTTTTTTATATACAACGTCGGAAAACATTTAAGCATACGGCCCACCTGATGCGAAGTGGTTACCGTAGCCTATGAACGCTTGTAATATATTAAGTGTCACTCGCGCGATGCCCCCTCTGCTGCTAACACTCGAATCGATGTCGGGAATCGATAGTTAATGGAACTCGTCCATACTTTCTGTTGACTTGGGTCTCTCAAATACAGCCATTAGTTAGTATTGTCTTAGGTTTTCACGATTGTTACACATTGAATTAAACAATTTTTAACGGAAGTATCGCGTATTTTATTTATTTTGTTGAACCTGACGTTTCGAACGCTTTGCAGCGTCCGTGGTCGCAGGAAGACTGCGATCACGGATGCTGCAAAGCGTTCGAAACGTCAGGTTCAACAAAATAAATAAAATACGCGATACTTCCGTTAAAAATTGTTTAATTCAACAGCCATTAGTTGTTTTAGTCCCAGAGCCTACTTTGCTATTGAGCAGGGTGCACCCCTAGCAGCTGAGGTTGGCTTTAGCTGTAAAGGGAGATAAGAACCACTTAAGCCTAACAAGTCTAGATACTACACCTCCTCACTTACAGTTTTTCCACCCTAACAACATTTACTAAAATTTAATAGATGAGATATTATTATACAAAATTCCATACACTCGAGCTTTTGAGCATTATATTTAACAGTATATCTGAAGGCATCACTTTCATTTATGCGTAACAGTTTATTTAGCCCACAGACAAAGGCGTTAAGGAACACCATGTCATCAGCGTAGCTTATATTATTAATACAAGTGTTGTTAATGTAACAGCCGACATGAGTGCTGTTCAGCTCCTCTACTAGCGCATTGAAATACAGATACAGAATAGCTTGAGTAAAGTGAGCCTCACCACGCACTTCAATCTACATGGCTCCGAAACAGCGTTATACCATTTCACGATATTAATCTGATTTGTATATCAGAATTTGAAGATGTTATTTAATACGTGGGTACTTTTATTTTTTTAATTTCCTCCATGTCTTATCAAACTAGGTCGAACGCTTTTGAGCGGTTCATAAAGCAAGCAAATATTGGTGTGGGCCTATCTACAGATAGGAACACATCAATATTTTATACACCCCAGTACTTTATACTCCGTGGATAATTCCAATCTACTCGTAAAACCGAACTGGTTATTGTGAACTTTTATATAATTATCCATTTGTATATTAAGCAGACTATCAAGCACTTTTGAAAATATTCTTTCTCAATAGGATTGTCTCAATGATTTAAGCCGAACAATTCTCCGACTCGCTCTATACAATTAGTCTCGCCGCAGTCGTTTATATATACAGGTTCAGTATTGTTATCGTGCGACCTTGGCCCCGACCGGCACATCGTTGAAACTGTATCTACGCATTATCCTTGTTAGCTTTTAATTCGTTATCGGTCTGGTACGGCACTAATCAATATCTGTTACTATATTATATGTAACTACGTATTTACAAAAAAGATATTGACGTATTCCGCATCAGAGCAGGGGAAGTACCTCCATTCTACAGAAAACTGAGGCCAAATAGCAACTGCCGGCGAGTATTATTGTGTTCCAATATCCATCCTCAGTTAACCTGCGTCTCTTTTTGCGTGACGACTGTGATAGCGAAAATAGTTGAGACCGACAGCATAACCGTAAGTCGCGGCGACTAATCCCACCCACATACATTATGCGTTCGACTCTTAATTTGCGTTATAGATTAAACTGGTACGTGCATCAATACCAACGAGCTCCCCGAAGTTGAGTTTGACGTGCATTTCGATGTTCTGTTCATATCTTTACGTCAGCTCCCTTGCGCGGTACGCAAAGACAACCGAGCACCACAAGTCGCAGTCACTCTCCTCGCTTGCTTATTTAACATACGAGTAGCTCTTTTCATGCATGTTCGTATGATTGTTAATTGTTCTGAACTGTTATAACTGTAACGAGCTCGGTGGCGCAGTGGTGAAACGCGTTGTTACACTACTTTGACACCAACGCTCGTGGGTTCGATTCCCACACAGTACAAACATTTGTGTGCATGAACATGTCTGTTTGTATTGGTCTGGGTATTTTCTATGTATAATTAGTATCTATTTACAAAAAAAAATGTATTTACGTATGTTTATCAGTTGTCTAGTACCCATAACACAAGCTTCGCTTACTTTGGGGCTAGATGGCGCTGTGTAATTTGTCCGACAATATTTATTTATTTATTTATGATACTGAAGGTCGGAGGTTGGCATAAGGACTTTTCAATATAATAATCTCGTAAGTTGGTTCAATTTAGGAGCGTTTTGGCGTTTTTTCTTCTCTATCTAGTGATTGAAGAGCTGACAAGGTATTTTACATACATATTATATACATACCTTTACGCCAAGTCCTTTGCGAGGTAGGCAGAGAGTCCAACGCCACAAGACAATATATTTTCATCATGAGGAAAGAGTTCTAACAACTCGAATTAAAAACGTATGTCTATGTATAAACGTATTTACACGCCCGTTATCATGATTCCATCTAAACCAATAATAATTTTATTACAATCTGGTATATGACATTATTTAGAAAATATCTGCATAGAATCTGGAACAATTTTTCCCTAACCTAATATTCACGGTGACTTCCTTATAATCAACAATAAAAAAGATATTTTTGATTTGTCCTGTTCGGAATATTCATAATATTTCATTATACTTAATATTTTATCTATGTGGCTAGTTGGAAATTGCTTACCTGCCTAAAGAAAAAATATTTTTTAGCATTATAACAACCCATCAATACAGTTCTTAATAAAGAACATTTAATTTTTTTATACAATAAATGACAGGCACTTATACATACGTAAATATATATGAACTAACAGAATATAGTTTAAACTATTAAAATTCGTTGAGAAAGTTAATGAAAAAAATACGCGTCGAACACAGAATAGACGGTAAAACAGACACACAGACAGAGAACACAGAAAGCGCGATAAACATCGACCTCGACGAATGCCGTCGATGGTGCAATCAATCGATAAGAGCAAGACAATCAGATTTTGTATATTTATATTATACATAAATATATATATATAGTTATATTATATTTATATATAAAGGTATGAAACAATATTATGATCGTAATTCGTAAAAGCTTAAAATAAATCCCCACACATCATAGCCTAACATTAGTGAAACATGTTTTTATGTTATTAATTGTATTTTATTAGTTGAATAGCTCTTACTCCAATTTTGATTAGTCAAAATAGTAAAACAAAGGGCGACCAGGTAATTATCAATCTTTTCGTTTGGTGTATTCAATCATTAAGTGAATGATAATCAAATGTAGCCGTTACATATATATTTTTTTAATTAAACATAGGTGTATAAATACACTGAACAATTATGTCGTTTTATTGCATATCTGTGTTAAACACGTATAAATAATGTACTAATAGCCTTTGACTAATTCACAATAAAACATTAAAGAGCAAAAAATGTGGAAGTACCATCATATCACATTAATAATATTTTTTACATATATGTCTCTGAAACTTGTGAAGTTTGAAAGTGGATTCAAATATTGACACAATATTAAACGGTAATACGAGTACAAACTGAGAACAGTAATTATTGATGTAAAACTTTCATGGCCATCAGATTTTATTTTCCAATTTACCTTTAGCATTGTGGTTGGAAAACACAAAACTACTTACTTTAATTTTTGGTTCGTATATACCAGATAACCCTGATCGAGTTGGACTCGCACTTTTTTATTGTTTTTGATAGAAACCCAAACATTTAAGAATTTACAAGGTCTACTCTTTTAATATGTATATATTAAGAATACAGATTAATACTAACAAACTTAGAAGGATTTATAACTCAGGTTAAGCTTAAATTATCAAAAACCTAATGCCGATATTACCATATTTATAAAATGCATACATCTTTTGAAAATCCAATATTTCACTGCCATTTACATTTGAGCAAGCTTAATCCCTTTTAGATAAAGCTAGAGATTTAGATAAAACTTCGAATAAATTAAGTCTCGCCCGCACGTCAAGGACGTCGACTTGTTGATTTATGAAGGTAAAATCAAATTGAATAATAAGTGAAATGGGAAGAAGGGAATATATTTTATCTTTTTTTAATAATGTTTTTGTCAACACACAGTAGCTAACGGAATTGAGCAAAAAGAAAATTCTGTTTAACTTAACAGCCCATCTAATTTATTTTCTTTGTACAGAAGACAGGGGTTGTAAGTAAGGTACATTAAAATAATGTATTAATAAATTTTATTTTAATGAGTTGAAGATGCATATAGGTACATATAAATTTTTCTGCAACAAACTCGGTGATTGAGTTGGCGGTGCATTTGAAATATTAACTTTTTATGCCTTCCTAAAGTAAAAATTAAGTACATTTATTAAATAATCTTCTTGGCCCCACATAATTCTTTATCTTTATTGCCATCCCGTTTTCTAATCCATTACATTTGGAATACGCTACCTAAGCCTAAGTATTTAGAGAAGATGCCGACAGACCTTCACAACCCAGAGGGAAAACTACATTTTTCTTATGTTTACACGATACACATATAGTAGGTGTTTTCCAAATCGTAAATAAAATTGTCTGATGACTTTAATGGCTTCCTAAATATTTGCTTTTGCAAGAGGATAAAAAATAATTAGCATATTTCTACTCTACCTAAAATATACCCATATACCAGGGTAAAATCATTAAAAGTGTGTTCCTTTTTTCATATAAACGGCAAGAGAACTACTTTTTTAAATTTGTAATAGAATAAAATGATTTTTATTAACATAACATAACGCAATTGTCGTACAAGTCTGGTTTTAGTTTTTAATATTTACTTTGTTATGTAATACTGTGCTTGGACGCGTCTAATGGTGCTCGTTTCTCCATGCTTACCCAGCAATGGATCTAGCTGATATATAGCCTAAGATACGGATGAATTGATAAATACACAATAAATTACACTACATAAAAGAGTACTGATAACAGTGCTAAAGTCAGGAGGAAGAAGAAAAATAACACACTTTTATTTATACACAATAAAAATATGTTTTGTACCCCTGAATGTTTTTTTACATTCTTCAACACAATGAATGAATACCTGCACCTGAATCTCCATTAGTAGAGAGATATTTGTTCTCCTAATATTCATTTTCTTTATACAATGTCGGGATGCAAAGCTGTTGCCGTAGCCTATAAACGATTGCAACACATTGAGTGTCACTCGCGGGATGCCACTTCTGCTGTTAATACACCAATTCCATAGGAGCTTACGGGTGACGTCACTCACACGCAGGAACACAACAACTTTCTAGAGAGTTGTTATTTGGCTGCGGTTTTCTCTGAGGAGTTACTTCTCCAGATGAGCTGGTTTGAAGCGCTTCTCTTAAAGATACCCAGACCAAGACAAACAGACATGTTCATGTACACAATTAATGTTTGTCCTGTGTGGGAATCCAACCCACGAGCGTGGGCGGCAAAGCAACGTAACAGGGCAATTTGCAACTAACGGAATATCAAAACTAAAAACACGAAACTTGTAATTATTACATACGAGATTAAGTTTAGGATGCTATGCGTTTTATAATTAGTATTTGTTACTTAAAATGTCTTACTCACTTTAAAATGCAAGCATATGGCCCACCTAATGTAAAGCGGTTACCGTAGCTTTTGAATGCCTGTAATATATGAAGTAAAACTCGGCGTTGGCACCTCTGCTGATAACACAGCTATTCTTAGGTGCTTACTGGTATAATTACTCACTCGCCTGGGAGTAAGTTATTCACCAGAAGAAGTTGTTATTTGCCTGCAGTTCTCTGTGCGGTAGGCGTGTTTCCCCAGTCTTAAACTCTCACAACTCTCTTAAACTTGTGTGTCATTTTAAATTATTTGACGCATATAATCATAAGAAGTTCTGTCGGAAGATGATGTCCGGCGAGCGTGCATGAGAAGACCAAAGAATGTTAAAGAATGGAGTGATGTGTCTATGGATCGGGTCACGTGGCGGTCAGTCCTCTCTAACTACCCCGCAGGGGATTGGCAGTGAAGTTATATATAATGTTACAGAAGTTATAGATAATTAAATGATAAAGCATTGTAACTTTAATGTATTCAAGTTTCAATGCTTTATCATTTAGCACAAACCCAAAAAACAGTTCCATCGCAAGGTAACATTAGGTAAGCATTTTTGAGCATTAAATTAAAAGCGTTCGTTTGGTACGGCAGGTCTGTTTAATAATGCACAGCGCGGCGCGGCCAACGTTATGCGTTGTCATGCATGCGATGTACACACTTGAAAGGTCATTCCACACGTAACATCTCGTCTTAAACTTTGTATAATTCCCTGAATGTAGTGACACGAATATATTTCCCGCAGGAGATTACTTTAACGACTTGATACTATGTAGAATAGACGCTGTAGAACTGATTTGAATAAGGTCAAAGAGGGTACTACAATGTAAGGTCTACTTTTTTCTAAGTAAATTGATAAATGTGTACAGAAAACAGCAGTTGTGTATAGAAAAGCTGATTAACCAAGCAGTGGCAACATGATTGTCTGAGACCCATACTTATTCTAAGCGTTGGCCTGTTTCCTAATACATTAGGATTGGTGAGGTCCGCTATCTTACCTAAGGATTTGGCCAAGATACTGATTTTTGCATGAAGCAACTGCCGTCAGACGTAACCCGGAGGGAAAAGCAAATCATTCTTAGGTAAGGCCACACGTCTATCAATGGTGTAATTTCTTGGATGTGCAGTTTGCTCACATGTTCTCCTTCAACGCCGAGCACGTAATACGTAATTAAAAATATGTACATAAATCCGAACACACGAATGTAGGGGTACATACCAGGACTCGAACCGGGGACCTGTTGGTCACTAGGCCAACGAGGCTATCACTGCTCTAATACGGCATTTAAAACAAATAAATATTTTTAATAAAAAAATCAATAAAACAATTACTACACGTTTGAAATGATACTTAATGTTATTCGATTTAAATCACGAAATAATCCACAATGTCTGCACCATAACTGGTCGAAATTCAAAAGAGTTAATTTCCCTTGCGACAGGAACTAGTCAATTTATCAAATTGACACTGAAGGGTAAAGAAATACGAAGAAAGAATTAATATATTTTGTTTGTGTTTTCTAAATGAGCCGCATTACATATTTTGCATGATTTACGTGCCCTTCGAAGCACGGAGAATCTCGAGATGGATAAGTCTATCCATGTGTAGGTTGCGGTCGACGATGCTTAACCTGCGTATTTGGTTAGAATGACACGCGCAACGATGCCATCAAGTTTTCGGACATTATCAACGTTGATAAAAAAGATAAAATAAATTCAATTTAATTCTAATTAAACATTCGATTTCAAATTGATATTTCATACAAAATATTTTTGTTTATAACATACCGATGTCTGGCAAACAACAGATTAATAGAAATATAGTTTTGATGTTTTCCTTTTAGTCATGAGATCATTTCTATTCATCGTTCTTGATGCAAAAACCTGTATAGGTGCTCCGCGAATTCAACGGAGTATTTATCTCGAGTCATCATCATTTCAGCCAATAGATATCCACTGCTAAAAATAGGCCACGCCTTAAGCGGGTTGCAGACCGAAAACTAAGCTATGCCAAAGCTAAACTAAGCAAGCTATGCTCTGCTAAGCTAAGCTAAGCTAGAAATAAATGGCGTGCACACCAAGAGCTAAGCCAAAGTTCAGTCAGTGTTGCGAAGTTCAATTAGACGGACGACGCTCGCCATGAATATAATCGATGAAGAAAGTTCCGATGATGAATACGTTACACATAGAAAAAGAAGATTAATACTGACTTATTATTATTTAAGAAAAAGACATTCCAGATCTCAAGAAGTCTTTGCCAGATCTTGGATATGTCAACACATTCAATTTCGGCACACAAGTGGAGAGTTTAGAACTTTATTTTACGATTTAACTGATGAACATTTTCAGTTATATTATCGTGTTACAAGACTTCTTGTTTGTGTTTTATGATTTGTTATCATTGATTATCGGAGATATTACTAAACATACATATTTCCTCAACTATTTTTTTCCATACAACATCCTTTTTAATTAAGTTATGATAGTCCTTTGACTGTGTGTTCCATAGTACAGGAAATTGTTTAACAATTTCCTGTACTATGGAATAAATTGCTCCATATTTGCTACAAAACGACCGTGCGTACGATAAAGGACACTGGACAGCACTGGCGAAGGATGTGCGAAGGGCGTGCGGGGAAGGCGGGAGGGGCTTAGCTTAGCTCGTGTAGCGCGCATCGGCATACACAACTAACTTAGCTTCGCATATTTTAGTTAGCTCACATAGCTTAGTTCGCATAGTTAGCGGTCTGCACACAAGTATGGAAAACTGCGTCAGCTATGCGAGCTAAGCTAAACTAACTTAGCTTAGCTCTTGGTCTGCAACCGGCATTAGACTTCCACAGTCATCAATCCTATATTAATCCAATTCTATTATATTTATAATATATATCGTTGCTACTGCGGTTTATCTTGAGTACCTCCTACAGTTACAGTTAGATAAATAAAATGTTACAGTTAAACAAATAAAACGTTTTTCTATTAAGGTTTTTTACTTTGTAGATGTTTTCATTGTATGACGATTTTTAATTTCAGACGTTTTAAATAGGCAGGTCGTTTGACTTTCACGTTGTTTATCCTACAAAGTAGGTTATCTTTCTGAAACAGAGGGTTTTTCCTTCCATGCATAGAGTCTGGATTCAATTTTTAGAACAAACTTAAGCGTAAAACAGTTTCAACTCCCTATATAAAACTGTCGTATAAATCGTATACTGAGAAGAAATGCGTACAAAAAAGAGATCGAGTTAAGTTTGTAACATTGAACATTGGCTTCAAAATATTCAAATAACTCACAGAAAATATGCCGACGTCGTGCCTAAATTACCAACACATTAACGTAAGGCCGGGAATACAAGGAAAACGTGTGTACTGTAACTACAACATATATATAAATATATACGTCGTTGTATCCTACCGAATGAACATAGCTGAATAATAAATATTATTTTTATATGGTATATTTTTGAGTTAATATAATTTTCAATTGCCTTTCCTCGGCGCAAAAATAGGCTGCCCCATTTTCTCCCATAGGTGTCCCAAAAGGTGATCACGGGAAAGATCCAGAAACGGGGCAGCAACGTCTCCTGAGTACGTGGATAAATCATTATGGCAAAGGTCAAGCGTAGCAACTATAGCAGAAACCACATAAATGAGTACAAAAATGAGACGGCCCTCAGTCACAGTCAGCTCCGCTGATCCTGGCTCCGATAGCAGGCAGAGTATCAGCGTGATAGGGGGTACTAAAAATCCCCAGATATGACGTCGCGGGTACCAGCACAACAGACTGGCCCTAGCAGGATACAATACGCGCACAATGAGGTCCGAGAAGATCGTAGCAGGAGGAGGAAGTAAACAAGTTGCATTCAGATATAATAGAAATTTTCGCAGTCCAAAGGCAGTCCTTAAGTCCCGCAACAACAGGATCAGGAACAACTGCTGGATCGATTTCATGGAGAAAGAGAAACTCTCTGTAATGAACTCTTTCTCTAAGAAGCAGCTGCAATGCAAGTGAATCAGGAGTACCCTGGACGGTTTGACGAAAAACGAGATAGACTTCATCTTGCCGACTAGCTGGCATTTCTAAAATGTCCTGATTCCTTCCCACACACAATAGTCAGGGCGCTTCCCCCAGTATGCGAGATAGCCTGAATATGCTAGGTATGGGTATATGTTGCGACCTTAACCAGCGTAATTACATCGAGAGCCTCATCTCAACAGCGTCAAGAAAACTCGGAGTTCTGAACAGGGTGCGCCGGTTATTCACGCCGGATCAGCTTCGTCTACTTTATAAGACACAAGTTCGAGTATTGCTTGCATCTCTGGGACGGCTCCGCACAGTATCTTCTCGAGGCTCTCGATAGGTTGCAGCAGACGGGCTATCTGCATAATCGACGACGAAGAGGTCACCAAAAACGTAGAACCTCTTCAACTCTGTAGGGACATAGGCTCTCTAAGCGTATTTTAGCGCCTTTACCATGGTGAGTGCTCTGAAGAACTGTTTTCCCTTATCCCACCCTCTCCCTTCCGTCATAGAACCACACGTCATCGTTCCACTGTCGAGAACATTTCTTCGCATATCAAAAAGTTCGGAACTCCAATCTTTGTCGTACCATTAAAAAGTGGAACGCCTAGCCTACACATGCATTCCCTCCTTTCTACAATATGGAATCCTTCAAACGAAGCGTGAAGAAGCATCTTGCGGGTCAGCACGGCAGCGGCAACTGACAGGATACTGTGTAGTCTTTTGTCAGTTGCAGTTGCGATTTGGGCTCCTCTTTCGCTTACCATCAGGATTTTTTTCATAATGACCCTCTAAAGTATAACTTCAAAAACGAGTTACACGCAGAATCTCACGTTCAAGCAAACCTCCCACCATATATTGTGGTTACCGTAGTCTATGACCGTTTGATGTGCGTATATTGCTCGCGCGCCACCCCTTCTACTTACATATTAGAGCTTTCTGATAAGGTCACTCACTCGCAGGAACACAACCATCCTCATAGTCGTTAATTGGCTGCAGTTTTCTACGAAGTGGAAATGGAGGAATGTGATATTCAAAATGGAGCAAAGGACGTATCCATTTGCAGTATTTGATGTATTGGTGGATTAGATAAAATTAGAGATTTAGTTTTGTCACTGCCCATGATACAGCCGAAGACCTGAATTCGGCTCGAGAAGTCCATGGTTATATTCTATATTTCAGACCCATACACAGACTTTGAATTTGACCGGAATCTTACCTCTCCGAGTTCGGTTACGTAACATACTGCCGCCCAAAGTACCTTCAGTACTCTATAATGTGACTTACAACTTGTATAACATAAGTCTTTACACCAAGCTAAAGTACTGTTTTGCTCTGGTTTTTTTATGCTAGAGATATTTTCCTTCATGTAGCTTTGGAACTGTAATTCCCTAGAAATCTTACCACCAAATATCCCAATGCTCTTGGTGATTCTGGAATTGAGGAATTATAATCAGGGTACTTACAATTTCCGATACGTGTTCATTCGCGGTTTTCCTCCACGTGAAAACGATATCAGCACGCCAGTGTAATATGTGTCTCCCGGGCTGTCATCCACACAGTCGTAAATGAATTGACAACATCATTCATACACTGCATAAATAATACCTAGGAAGCACCTGACTTAGCTTGGCGTACACCAAAATGATGTCCAACCTATCAGAGCAACTGACATCTGCTGGAGACGAGGTATGTTATCCATTTTGGCAAACACTTATTTTTGGCAACCTCATTTACGCACCCAGTGAGTTATATATATATATAGTGAGTTATATATATATAAACATATCTGGACGTATGGTTAGCAGAAGGAGAGGTAGGGCGCATCAAACTAGCCAGTATGGAAAGTACCTCTACCTCGCAGAAAACCGCAACCAAATAACAAATCCTTGGAGGGTTATTTTGTTTCTGCATGTGAGTGAGGTCACCAGTAAGGTCCTAAGAAGTTGCTGTGTTAGCAGCAGAGGTGGTATAACGCGAGTGATGCTTAAGGTATTACCAGCGGTCATAGGCTACGGTAACACAAACAGAAAGCTTCTTCGAAATGAATCTGTACTCACGTTATAGAAAGAACAGGTGAATCTTTGGACTAGCGCTTATTCATGTGTAGATTGCCTTGCATAGTCAGGGGACCGAAAGTTGAACTTCTCGATGGTAGTGGATTTTGAAATTTCACGAAATCACTAACTACGCCGACGGATACTGCTCGATCACTTTGGCGCTTACGCGAGCTCTAACGAGTCTATATCTCCTCTATAAAAACTGCAAAGGTACGGGAAGGTGCGGATGTGACTTTTCTAGTCCCGTTAATAACTATTATTAAATGTTCACTAAATTGATATTAGACCAACATCAGATTATACACAGTTTGAATTATTCAAATTCTTGCGTAATTCCTGAGAAATCGGAAAAATAGCCAAAGGAAAACGAAGCATACAGCATATGTATGACATGAATACCTTTTTCGAGGTATATTTAAAATAAGAAAATAGGGTGGACAAAGCCCTCTTTAAAACGTGACAAGCATCCAGATCTTCTGCAGACTATGACGCGTATAGGGCCGCGAAACGTGTCACTTAAAGACCTATATATAGCCAGAGCCATATGAGTACTTACAACATACTTACAACCTATGTACGATAAGTTGAATATTCTCAATTCTGCTCAAAAAACAAAAGGAAAGTAAAACTTAAAATTTGTGCAACAAAATATTCAACGCTTTCCTGGCTGTGATGAAATAGTACAATTAATTTAATGAAAATATAATATTGATATACTATGTTTAATTGTTACATTGGTTAAACAAAAGTGAAATATTATTTGGAATTAATAATTATAAAATAGTTAGTTGCTTTAATCTTCAATTAGAGGCGGTTCAATGATTATTATAAAAAAATGCTACAAAACCGAAAAAGGTAAGAACATTGTTAGGCTCTCTGTTGAATGCACTATTGGGATTTCATGTGTTGAATTAGCTACTTACATAATTATTTGTTTACACAATTTGAGCAGGTAATGGAGGATATTTTAAGAAAAGTTTTTACAGGCAAAAAAGTAATAGTCTGTGGTGATTTCAAAGTAGATATATAGTAAACACACAAACAACACTTAGACTTCTAAAATTATTTCAATCATTTAGTTTACATAATGTTTTCTTAAAGCCTACACGTATTCAGCCACATATGCGTCTAAATAATATATTTTGTAATTGTGAGCATATCAACTTGCCAGCATATCACTGCGATCAATTGGTAGTATACCAATGTTCAAATAATGTAGATTTAAAAAATGATCTGTTGTATAGACCACTGACCACTAATAAACTTATTAATTACAACAATGTACTGGGGGAAAGGTTGCCATTGCTGGATTACTCTCTAGACAATCCTGATTTGCTCTATATTTTTGTTCCATGTATCTCCAGTGAGTACTGAAAATTATTCAATAATAAAAAGATTGATACCACAAATAAATTTAAGTTTAATGATTGGGCAACTATAGGTATATTGATAGGTCAAGCATGTTCTTAGCGCATGGGAGAGCTTTTGATTGTGTCGACCATCGGATATTATTGCTCAAGCTGTGCCATTATGGAGCTAGAGGTAAAGCCCATAATTTGATTGCAACTTACACAACAGAATACAAACTGTTGACATAAATGAGGTCAAATCTAAAGGCAGTAATGTTAATATTGTGGTGCCCACGGGTGCTCTATATTGGGACCCTTTTTATTTTTAGTGCATGTAAATGATCTGCCCTCCATGGTGCAGAAAATGGAGGATATACTACTGTTTGCCGATGACACTTCATTGATTTTTAATGTTGTTCGCCGGTGCGAAAATACTGACAAGGTAAATAGTGTTCTATCTGCTATTATAAATTGGTTCACATGCAATAAACGTTTATTAAATTCAACTAAAACTAAATGTATAAAATTTAGTATTCCAAATGTGGTATGTGTGGTAATACAGAAGTTTTCGTTAATAATAATATACTAGAATTTATTAATGATACTCTATTGCTTAGAATTACGATAGACTCCAAATTGCAGTGGCGCCCCCACATCTATAAACTTACCAGTAAGCTCAGCTCTGCCGCATATGTCGTTAGGAGAATTAGGCAATTAGAGAATTTACCAGACGGAGACTTTGTACAAAAGTCGTCTGCATGAGTACCTCTGTCTTACTTATTTCTACCGCCAAGCAGCTATATTTATATAGCTGTGCTCCGGTTTGAAGGGTGAGATATGGCAGAGAAATTACTGGGTACCGTGACCAATCAGCAATAAGCTGCGTTGACCGGTTACCATCTGATGCGGGCCGCATGCTCGTTTGCCAATCTAGTTGCATAAAAAAAACAGACAATTCACGGATATTGCTACTGCTCACTTAGTCTATTTAAGCTACTTTTACAGCTTTATGTCATATGGTATACTGTTTTGGGGAAGAGCAGCGGATATTGAATCTATTTTTATAATACAAAAGAGAGCCATCCGCTCTATTTATAAGTTGGGCTGCAGGTAATCACTTAGAGAACTATTCAAAGAAATAAATATCCTCACGGTTACCTCTCAATAGATTTATGACGTTTTAACATAATGTAAAAGTGGCAGAGGATTGAATTGATTTTAACCATAACAATGTACAGAATCACAAGTTGATAAAAGTACCTAAGGATATAGAACCAGCAATCTCCGTCAAGTTGTTGATATGTAGTTGATGATTGACTGACCATAAAATTATACATGTAAAGCAAAAACACAGAACGACTATCAAAAAAATATACACAAACCCGACTGTCATTCCATTTCATTCGTTAGCATTAGAATCAGTATCACATTTTGTATATAACTGTTTTGTATATTACTTTTCACCAAGTTAATAAATTTGCATAACCTCAAGTTAAATTGAATCTTTATCAAAGTATATCTCATTTCCTACAACTTTGCAGCAATGCTGCTGGCCTAACTTTATATTCAAATTTTTTCCTTACAATATCATACTTTCGAAGCGCTATTCCAGTTTCACATTTGATACGATTTTTTAAATATCAAGAGCACGTTATTTTTATTTAAATAAATGGAAAAAGTTTGCACGTTCGATATATATATATTGATGTTATAGTTATTATATTTTCTGTATGTATTACGGTCCATAAATCGTCACGTAATCAGCGCCCATAAAACGTCCTCACCAAAAGAGGACCCAAATCGGAATTGGGTGCTCTTTCAAATTAGTAGCATTCAGTAGCTCAGACAGTAAACACACCACGGCGTTCCCGTAAAACTGCCTAAATCATATGCCTAGGATGTTGGAAAAGGATGGAGTTTCATATTTTCAGTAATTAATGATAACCAGTTTAATATATTATTGATTAGTTGTTAATACGTTTAGTTTAAATAGCTATTTAATTTAATGAAAATCATATATGAAGCGGGAATATTACAGAACGTGTTAGTTATAATACTGCACTAGTACCTGATTTGGTCGGGTTACATAATGCCTAGGTTCTAATTTTTAAAGTAGTCGTTGTTAGTATTTCTATGTTACATTTTTTTTATTTTTAATGACATTTATATTATACGTTCGTTTATATACATAAACATGTTTCAGTATTACTATAATGAAGAATAAATGATAAAGAAGTGAGTGGAGTGTGTAAGGAGCAGGTATTAGGGCACTCGGTTCTCTCTGCCTACCCCGCAAAAGATCTGGCGCGAAGATATACATACATATATACAATAATGTCAGAAATTAAACTGATGCGCAGTTTTTTCTCGAGATCCTGTAAAGTATGCAAAATAGATTTCTGTGATGAGTACGTCAAAGATACGAACAGATTTTTTAGATCAACGCAAAGATTTTTAGATCAACGCAAGTAAGCAACATCTGTTCAAATCTAAAAAAGCGATAAGTATACTACTGCGAAGAGCATATAAAGACTATCATATCGCTACTGTGTAACTTGGAGGGGTACTTTTGTGAGATAGCATGCGGACTGCATAATATTCAAATTACCCCGCAACACCATATTCGAATCTGAATCGAAAAGTTTTCATGTGTAATTGAACATCAGGAAGTTAATCAAATATTACTAGCAGAATTTGATCCAACAAACTTATTTAGCCAGTTAAATTTATATATATATATATATATATATATATATATTAGGAATAATGAAAAATTAATTCACACTGATAAGAAGAGTAGTAGTTTCCCTATTCAAAAATATTATAAAATTTTATGATCGATACGTCACACCATTCGTGTTCTCTGTTTATCTTACCTTCCAAAATATGTTTATCCATGTCATATCATTAACGATAATGAAAGTGACATAAAGAACAATACAAGTCTTTAAATCTAAAAAAAAATCGTAAGGTTCAATTTACAATGCTTGCAATAGGAGATACTTTAACAGCTCATTGAACGAATATGTTATATAACAGGAGTTTTTGCATTAACAGCGAAGACGGTAACGTGTGAGCAATAAGAAGCATATATAGGGCACAGTGACCGCTTCCATCAGATGGGGCATATGCTTATTTGGTATTCGAGGTGGTATGAAAAAGGAAAGCGAACCTGGCATACGGCAATAAAATATGAACTACCTGCATTAGATACAATTAAGCGCGGTGGTTGATATCCTAAATAGCTACCGTATCACCACATATCGCGGGTTCGGTTTCCACACATAACAAACATTGTTATACATAAAAATGTGCCTTCGCTTTCGGAAATTGACTTTTAATATAAGGTAATATAATCTTAACAAAACTTATATATACATATTTATGGAAGTTTCAGAAAAAAAAATGATTCTATTGGAAATGGCCACCTTTGGCTTTGATACCGGCCTTTAATCTGTCTCGCCACGAATCTATAGATTTACGCACTGTTTCCATGGGAAATTTAGCCACAGCTTACTGCAGAGATTTCTTAAGAGACACAATGTCGGCGTGTCGTTTCAAGCAGGCCATGCCCTTTAAAACTGACCATAATTTGTAGTCAAAGGGGTTCAGACCTGAGCTAGTCCAGGGCCACTTTTCACCTCTTATAAAGTCCGGAACGTTGGTTTCGAGCCAGTCAGAGTCCTGCTGGAAAATCTACGGTATATTTTTGAAAAGTGAATTGCTGAAAGGTTTCACAACACGATCCAAGACAGTCTCTTAATACACTTTGGCGGAAGTCTTCACTGCTTTTTTACAAAAATTAAGCTTTGTGACTCCTTGATAAGAAACCCCTCACCAAACCATTAGAGACGCAAGACGATGACCACGTTGTATCTTTCCAACCACTAGGGCGGCTTCTTTAGAACTGTGTGCGTACGCTTTGTCATTTAGCTTTTTTCTTTAGAACTGTGTGCGTACGCTTTGTATTGTTGTAGTGCTCTTCAATCATGAATTTTTTTTCGTCAGTAAAGTTATTATACGCTATTGAGTCGTAGCGAGAATCTTCATTTCTCGTGATAAGATTTTTTGTTTCCTAATGGAGTATTGTCAAATTCTGGCTTCAACAGCCTTTGTAGTTCTAACAGCACGCGGTCACCACGATCTTTTAAAAAACAAATCACGATTGAAGAATCGTGAATTTTTTATTAGTAAATAGGATATCTCTGCGTATCGGGACAGAAGCGTTTTGATCTATCCACACTCTTCAACTGTTGTGATTGATTTAGGGCATGTCTTGTATGTCGACGATAAGCGCCGAGCTTCCGGTCTTGTTTTGTTATACGTGATAGAGTTCTAGCGGGAATCTTCATTTCTTGTGATAATAGATTTTGTTTCCTAATGGGGTATCGCTAATGCCTGGCTTTATCAACATTAATAGCCTTTGTAGTTCTAACAGCACGCGGTCGCCTCGATCTTTAATGGTCTTCAACAGAGGAATTGTTGCTATATCTGTCGATAGTACGATATACAAACATACGGCTGATACTAAGCTTTTGAAGTGCCTTTAATATGATCGACGCCTCCATACCCACTTTGTGCAAGACAATCACTGCAATCATATTTTCTTTTACACCCCATTCCATTTTGTAATTTGATAATAACCACGAAAAAAATATGTAAAACGGCGGGGAATCGAAAGAAATTATTAACATAATAAACGCGTTTTAAATTCAAAATAATTAAAGAGTTGAAAAAAAGAAAAGTTTCTATGTAATAGTATTTATGATGATGTTATGATGTTAGAGCTGGTCAGAAAGAGAGTGTCGGTGTTAAAACAAGGAATTTGGCGTGAAGTTATAGATAGATTGTATTTATGACCAGACAAGTTATATGTACTTATTTATTCATAAAACTAAAGATTGTAGCATCTGATACGCATCGTATAAGCGACTTTCAGACAAGATAAAATAAATATTCCCTGGCAAATTACACAAAGATATCTAGTACCAAAGTTCAATTAATTTTCAAATTTATGTGCATTTTGTAATGATCACAACTTCCTCACGATGTTTTCCTGCAGGTCTAAGAAATTATATTTCGAAAAACATTTGGCGTAATCTAAGAAACGTGTGGTTTTCCCTGAGGGTTGTGGAAATCTGACTGCTGTCGCTCCATGTCAAAATCGGTATCTTCGCCAAATCCTTAGGCTTAGGTAGTGGACGCCGCCAGTCCTAATGGATTAGGTAACGGGATAACGATATGAAGAAGAAGATCTAGTTCTATTTAAGGCAAAATTATGACTACTAAACATTTTTTTTACACAATTTTACTTACATAACTGCGGAACTCATTTGAATATTTCATTTATTAATTGAATTGTTAAGCGCACAAACTCACATATAGCCAGATAGAATCGGTAATAAAAACATATTTACTTTTTAGAAATCTACACAAAATGATAAATTGCAGGAAATACAATGATAATAAAATAGACGCTGCGTCAGGAGTAGAAATGGAACGACGGCGGGTCGCAACCCAAAATAACCCGTTGTTAATCTGTGACCTTTGCCCTCGCCAGCCAAGTCTGACCCGTGCCTAATTTATTAAACCTAGCTACAGCTGTTTGTCGACACATCCACTTGGTCTCACTTTAGCTTTAGCAATCAATTTTGTGCCGAAATCACATTCGAAAATCCGGAAATTGTTTTATAGCCGTTGTTAACATTTAATGTTCAAAACTCATTTTAGTAAACGTGTCACGATATCTGCGTCCGTATTACTCGTACTTCAAATTTTTTTGTTCCGTAATATTATTAAACTTGTATGTATGTATATCTTCACGCCAAGTCCCTTGCGGGGTAGGCAGAGAGAACCGAACGCCATAAGACGCGGTCCTTGCATACTTCACTCGCTTCTGTGACATTCATAGCTCTTTTCATGCACGCTCGCCGGTTCCTGGGGCTTCTGACATCACCTTCTGATAAAACACGACCAATTTGGTCATGGTAGGTTAGTCTCCGCCTTTCTCGGCTCCTACATCCTTCCACTTTTGCATTGTATATCTGTTTCGTCATTCTTTCGTCCCGCATTCTTTCTACATGTCCGAACCAACGGAGCATGCCCTTTCTTATCTTAACACCGACACTCTCTTTTAGACCAACTCTTTCTCTCACGTCTTCATTACGAACGCGGTCAGCAAGCGTTATGCCACAAATTTTGCGCAATGCTCGCATCTCGACCGCATTTATTCTACTTTCATGCTCTCTCTGCCATACCCAGCTCTCACTTCCATAAGTTAGCGTTGGAATTAGCACCGCGTTGTGTACAGCGAGCTATGCCTTCTGGCTTAGATTTCGGCTGCCTAGAAGTTTATCCAACGCTCCATTCACCCTATTCCCGGCACTCACTCGTCTCTCCACATCAGCGGTGTACCTTCCATTGCTGCTAAAAGCACTTCCAAGATATACAATCTCATTCACTTGCTCCAACACTACATCATCAACCATAATCCTAGTGTTCGTTCTGGTTGTCTCTCTTTCAAATACCATTATCTTGGTTTTCTTCGCATTCAATTGTAAGCCTTTCTTCATACAATCATCTTTCATTGTTGTAACTAGTGTTTGCAGTTCGGATGGTGATTCCGCTATTAATGCCGCATTGTCTGCATAAAACAGGCAGTTGACCACTGAGTCACCCATTCGCATTCCCACATTCATATTTCTTATTCTCTGAAGACAACTGTCCAGATACAGGATGAACAGCCGAGCCGACAGCACGCATCCCTGTCTGACACCAATGTTGACATCAAACCAGGGCGACAAGCTGCCGTCCACCCGCACACATGCTGTACAATCCTCATAAGTGGATTGCACAGCACGTAGTAGGTCACCGTCAACCCCATATCCGGGCAAAATGTTCCAGAGATTATTTCGCACGACTCTATCAAATGCTTTCTCAAAGTCCACAAAACCGCAGAAAACCATCTGGTCCAAAGCCAGATGCTTCTCTACGATGTTGCGGAGTGAAAAAACTTGATCCGTACATCCTCTGCCGCTTCGAAATCCACCCTGTGCTTCCCAAAGCATTCCATCGGATTTCACCCTCATTCTCCTTTCAATGATTTTTCCATACACTTTTACATTATTTCACATTATTAAACTTACTTTATTATAACATAGTTTCCATTAGAGATGTTACGGTACGGTATATGTTCAGGTTTGTCTGCGTATACTCGTAAACTACGCGTCGAACTTTGATGTGGATTTTTATTTTATGTGAAGGATTGGAGCGATATCAAATATTAGGGTTTTAACGATAATCTTAATACTATTATTTTTCTTATTTCACAGGTTTTAATCCTGGTTATTTGTAGGCGTGCGCGGGGATATGATTCCAACGCGTAGAGGCCCCTTCGAAAATAATGATGTAAGGTATTATACCCGCTGTGACCTGCTTCAGGGGATATCAATGGGACAATATAGCCATGAACAGGTCACGGCAGGCATTGGGACTATTGGAAATATGTCGGTGGGCTATTAAAATGAGATCTTTATTGAACTTTTGATTGGTATTAAATAAAGTTTTATACTACGTCAAAAAGCATACAAGCATACGGTCCAACTAATGTAAAGCGGGTACCGTAGCCTATTAATGCTTGCGATATATTAAGTATTACTGAACACAGCTGGAAGTATTATTAAAACTGGGCTGTTGTAGAAGAGGGACGGACGCCAGCCATAACTATCATAATGTGATGTTACTTTAGACAGGCGGTGGCTCGCCACTCACTAGATGGACCCCCGAAGTGCCAGAGAAATTCGGCCGGGGTAACACCGGTGTAAGTGACTCAAGGGTGTCGAGAGGTGTGCTGCGCTTTCTCGACAGTTATTCGCGGTCTTATGCCCTCCACCCCTGGAGCATATTACCCGATCAAGCAATATGCTCTATCGACTCCTCTCTGGACGATTAATGAAGGCAAGTCAGAGCTGAGAGTTCTGCGGGGCCTGACTTTCCACTCTGACCGACGAATACACGCCGGAGACGAAAGACCTGATCGACTCTCGGGTACCCATGGTGTTGGCACGCACTAACAGCTCGCCCTGCGTGAAATACTATTATTATATTCCGTCAATATGTTTATATTTATACTAACAGGTATTGTGTACAGTTACACATTTTCTACGTATTAGCGTATAAAGTGATAATTATATGGTTTGTGAATAGATGAAGGAAAATAGAAAAAATATTTTTATTATATATGCTTCAAAAAATATCAAGAACCCTTACAACGACTATTAGTATATTTAGAGGTCCAAGAAATATATGAAATAACACCGAGTCCGACTCACACTTGACTGGATTTGTTATAGTATTGATTGTAGAATTACACGTGTGAAAAAATGTAACATCCGACCATCCATCCATTACGTTCTGTCTCCGTTCTTTTCCGTTTTGCTACAATCCACTCCGTTGAGTCGATCAGTTACATATCAACGTATTTATGAAATATAACTATGTAGATATAATGCATGTGATAACAAGATAAAACAGTCTCCGCCTTTCTATTCATTATTTGCCGCGTAGATGACAAATGATAGTGAACTACCGGGCTTGTTTTCGGTAGCTCTGACCCACAAAACGTCTCCGACATCGTAGCTCGTTCGTCAAACCGTTTTGTGCCGCCCCTGCTAACTTCCTGATTTATTGTTAACCATTTGTCTCCTTTTTTCATATTCAGGTCGTCACTGAGTATTTTTCGATTTAACAGAGCTTACCTAAACGTTTTAGTACAAATATAATTGGATTTACTCAATGCTTAAATAAGAAATTAATTTTATGACACACTTTTAAGAAAATATTATTTCGTCAAACCATATTGAGTATAATATATGGAGAAAAAAAAGAGGTAACAGACGATATGCGACCATTTAGAGAAGTTTGTCGATATTCGTTGCACGTCAGATAATTTATGTGACACCATATGTAGTACAAAGAAATGTATTCTCTGAGGCCGGACATCCGTATTCTCCGACTCTTTAATACATTATGTCCTATCTAGAAAATTAAAGATAACCGTCGACTTGTCTTTTAACCAGAATATTCGGACTTCTTAAGTAATATGACGAGCTCGGTGGCGCAGTGGTGAAACGCGTTGTTACGCTACTTTGACACCAACGCTCGTGGGTTCGATTCCCACACAGTACAAACATTTGTGTGCATGAACATATCTGTTTGTCTTGGTCTGGGTATTTTTTATGCATAATAAGTATGTATTTACAAAAAAAAAATTGTATTTACGTAAGTTTATCAGTTGTCTAGTACCCATAACACAAGCTTCGCTTACTTTGGGGCTAGATGGCGCTGTGTAATTTATCCGACAATGTTTATTTATTATTTATTAATGGTTAATAGATTCAGGCGTTATTTTACGAAAGTCAAATTTACATGCAATTTGATCTAACCTGCTTTGTGTGCTTCCGCCACCAAGGTTGGTTGGTGGCGGAAGCACACAAAGCAGGTTAGATCAAATTACATATTTATTAATATGTCATCCATTGTGTCATTATTAAGCTATTATGGTAACGTTGTCTTCCTAAGAACAGACTTTGTACCAAACAGTCTGAAAATGACAACTTACATAGCTTTCGGCCGTTATTGATTAATTTACCTATAAATATTTAATGAACGCCTACGTCACGTCATTATGTTCTTGGGCCACTTCGCTAGTTTTGGGTAACTCATCGTTAAAAGAGCAAACTAATCTATTGTTTTATTCTAATTCTTTTTCATTTGAATATTTTTCTTCCATTCGACAAAATATTTTTCAAAACACGAACATCAGGTCATTCACGATCGGTCTACGTGGACATCACGGTCTTTTTACATTTAGCATGAGTTGTTTTTCAAGGTTTATGTTACTGAACTGTTTTGACGAGCTCGGTGGCTCAGTCGTGAATGACGCGACTTTGACACCAACGCTCGTGGGGTTCGATTCCCACACAAAGCAAACATTTGTGTGCATGAACATGTCTGTTTGTCTTGATCTGGATGTTTTAAGAGAGGTAGGGCGCATCAAAGCAGCCCGTCTGGGGAAGTACCTCCACCTCACAGAAAACCGCAGCCTAAGAACAACTCCCTAGAGGGTTGTTATGTTTCTGCTTGTGAGTGAGGTCACCAGTAAGCTCCCGAGGAGTTGCTGTGTAAGCAGCAGAGGAGGCACCGCGCGAGTGGTACTTAATATATCGCAAGCGTTAATAGACTATGGTACCCGCTTTACATCAGGTGGGCCGTATGCTTGTGTACTTCCCGATCTTATTCGTATTCTTAACCACAGAGAAGCGAAACTTCTAGAATATCGTTCGTGCAATCAGTAATTGGCATCGTCTTTATATACCTACTTACTAATGTGATATTTAATGATTTTACCTTAAGGTAAACTACACCCACATAATATGAATGGACAATGTTGATTTTCAGCAGATACCAATATTTCAATTGAAGAATTATGAACTGATTCGAGTATATAGCATGTGTAGCCAATTCAAAAAAACAACTTTAGTGAACAGTATTCCTCGAGTGCATTTTGAGTTAGATAACTATTCCGCGATTCCAGATAGTTTCTCAGGACAAAACGTCCCCCCTAAGTTACCCTGAAGGTTAATTGTGTATCTAACGGAAATAAGGACGTCTAATAAAATTATACATTATAGTTAAGTATGTTTTTTGCTATAGGTAAAAGTATGGATACATATGAGTTACTCCATCTACAAAATGTGTTCACGACTAAGGCACCTGCTAGAGTTCAACTTTTTTTTTATACTACGTTGGGAGGCACACAAGCATACGGTCCACCTGATGTAAAGCGGGTACCGTAGCCTATTAACGCTTGCGATACATTAAGTATCACTCGCGCGATGCCTCCTCTGTTGCTTACACAGCAACTCGCTTACTGGTGACCTCACGCACACGCAGGAACACAACAACCCTTTAAGCAGTTGTTATTTAGCTGCGGTTTTCTGTGAGGGCGAGGTACTTCCCCAGACGGGCTGCTTTGATGCGCAGTACCTCTCTTGTAAACTTGATATGTAGTTGTAATGTAATTGCAGGAAAACGTAAAAATTACCTTAACTAAAATTATCTCAAATGATAACATTTTTATAAGTTCAAGTTCAAGTTCAGTTAATCACACCACGAAAAATTAAATTAAATTCCAATCGAATAGGATTAACCTACTTTCACTTTGGATGACTTAAATGTTCATTAAATTTAATTACTTTTAGCTATTTTATATTATTTCTTTAACTTAACCAACAGAAAAAGGAGTAAAAATTTAACTGCATGTTCTTAGGTACTTTCTGTTAGTCGTATCAAAATCTATACTAATATATAAGGCGGTTGAGTTTCTTTGTTTGTTTAAACCGGCTAATCTCTGGAACTACCGGACGGATTTTAAAAATTCTTTTTGCATTGAATAGCCAAGTCTTGAGGAAAGTTATAGGCTATTAACCCTTCGAAACCCGTGTGGTCATATATGAACGCGAAATGTATGGGAAAAGGTATATAACGGGTTCTGAAGGCTTACGAACCACGATAAAGTATTTAGAAGCCGAGTAAAAATAGAGAAAGTAAGAAAAATGGGGGCACTTGAATCTAACTTAAATTTACACTTTTTGGCAAACGGATTACTATATCGAAAAATGATCTTCCCACAGCCTCAATGTTTTCAAAAACCTGTCTAACGACTTCCCACATCATGGGGTGGGCGCGAATAAAAAAAATCATCCCCACTTTACGTGCAGGGGAGGTACCACCAAAAAAAAATATTTTCAATACTTTATTCTACCACTTTGTTGGCATAGTTAATATGTATGTACATGCCAAACTACAGCTTTCTAGTGTCAAGCGTCTCTGAGCTAGACCGCGGACAGACGAACAGTCAGACAGACATGGCGAAACTATAAGGGTTCCTTATTTAAAAGAACCCTAAAAAGGGAAGCGATAACAGCTGACAGTGTGATATAATACAACATTAAAATCGTCGTCATCAAATTGTTTGTGCCAACGGATAACCACGAATATGAAAAGCACTGAACCGTGCCGTAGGCAAGTTTTTAATTAGGCTTCCTGTGTAAAACTTTAAGCCAAATTCCACATGGATGGATCTGAGGTCAGCAGTTAGTTTGTAATACTTTACTATCTGGTGATATGAAACCGGGAGCCCTCAAAACCGGCGAGCGTGCATGAAAAGAGCTATGAATGTTACTGAAACGAGCGAGGTACCAAAAGACTTTTAGCACTCGGATCTCTCTGCCTACCCCGTTGATGACCTGGTGTGAAGATATACAGAAGATATACGTAATTTTGTGTTATACGAACTTTGTTTAAAATATTATACTGCAGATTAAATTATTTATGTAAGAAATAGAGTTGGTTGGAAAGAGAATATCAGTATTGAAATAAGAAGAAACATGCTGCATTGATTCAGACATATAGAAAGAATGCAGGAGGAAAGAATTAAAAAACAGATATACAACGCGAAAGTGGAAGCATGTAAGAGCTGACCAAGAGTTTTATTAGAAGGTGACATCAGGCATTAGAAATCGTTGGGCATTGGATTCGAATGTTCGAGAAGCGAGGCCTACCTCGCAAGGAACTAGTTAAGATATATAGTTGCCTGTAATTATTCATAAATGTTTAATTATGTAGACATATACATCTTTTCTAATAAAATAACTAAATAATACAGTAACTAAATATTGTATATTTTTTATTGTGAAAGAATGGAGGTCATGTGCCAGAAGCGTACTCGCCGCGACCCCTGCCAATCAACCAGATTGTAATTCTGGTCCAAAAAACGCATCGAAGTGCAGATCATGACGTCTTCCAGAGGTGACGCGCTCCGATCCGCACTAGTTAGTGGGAATATAGGTGTATACGGCGGTGGGGGGCGACGCCACGACGAGGAGAGTTGAGTGCCGTATAGGCACATAGAATATAAGGGGTGGACTAAAAGATAAGATGAATGAAGTAATCAATGTAACGAAAGTTTTGCATGTTTTACGCAGGAACCCTAAATACTTACGGGATAAAAAGTAGCCTATATTCTGCTCTGAACAGTCATCTACCTACCAGTGAAAGTCCCGTCAAAATCGGTTCAGCCATTTCGAAGATTAGCCTGAATAAACAAACAGACAGACAGACAAAAAAAGTTAAAAATGCATGTTTAAGCTTCGGTAACGTGAAAATAACAATATAAGCGCTTTATTTTGAAATCACAGACAGACACTTCAATTTTATTTATATGTATAGATGAAAGGCAGAAACAATGATCATGTAAAAAGTGTTCGTCGCAATATGGCGTATGTAAGTGCTTGTTGTGTACAATTGGATCACAAAGGGAGTAAAAATACCCCAAGGGTAGTTATGATTGTAGGTACAATAGTAACGTTAGCAGTGCAATTGGCGATCGCCTCAAGATCATCAGAAATACACGTACAATTTAGTATAGTCTCTATTATTTGATTTTCAACCCACTAAATTATAGTTTGCACTATAAATGCGGACATCAACTACAGCATTATGCCACAGTAAAAACGAATACAAAAATAAAAAAAAGCCATTTTAATCAATAATCCTACTAATATTATAAATGCGAAAGTTTGTATGTATAGATGTTTGTTCCTCTTTCACGCTTAAACGGCTGAACGGATTTGAATGAAATTTAGCAAGTAGATAGATTATGATCTAGATTACCACATAGGCTACGTTATTTGACTCCACACGGGCGGAGCTGCGGACAGCAGCTAGTAATACATATATCTCTAAACACTTAACAAAATAGAAAAGATGGTTGTAAATGCTGTATAATAAAATAAATATTGGGAAAGCTAGCATCGATAGATCAAACAAACTACAACTTTTTACGACTCTTTTTTAGGGTTCCGTACCCAAAGGGTAAAACGGAACCCTATTACTGAGGCTCCGCTGTCCGTCCGTCCGTCCGTCCATCCGTCCGTCTGTCACCAGGCTGTATCTCATGAACCGTGATAGATAGACAGTTGAAATTTTCACAGATGATGTATTTCTGTTGCCGCTATAACAACAAATACTAAAAAATAGAATAAAATAAATATTTAAGGGGGGCTCCCATACAACAAACGTGATTTATTTTGCCGTTTTTATATATAATGGTACGGAACCCTTCATGTGCGAGTCCGACTCGCACTTGGCCGATTTTTGCTTGATAATAATAACGGCAACAGGTAGACGCTTGAAATATTCACAGAATATTTAGTTATATATTCACTTGAAGACTAAATAATTAAATTAAAATAAAACAAATATTTAAGGGGGGCTCCCATACAACAAACGTGATTTTTTTGCTGTTTTTATAGATAATGGTACGGAACCCTTCGTGCGCGAGTCCGACTCGCACTTAGCCGATTTTTATTACGCCGGGAGGCATACGAGCATACGGCCCACCTGATGTAAAGCGGGTACCGTAGCCTATTAATGCTTGCGATATATTAAGTATCACTCGCGAGATGCCACCTCTGCTGCTTACACGGCAACTCCTTGGGAGCTTACTGGTAATCTGACTCATACGCAGGATCACAACAACCCTCTAAGGAGTTATTATTTGGCTGCGGTTTTTTGTGAGGTGGAGGTACTTCCCCAGACGGGCTGTTTTGATGCGCCCTACCTCTCTTAAGAAACTCTTGTCTGATCGCCTGTATATTTAAGTAATAGTTTCAGTTAGAAACTGGCAAATGAGAAAAGTCAGAAACAAAAGGGGAAGAGAATAATCATATCTCATCTCTGCACACTAACCATACAAACGACGTTGGGGAAATTCGCTTAAATAACCATATTAATTAACCTGTATATTCGTCTGGGTTCAAGGCTGTTATAATTGCTGGCACTATTTGGTTTCTTAACCAATCAGATAGATAGATAAAGCATATATGGAGTATAAGTTACATAAAATTAAAAATACTTTGATATCACAGCGTGACTCACAAGTTCCGGTTCGTCATACGTCAACAAACTCGTTTAAATAATAAGGTAACATTGATGGGAGTCTTGATTTAACTAATGTAAAACATGTTTGATGTTTTAGCTTTTGTTCTATTCTATTCGATATACCTATAGTTCATTTCGTCGGTGTTTCCGTGGCCTATATCATTTCATATATCTTATCGCAATATATCGAGTTAATCTTCTCGAAATATAACGACAATATTAAATAATAATATGGCTATATTCATGATATGGCTGCATTATGACGACGATTGTTGGAGATCTTGAAAAAAATCATCCAGAGTGGGAGCTACCTATACCTACTATACACTGCTACTTGTGTGAAGCACGAAGAAGTAAATATTTACCTATTTATACTTCAAATATATTTTATCTAGCAGCTACCTATAATCTAACCGAAAAATTTAGCTTTATTAGCGTTTTTCTTGTAAATCCGGAGCTATTCATAAACAATGTTACTTTTATTCGAATCCATAGTCGTAGCCTATAGCCTACAGATTGCAGCCGGTTTCATTTTTGCACGACAAAAATAATATTGAAACCATACTCCATACAACAATGGGCATCCTCCTTTTTTTATCCGGAGTCCAACCATCAATATCAATAAATTGATGCTCAGAGCAGCCATCACTAGCCGCCATCAGTACCCCATCTCACTCAGCGTCCCCCAAATTTATTCATTCCGTAATACTACATAACCAGATGATAAGAGCTCGCCATCAGCTACTGAGCTAGTAACGAACTAGGGACGGCGCATTCTCGCTAAAAAAATGATTTTAATCGCTGATCTCTTGCGTTCTCATAGGCTATATAATCAGAATTAGGTACCTAATATTCATGGCGTTACTACTCGTATGTATAGGTTTATTATGTTTTGTTTTCATTGCAGCGATGAAAATTCTGGCACCATGATTTTACCGGATATCTTCAAACCCAATGCGTGCTCATTACTGTATCTTCTAGTTTAGAAGGAACATGTACCTTCCCCCCCCTTTTTCTTTGTTTCTTTTTTCCTTATTATATTATTTTTGTTTATGTATTTTTTTAGTTATTTATTTATGTACTACAGAGGGGAGACTCTAATTACTACAGATATATATGAATAGCTTGAATATATAACTGACTAGGTACCTGTGTACAACTAAACCCCGCCTTCTGATTTCATCTACTTAACCCATTTCCTCGTTACTACCTCACCTACTTTATGCCTCTACTTATGTTATGTACAGAGCTACTCTATATAATATTATACTCTACCTTTATATGTCTCCCCCTCCTGTTTTATTGGTTTATTAACTTAGATATATATGTTGGTCCTACCTATGTGAACCCCACTCTTATAGAAATATATCTACTGAGAACTGTTCATGTATTGAACATAGTAATTTGTTTATCTACCTCCTTACCCCGCACCTAACTACTCCTGTACCTAATCTTTACCTGAACTACCACTCGTGTATTGACGATATATATATACTAGAATCCCTGATTTTAATTGTAACTATTTCTTGACCTAAAAATCAATCTACTTAACTAAACTTATTAATTAGGTGTCTCGGACTGTGTCACGTCGACCCTCAAGTTAAATTATTGGCAGTGATCGTTTTAGTGGCAACTACATTGTGAGCAGCAACCCAGAGTCCTTTTCGTGGCTGAGATGGCTAAGCAATTCGAGAACCCTACCAGTTAAGCTTCCTAAATAACGTAGCACCGCAGTACTTTAAAGAGTAACTATTCCCTAAGGTTATCTTCCTGTCTCTACTCAATATGTTTATATATGTGAAGATCCAATCGTCCGCTCCGCGTTTAGGTGACTTAGCTTGGGGAAATTATAAAATATCAAAGATTTAATGTGTGCTTTTCTTTACCCCTCTGTCTCAATCGGACTGTTAGAATTGTACCGTACCCTATCGGATTTTGATTGGTTCTTTATTGCTTAGGACCAGCATTCTGACAGATGGACGCGCGTACCAAAGGAGGTTCTGAAGAATCAGATGACCCTTGTAGTTAGACGTTGATTGGATTATAACTAATGTCTATGCATATTCATATAACACTGTAATTGATTTAATGATATCCTATTACTAGGCAGGGACTTTAGAATCTTAAGAGAACCCTCAGAATTAGAACGTAAGTCTCCTAGATTTAGCTATAGTTTAGCTATCGATGTAGTAGGCATTTATACTCCTCATTAACATTCGAATCAGAATTAAGTATAAGATTAGATTGTTTACACCACAGCTCCTATCGGACTCACAATGCCGTGGCGAAATAACCTATGGAGTCACTTTGTAGTGTGAATGAATGTTGTTACTATTTCGATGTTCAGTTCAAGTTAACGGTTCCGTAAAGCGATGACAAGGCAAGCTATAGTTATTTTCGGTAGTGAGATAATATTAGTTCCCACCACCAGGATTCTATTTAGAAATCAATTATAAGATAGAGAACACTCTTGCTTGCGCTAGCCCCTCGGGCAGTGGCATATATTCTATATTAAATGATATGAAAGAGGAAGGTTAGTAAGCAACCTATATTCAATTTAGAGCTCAAATATAAGATAGAGAACGCTCTGGCTCGCGATAGCCTCGCGGGGCAGTGGCATATATTCTATATTAAATGATATGAAAGAGGAAGGTTAGTAAGCAACCTATATTCAATTTAGAGCTCCAATATAAGATAGAGAACGCTCTGGCTCGCGATAGCCTCGCGGGGCAGTGGCATACGCCCCATCCAAACGCGAAAGCAGTAGCGATCATCCACTTTACATCGCTTCCTCCTCGCGAGACAAGCTACCAAGCCAAAGACGTCTCCTTGCGAGGCTGAATGGCCAATTGAAGATTAGCCACCCTCGTTTAAGTTTACAATATATTAATGACTGGCGTGATAACGGCTCTTTTGAATGCCTACACACGCTTTACATATTTCAATAGGTTTACTATACTTTATTCATATGTTGCAAGTTATAAACCTCATAGTATGAAATTTTAAATTTACGTTTGATTACAATTTACAAGTATTTCATAATTCATCACTAGCATTAACGGAGCTTTGAAGGAAGCACCCAATTTAGGTTTACTATCAAGTAATCGACTCTTATGTTGGCAAAGTTACCATTTACTTTAGACAATAACCACTAAGTCAAATTTTGGCATTTCGCCTATTTCTAATTTGAATTCTCAATTTCAAGGTAAGTATCAGTTATAAGAGCACAAATCCCATGATTCTGGCCCGATAACCGAACCCAACGATTGTATAAGGTTATTTGAGCACAATCTAACTGAATTGCAATCGGTCAAATCGCCACTATGCCACCGCTATCAATTATTATAAATAAGGCAAATCCCTCAGTTGCGCCCGCAGATAACGTATTTGTTTATAATAAAATGTACTCTGAGCGTCATCTATACATTTGTCAGTCTTGTAATGTAACAGCTAGGGCGCTTTTCTCAGTCACCACTGTCACACGGGGTCTATTGCCCAGACTTCCAAACAATATAGGCAACAATTAATCAAGTAAAGTTTTCTGCTCAACCGGCAGTAGAAAAGTCTCCTCACTTGAGAGACGTTAAGTTTGGTAACGGTATTTGCAGTGTACTACTTCGGGATATCGCCCTAAACATTTAGGCTAAATTCGACCGAACGCAAAACCGCCAGACTAGTGTATTCTATTATGAGTATTAAGGTTAAGTCTTGAAACAGCTCAATTGTTCTGTCTGACCTTTGGTTGTCTTAATGGACTTCAAAGTGGTCCCTACGAGGCTTATAACGTTTCTGATGTAGCAACTTGGATCGCATGTCAAGGTTCTAGAATGTCAGCCCATTCCTGTTACATTCAGCGCTCTTTAGAAACGCCTAGAAACCCTTCTTATCCGCGCAGTTATTGCAAATTCCAGAGGAACTACATAACACTACACAAAACCGTTAATAGAAGCCGCTGGGTGGTTACCAGTCCTGGAGACTCGGGTTGTGTTAACCCATCGCCGCTCGACAACGACGCATGGGTGAGAGTGTTAAATTCTGGCGAATAAATTACTTCAGATTAACAAACGCGAATAAAACTCGTCGGCTGACCAGAATAAAGCACCCTTTGAGCTCTGAACATGTAACGCACAAAACTATTCGACTATTTTCTTTACGCCAAACGTCCTTCAGTTCGCATGAGCTGCCAAGAAGCA
This sequence comes from Pyralis farinalis, assembly GCA_947507595.1. Lineage (NCBI taxonomy): Eukaryota > Metazoa > Arthropoda > Insecta > Lepidoptera > Pyralidae > Pyralis > Pyralis farinalis. Next base: position 21,759,087 of record OX382266.1, on the reverse strand, counting down.
AGATAATAGTTACATATCTACATTGTGTTCGATTAGGTAGGCTTGGTTGAATTATTGAATTCACTTAAATGTTTGCACTACTTTATTATTGAATGGTAAGCATTTAGCTGGTTTTGTGTATTAAGAATTTAATGCTCTGACCGTGCCCGAACCGTCCAACATTTGGTTGTCTTAAACGACTGCGAGGCTATCCCTACGAGGCTTATAAGGCTTCTAAGATGTGAAAATCCCTTGCCGTACCGCGGGAATCCGAAAGACAGCATTACCTGTTTCAATCGGCGCTCGTCCGAAGACAGAGACCCCCTTTCGGGCGCGGGGATGCAAATTCTCAAGGAACTACATAGATTCACTAGAGAAGCGTTAATGAAAACCCCTGGAAGAGTTTACTAATCCTGGAGACTCGGGGGGGAGTTAGATTCTGGCGAATGTACTACTTTAATTTAGCAGTCGCGTATAAATTATCGGCTGACCAGAATAAAGCACCCCTCGAGCTCTGAACATGTAACCCACAAAAGATTCAACTATTTATCTCTACGCCAAATGTTTTTCGACTCGTAACCACAGTCAAAAGGTAATTTAATAATTTTAAGTATGCAATGAGCATAGAATCAGGCTACCTGCATATCTATGTTATAATTAAGTTGCAGGCCCCAAGACTACGCTTTATCTAGACACATGCAGCCTATTATTTATTGCCCACCACCGTGACTCTACAACCACTAAAATTTTAGCCTATTCTCGCGACGCGCCTACCCTCGTACTCCTTTATTCTCACCGCGAAGGTACTAACATCACGCCGTAGGATAATATGATCACCCGGACGTTTTACCGAACGAAACCCTTGATTCGACCGCTTAGCGTAACCGCTTGCTACCTATCACGCACGTCGCGATTAGCTTAAGAACTAATCAGTAATTGTACCTACTGTCCCTATAAATGTCGTCTGACGCGCCTACCACGCTGTATGTTAACTAACGCGTATATTCATCGCGACTACCTACCTATCTCCTAACTAGATCTTAATAAAATGTGTACCTACAATATCTAATCTAAGATACTCGTGTAAAATGACTTCTTGAGTTTGTATTACGTTAAACGTGTGATGTGTAAGGTGGCTAAGCCCAAATCAACGATGTGCAATGTTGATTTGCTAATTGAAACTAGGGTATGCAAGGTAGTTAGCCTCGACTTTGTCTATTGCCTATAACTGTGTATACGTCATGGTCCTAACCTAATTGGGACACGAACCATGACTCCTAACAGAGGAAATAAATGTGTGTGTATATATACATATATAAATAAATGAGACCAGTATGGTTGGGTTGCGATCAATCTCCATGGCCCGCATACGCTGGACGGAATTCACTTCGACGAGCTCCTACCACTTTGAAAGCTCGCGAACCCAAGCACCTGGGAGACGTAACTGATCCCTTTAAGGGCAAAATCAGTCGCTGGCCCGTCTCAAGGCATAACCAGCTGCCTACGCCTACCAGATACGAGGTTTGGCGGCTCCGTTAGGTTAACTGCCTCGTACTTTCACGAATTTACGTCCCTAAAATAGCTAAATTTCTTCAGTGTGAAATAATACAATCCCTATTTAACCAATTTGTCGATGTTAGAACTCGCCTGACAATGTTGGTTAGTTAACTAGATACCGCCGCCATACTCAAAGGTCTGTGACCCTTGGAATTCTGGCCACATCGTACAACACAGTTAAATAACCAACACTAAATCCGATGAAATATTAGAACCCGATTTATGACCTAATTACTTAACCGCGATCACATTGAATCAACATCCCAGCGCAGCGTCACAAAAATCGGCAGATGTACCGCCAATTCCGTGCACAATGCTCAAGATAAAGAATCAACGCTATACTTAAACAAAATTAACACGAGAAGTTAAATTCCATAAAAGAAACCCCCTTCGCGGACAAATAATGCTACGTTTCAATTCCTAGAATTTGCATATCACAAAACCGCGCCATTTTGATTGCTCAACATGCCCCACGCTACCACCATCGGCGCCTGAACACCGTAGGTTCGGCCACGCTGCACACAATTTGAACAATCAACCTGAATTTTAGCGAAATATTAAACACCGGGTTATTCAATATTAAGTTAACTACAATTACATTGATTCCATGCCCAAGCCTAACGTTACGATCAATTAGACAACTTAATTGTCCCATATCTCGCTACGCAGCTCAAAGGCACGGAATCAATGCCGTTCTCAACACAATATTAACACAAAGAAATTAAAATTAATAATAAAAAGAACCGTTCCGCGATTTATCAGCGATACGCCTATCACCCCAGAGATTCACACCGACAAAAAGGCCCTTCACGAACAATTATCGATACGTCTTATTACCTTAAAATTTCACACAGAAAAAAGCCATGAACTAACGAACCACCCGTTTTTATATCATTCGCCTACCATCAAGCCTCTTCACCCCTCTCTGCGTATCTCTGTCTCTCTTTCCAAAATATTCTAGAATGTTCTATAGCAACTCGTCATTCAATATTCGAATCTATTTCATTCCATTTAAGTAGTTTATACTGGTTATGAATCACCACACACCTTTTATCTCAGCCTCGTAACCGCTCGCTGATTGGTAGTTCAAGAATATCACGCCACTTCGTCTGGTATATGTCTACCCTCTTACAAGTTAACATTTTTCCTAAGCATACAGCCGTGATACCTTCAATAACATATTATCACGCCCGCTCGCCCGCGAGGCAGGCAGCGAGAATCGAGCACTATGTGAAGCGTCTTTCAAACCAAGTATGAACGACAATGACCTATTAAATGAAGTAGCGAACGATGTACCTACATTCCTAGGCGTTATTTTATACATAATTCGGCTACATATATCCATATGATTGCAAGGTTATTTTTATTTGTGACGGCAACAATGTTATTTCATTGTGGTCCGTTACAATCGACCCCAAAACTTTGTACAGGTGTGTGAAACTAAACCGGAGCAAAGTTTTCCCTTCAATTTCATTTCAGTACAAATAAAAATAACTCCACCTCATTCCACTTAACTCTCAACCTCGATGGTTTAACCTGTCTATCCCTCTTCACTGAACACTACCCTTCGACTTTGACTACCAACTTTCTAAGTATCCGAGCTTGATCTTTAGTTTAGAGAATCACCTACCGCTTAATGTCCATCATTATTTTAAAATTCTCCTAAACCCTCTATGATCTAGTCTAATTATCCGCGTAATCATCAAGCACCATTCTCTCGTCTCTGCACGATATAGAATAGAATAGATATAGCTTATTTTAACGTTTTAGTTTCTCAATCTAACGTTTACGCAACCACTCACCATCGTCACCACGACAATTGGTTACCTTTTAGGACTATATATGAAAAAAAAGAGAAAAAAGGGAAGAGAGAGACCGCCGACACTCCCCTCCATCTGACAATTCCCAATTCATCTCGTTGATTTTTCGAGTGTGAAATATATGAGAAAATTTCGTACAATTTATTTTACGGTTTCTCCGTCATAGATTTGGTTTTGTAATTTTATATTTATTCGAGACAATTTCGGAACCATCACATGGGCCTCTCCCCAGAACCGCCTAATTCCCTGTTTTCTCTTCCACATTACTTTAATGTTAAAGACTACAATTACTTACTACTAGCTATACAATCAACCTTTATCTATACACAAGATAACCGTTATAATTTTACCAATCAATTCTAATTCACAATTTACTCAACATTTTTATCAATCAAATCTAACCTACAGTTTACTTACATTGTATCTAATATACAATTAATTATCTACTATACAATTAATCATTTAATCTATACTCTAACAATTTTAATTTTTACTTTCTAATAACCTTTTTAACCACGGTTCTTAATTAAACTAAGCCTTTCCAGTTCCCGATTCAGCTTCAATCTAACGGTAATATTTAGACAAATGTATTGTATTGAATTTACCTCGCACTGTTCTTGTCTCCGGATCTACCAAAAGATAGACATTTCGATAAGGAATCCCCGCCACCAGGTATGGTCCTTCATATAACGCCTCGAACTTCTTAATTGTTTTCTGGCTCGCGTTTGACTTATTTAACTTCCTAATTTTAACTAAATCTCCTATTTGAAATTGTATTAATCGATATTTTCCATTAAATTTAGCTTGGCGATTTTTCGCCGCTTCTTGTAAATTTCGTCGCACAGTCTCCCTAATTTTTAATACATCTAATTTGCTATTTCTACTACACAAAATCCCGTCTATAGATAGCTGTGTAGATTCACCGTATAGAACTTCGCATGGGGTAAATTTCATACTATCGTGGTATGTATTATTATATAGTTCTTCTATTTTAGGCAGTGTTCTAACCCACCCCTTATGATTTTTCCTATTATATGTCCTAAACATACGTCCTAGCTCTCTATTTACTCGCTCTACAGTATTGGGTCTAGGGTTTCTTACCGTCGTGTGAACTACTTTCACTCCCAATGCCTGCATACCCTCTTTCCATAATTTACTGGTGAATTGAGTCCCATTATCCGATAAAATAACCGTTGGTTTGATAATCTCAAAGAATTCCTTCGCCCTATTAAATACAGACTTTGCCGTAGCTCCTCTGAGATTATAAAATTTAACAAATTTACTAAACGCATCTTGTAACACTAGAATGTATTTCATTCCTAGTTCCCCCGTGGGTAACGGCCCGTAGATATCTACCATCACTATGTCCCCTATATCATTTGCCACTATTGAACAACATTGGCCAACATGATTTAAATTGGAATGCTTGGTTAATTGGCAGTCATGACATTCCCTTACTACCCGTCTCACACTACGAGTCAATCCCTTCCAATAAAATCTATCCTTGACATATTTAATCACCTTGTACGCCCCCTGGTGACCCATTTCGGAATGTACTTGCTTAATGACCTCCTCCCTTAATACTTCCGGTAGGCAAGCAACGTTATTGGAATCAATCCCAGTAACAATATATAGGGTTCCGTCTATTAATTTGTATCTCTTCAACGTACTTCCTGTTACCTCGCCAGACTCACCTTTCCCTTTAACTTGTTCTAAGATTGTTTTAATCTCTGCATCCTCCCCCTGCAATTTTGATAGATTCTTTAATTTTTCTATCAAACCCCTAAACACGTGACTCCATATATAGAATTTCGGGCAGCCTAACCTTTTCGTCCTGTAAAAGATCACCTTTTGGTGGGTATCTAGACAGTATATCCGGGACTACATTATCCCTCCCCTTAATATGTTCTATTTCGTAATTAAAATTCTCTAAATAACTGATCCATCTAGTTACCCTTGCGTTATACAACTTCCAAGTTTTCACGAACGTTAAAGCTTTATGGTCCGTCCTAATTATAACCTTAGACCCCCGTAAATAAGTTTCAAATTTTTCTAGGCAACATATAACCGAGTAGAATTCCTGCTCTGTTACCGTCCAATTTAACTGCGCGCCCCTCAATGCTTTACTATGAAACCCTATAATCTTCATGCCGTCATTACATCCTAATTGATACAATACCCCTGCCAATCCAACTCCCGAACTGTCCGTTTGCAAATAATATGATTTACTAAAATCGGGATGATGTAATAATATAGTGTTTATGAACAAAGATTTTATTTTTTCAAAGGCTTGCTGTTCTACTTTCCCCCACGTCCAAAGAATGTGTTTCCTTAATAAATCATTTAATGGCTTTGTTTGATTATTATAATCCGGTATAAACCTCCGATAGAAATTACACAACCCTAGAAAAGCCCGTACTTGTTTTACCTTTTTAGGTACAGGGAACTCTTGAATAGCGGTAACCTTGCTTGGGTCCGCTTTCAGTCCCCGAATAGAAATGATATAACCCAACATTTTCACCTCCTCACAGAAAAAATTGCATTTCTCAAGATTACACGTTAACCCCGCTGCTAACAGCTTCCCCATGACTATATCTAGGTGTTCTAAATGACGTTCGAAGGTCCCTGTCGTAATAATAGCTAAATCGTCCAGATAGTTCACACAAAAGTCCCGCACTTCATGTCCCAATATTAAATCCATAGCCCTGCTAAAACTCCCCACAGATGTTTTCAACCCCTGCGGTAACACATTATAGACATAAGATTTTCCATTGAATGTGAACCCCGTATATCTCTTGCTATTTTGCGTAAGCGGTATTTGAAAGTAGGCATTATTTAAATCTAAAGTACTAATGTAATTAGCGCCGTGAAACGAGTTCATAACGTCTATTTGCAATGGCGGTTTCTCTGTCTCAGCAATCATGTACTTATTAATTTCTCTAGCATCTAACAATACCCTTACAGATCCATCCCGCTTGAAGGTGAAGGTTAACGGACTACAATACGGTGTGGATGACCTACTGATAATCCCTTGTTCTTCCATTTCTCTTAACTTATCCTCGACCTTTCCCCTATACGCATATGGCACTGGATAATTTTTACTTATAACTGGCGTCTGAGAGTTCAAGATTATCTCATGTTGATAACAATTTGCCCTCCCTAGCTTAGAAGAGTATAATCTTTTATTTTTATCCAGCAATCCCATTAATTGTTCCTTCTGTTTATCTTCAGTTAGCACACCCAAGCTCACCCCTACACTAAAATTCCCATCTAAATCACTCTGAACTGCACTCAAGTTATCCTCTTCCAAAACCGATTCCGCCGGTATTTCTAAAAACCCTACAATCCTTTTCTGACCCGCCTGCTCTATAACTAACCCTCTCTCGAAGGATCCTATATTCAAGGTTACCTTATTCAATTTTAGCCAATCAAACCCTAAAATTAACGGACTAACTAATCCAGGAACTATCACAAATGTCGTATCTAGCACGTAGTCTCCCAATTTCACCGGTAAGAGTATCAGGCTTTTAATCTCTTTGCTTTTGTGTCCTACCGCCGTTCGGACATGAAAAGGTTTTATTGGAATCGTAGGTATGCTACGAGTCTCATCCCGCTTAATGTCATTCCAAAGCTCTTCCGAAATACTAGTAACGTCACATCCCGTATCTATTAAAGCAATAATTTCTAACTCAAAAATTTGCACCAACACTTCGGATTTAAAATCATTTGCATTAACCTCGTCTGACCTCTCATCAAAGACCGTAGTAACCGTTACACCCCCTACGTGTTCTAACTGGGTTTGCTCTATCTTCAATTTTAATATATCTACTATTTGACCAGAGACATGGAGTTCTTTCTGCTTAACCTCCCTATACCCTAGACCCTCTCTATCCCCGTAATGCAATATTTTACCTCCTAGCGGAGATCTAATACCTTTACTTCCCTTCCCTAATGTCTGACCTGGCCACCACCCCATTTTTATCATAATAGTTAAAGCAACGCTCCCTGTACTTGAAGCTGAACCGGGGACCTTCCTCTCAATTTCCTTTAGTTTCAATCCTACCGGTTCTTCTACAATCACCTCGGCGTTCCGTGTCCCAGATCGTGATCGTTCCACAGTCTTCTGATTCCCTATAGGTTTCACCCAATTCCGGTAACCGTACTTATATTCCCCTTCCCTTTTTTCTAATTCCTTAGTTCTGCCTAGGTCAAGCGTTGTCGAATTCTCCTGACGCCCTATGTCATCCATTTTTCTCAAAAATTCCGCTGTCTCGATTAAATTACCCGGGTTTGAAGTATACCACCCTTGTTGGATGTATTTAGGAAATTGCCTAATTATGTCCGCTATTAATTGCTTTTCCGGAATCTTAAAGCTTAACATTTGAGCTTGTCCCGTCAGTCTCAAAAAATGCCCTAACATGGTGGGAGACTCTCCACGATTCCAAGTTCCCTGTACTATTTCGCGCCTCAACTCATTTTGTTCCTTTTCTCCCCAATAAGTGGCCAAAAAGTCCAACTTGAAGTCCTGCAAAGCCTTCCAACGACCCTTGTAGATCCTAGCCCAGTCTCTCACTCCTCCGTGCAAACATTCCAATATTAATTCCAATTCCTTGCCTTCATGTCCAACTTTTCCTAAATACGTATCTAGATCTTCCAGGAAGGTAACTGGATGCGTGTCATTCTTACCTTCAAATTTTGGTTTTTCGAAACTAATATTCCTGATATTATAATTTATAGCTTTACTCTGTGTTGGCAACACTTCTAGCATTTCATTATTAATCAATCCATTATCCCGACCGTTGCTCCCTTCTCCCTCTCTAGTCGTATGCGGCATTTCCGACGCCTTATCCAAAGTAGTTACATGATTTGTGTTAATCTCCTCATTAACCTTGCGAACTTTCCTTACATCTTCGCTTAATAAATTTACCTTCCTAGCCAAAGCTCCTAGGGTTTTACTTAATTTATTTAACAACACCCTAGATCCCTCCTTAGTTCTACCGATTTCTCTTTGTATTACTTTACGTCGTTTCGTTCGCACGGCGTGCGTTTCTAGTGTATTCTCTTGAATATTATTCTGCAAAGGCATCTCTCCCAATTCCGATACCGTTGATGAATTGGTATTCCCACTATTATCTATAAAATGTTCTTCACTACTATTTACACCACTATATCTAACCGGCGCTCTTCTCTTACGACTTGGTCTCTCCATCGTATATTCGCACTTGTTCCAACAAAACTTCTAATATTCAAATTTTCACTGTCGTCCTCACGTCACTGTTTCACTCTCCACCTTAAACAGAATCACTCTACCTTCACTATTTTACTTGACGACACGAAGGTAGTGAGGTTCTGTATATCTCAACACAATATCCTAATTCGATCATACTTCTACAACGAGCGACTTAAATACTTAAGGAATTCCATGAACCGGAGTAAATCAACCGAGCTAATTCCGTGTTATAACCTGGCTAGACACTAATTATTGATTTCTAGTTAACATGGGTCTCCACTACGTAAGGTTTGGAACGTTTGTTTCTACAACAGATTATCCTAAATAAACCACGAGGACTCGACCCCCCCATCTTGCACATTTTATTTCGAAATATTTCAAGTACTTCGAACAATCTCTAGTCCTAATCACAAAATTCGCATTAAATTTTTTCAATAACATTCCATAAACGAAAACCCGACCCCACATCTTGCTTATTTTATTTCAAACCCGAGTATGAAATCGTATGAGAGAGTATGAGAAAATCCTTGACCTACCATTCATCGATATAAAATTCATTCACCCGTTTATTTCATTTGTTCATCTCACTTTCCTTTCCTATCTTATAAATTATCTTAGTATATGAACTATGAATAATAATTAATGTACAAATAATCCTTCTCCGAATAAATCCTAGCCAGCCCTATCATTTAATGTACAACTGAAAGCCAACAACTACAACTAAGAAGAAGAACGACTCTATGGAATTACTGTTTGTTAATTAAAACCGCGCAGATAATTTGTTTGTGAATCATGAAGCTAACAAGTGAAAGTTTTATACACGTTACGTGTTATTATAATGTTTTATGTAAAGTGGCTAAAGGTTCCAATTACGTACTCAACTAGTTTTTTTTCTTTAGAAGTGAACTAATTTCATATAGGTAACTAAATATAACCATTAGAGACTAGTTGTTTAATTTTCACGTGCATATCACATCATATTAGCATAATATCGTTCAAGTATACCCATTCAACATAGTTTATCTATAAAACTCAAAATTCGTACATTATAACCTTAGTTTATAAACAATGTTCTTTTGGTACTAGTGTAAGTAAGTGATTTTGTTAGAATGACGCTACCTCGAAACCCGATTCTAACAACAACTCCTACCAGTTAACATGTTATCTCTATGTATTATACATTATTTCACTTCAGTAGTATTTAAATTAACTTCCGGATATTTTGTATGTGGAGAACTCAATAGTACCTACTCTTTACTTATCTAATGCAACTATTAATCTAGTCACCCACTAGTGAATACGACAAATTCTCTAAGAATCCAATGAAAGTGAAACCCCTGGGAATTAACATTGTCGAATCAAGTTTCAATCAATTACTCAATTTTAACTAATACCCATACACTATCTAACCTTATACGCATCTAGTGCTCTTTGCTAATAAGACCTAAGGAATCTAATCACATTTACCTACCACTATACCATTATGATGGAAATCAACATACGACCTGCTCGACAGTAAGCAGTCACCGTAGCCCACCGATAGTTGCAAAGCAGACTAGCCCAACTAATAACTTTGCATAATTACACGTTAATAGTAATCCTACTTAATTGAAGGATGTAGGAGCCGAGGAAGGCCGAGACCAACCTACCATGACCAAATTGGTCGTGTTTTATCAGAAGGTGATGTCAGAAGCCCCAGGAACCGGCGAGCGTGCATGAAAAGAGCTATGAATGTCACAGAAGCGAGTGAAGTATGCAAGGACCGTGTCTTATGGCGCTCGGTTCTCTCCGCCTACCCCGCAAGGGACTCGGCGTGAAGATATACATACATACATACATACTACTTAATTTATGTTAATGAAGTTGTGAAAGTTAAAAGTTGATATTTATAATTTTCAGGCTATTTAACCACGGAACAAATGTGCTAATTTATGTTGTGGTGGACCGAGATTTCTGACAAATCTTCTCAAGCACAATCAAACCCCTCGCCGACCTAGGGAGACAACGTGAGGTGCTAAGAGGAAACAAAACGCCATTCCGTGTGCTTGTAACTTACAGAGGATCGCTTTACAACTTAGTTCCGTACTAGATTCCTGCGCCAACCACAATTAGTAAGTTTTATTTATACCCCTACTTATGTGTTTTGACTTGTAGTTCGTATCATTTAACCATATTCTCTTGAGTTTAATAATCTATACAACAACGGTTGGACCTAACCTTCTAACCTATTTACCCAATTCATTTACATGTCCTTATGGAACCCTCACTACTTTGTTTATTATTATACTGATCTAGTTTGTTTATGTTATACAACCGCACTACTCGCTACTAAGTTCCAACTAGACACTCAACAGTTGACTGGAACAGCTTCCTTATAGGAATAAGTCCGCCTTTGTACACTTATTAATGTGTTGCATTTTAAATTACATTATTGTTGTTTTATGTACCTAAGGATGTAACAACCGACCAACTATTTAACCGTTAGCTCTACGACCCCATAACCTTGGCCCTGAGACGCATGTTACCTTATATTCATATAAACCTCTCACTCAGCAATACTCACTCTTTCAGATTTAATCGACCATTCAAGCGCTAATTCACTCCCATATTGGAAATCTACCTGATCACTTGATATTCTATCTGCCTATCACCATATGCCTACTGGAGTCTACGCAACTCATCAATCAACATCATTTTACTGAAGTAAGTATGCAATTTTAATTTAATACTCTGATGATATAACTATTATATAGATAGCCTTAACTATGTATTTACTTTAATACACCTATTTGAGACTGTACCAATATGCTACTAATATTACAATTTTCTCCTTGTTATTGTTTGCTATCTAATTTATGTCTCCTAACCTAACTGTTATGTGGAAGTTAATAAGTATGCTCAACTGCCTATTACAATACAACCTCTTTAATTAATTATTATGTATGCCTTATTATGTATTAAATTAATTCAAAATTTCAATTTCCTCGTCTCAATCATTTTTTTTTTCACAAGCCTGATGTTTATTTCTTGTTACTATTTAACAATTATATTTTGAATGTAATACTAAATGCACCTGATGGTTATCCGGAGATTTTACCACTAACTTGATTCTATTTGGATAACTTAATTTAATACTATCTACGTTTTCACAATTTCCCTGTATCATTTCTTTACACTATGTTTCCTTCATACCCTGATACAATGAATTCAACTTTTTGCAGATAATCCACGTGCAGACACGAGACAACGGAAGATGCTGATCATTCAACAGACTACGCGGCAACCTAACAGCACTTACTCAAGACACCTCCCGCACTAATTTTCTATAGATCAATACTTCTCATATGCTTAGTCACTCAAGACACTATCCATTTTCGCGGCAACAAATTGTGGCCGACATGACCCCCCGAGACAGCCTAATTTAGATCAATAAATACCGATTTAAACTACCAACTCTCATAACCTAGTTTACCTAATTTTCATTTATTCTCATTCTAAGTTAAAATGTAATTTTGAATATCCTGGTCACGGCTTCCACATTGTACCTTCCCCCCCCTTTTTCTTTGTTTCTTTTTTCCTTATTATATTATTTTTGTTTATGTATTTTTTTAGTTATTTATTTATGTACTACAGAGGGGAGACTCTAATTACTACAGATATATATGAATAGCTTGAATATATAACTGACTAGGTACCTGTGTACAACTAAACCCCGCCTTCTGATTTCATCTACTTAACCCATTTCCTCGTTACTACCTCACCTACTTTATGCCTCTACTTATGTTATGTACAGAGCTACTCTATATAATATTATACTCTACCTTTATATGTCTCCCCCTCCTGTTTTATTGGTTTATTAACTTAGATATATATGTTGGTCCTACCTATGTGAACCCCACTCTTATAGAAATATATCTACTGAGAACTGTTCATGTATTGAACATAGTAATTTGTTTATCTACCTCCTTACCCCGCACCTAACTACTCCTGTACCTAATCTTTACCTGAACTACCACTCGTGTATTGACGATATATATATACTAGAATCCCTGATTTTAATTGTAACTATTTCTTGACCTAAAAATCAATCTACTTAACTAAACTTATTAATTAGGTGTCTCGGACTGTGTCACGTCGACCCTCAAGTTAAATTATTGGCAGTGATCGTTTTAGTGGCAACTACATTGTGAGCAGCAACCCAGAGTCCTTTTCGTGGCTGAGATGGCTAAGCAATTCGAGAACCCTACCAGTTAAGCTTCCTAAATAACGTAGCACCGCAGTACTTTAAAGAGTAACTATTCCCTAAGGTTATCTTCCTGTCTCTACTCAATATGTTTATATATGTGAAGATCCAATCGTCCGCTCCGCGTTTAGGTGACTTAGCTTGGGGAAATTATAAAATATCAAAGATTTAATGTGTGCTTTTCTTTACCCCTCTGTCTCAATCGGACTGTTAGAATTGTACCGTACCCTATCGGATTTTGATTGGTTCTTTATTGCTTAGGACCAGCATTCTGACAGATGGACGCGCGTACCAAAGGAGGTTCTGAAGAATCAGATGACCCTTGTAGTTAGACGTTGATTGGATTATAACTAATGTCTATGCATATTCATATAACACTGTAATTGATTTAATGATATCCTATTACTAGGCAGGGACTTTAGAATCTTAAGAGAACCCTCAGAATTAGAACGTAAGTCTCCTAGATTTAGCTATAGTTTAGCTATCGATGTAGTAGGCATTTATACTCCTCATTAACATTCGAATCAGAATTAAGTATAAGATTAGATTGTTTACACCACAGCTCCTATCGGACTCACAATGCCGTGGCGAAATAACCTATGGAGTCACTTTGTAGTGTGAATGAATGTTGTTACTATTTCGATGTTCAGTTCAAGTTAACGGTTCCGTAAAGCGATGACAAGGCAAGCTATAGTTATTTTCGGTAGTGAGATAATATTAGTTCCCACCACCAGGATTCTATTTAGAAATCAATTATAAGATAGAGAACACTCTTGCTTGCGCTAGCCCCTCGGGCAGTGGCATATATTCTATATTAAATGATATGAAAGAGGAAGGTTAGTAAGCAACCTATATTCAATTTAGAGCTCAAATATAAGATAGAGAACGCTCTGGCTCGCGATAGCCTCGCGGGGCAGTGGCATATATTCTATATTAAATGATATGAAAGAGGAAGGTTAGTAAGCAACCTATATTCAATTTAGAGCTCCAATATAAGATAGAGAACGCTCTGGCTCGCGATAGCCTCGCGGGGCAGTGGCATACGCCCCATCCAAACGCGAAAGCAGTAGCGATCATCCACTTTACATCGCTTCCTCCTCGCGAGACAAGCTACCAAGCCAAAGACGTCTCCTTGCGAGGCTGAATGGCCAATTGAAGATTAGCCACCCTCGTTTAAGTTTACAATATATTAATGACTGGCGTGATAACGGCTCTTTTGAATGCCTACACACGCTTTACATATTTCAATAGGTTTACTATACTTTATTCATATGTTGCAAGTTATAAACCTCATAGTATGAAATTTTAAATTTACGTTTGATTACAATTTACAAGTATTTCATAATTCATCACTAGCATTAACGGAGCTTTGAAGGAAGCACCCAATTTAGGTTTACTATCAAGTAATCGACTCTTATGTTGGCAAAGTTACCATTTACTTTAGACAATAACCACTAAGTCAAATTTTGGCATTTCGCCTATTTCTAATTTGAATTCTCAATTTCAAGGTAAGTATCAGTTATAAGAGCACAAATCCCATGATTCTGGCCCGATAACCGAACCCAACGATTGTATAAGGTTATTTGAGCACAATCTAACTGAATTGCAATCGGTCAAATCGCCACTATGCCACCGCTATCAATTATTATAAATAAGGCAAATCCCTCAGTTGCGCCCGCAGATAACGTATTTGTTTATAATAAAATGTACTCTGAGCGTCATCTATACATTTGTCAGTCTTGTAATGTAACAGCTAGGGCGCTTTTCTCAGTCACCACTGTCACACGGGGTCTATTGCCCAGACTTCCAAACAATATAGGCAACAATTAATCAAGTAAAGTTTTCTGCTCAACCGGCAGTAGAAAAGTCTCCTCACTTGAGAGACGTTAAGTTTGGTAACGGTATTTGCAGTGTACTACTTCGGGATATCGCCCTAAACATTTAGGCTAAATTCGACCGAACGCAAAACCGCCAGACTAGTGTATTCTATTATGAGTATTAAGGTTAAGTCTTGAAACAGCTCAATTGTTCTGTCTGACCTTTGGTTGTCTTAATGGACTTCAAAGTGGTCCCTACGAGGCTTATAACGTTTCTGATGTAGCAACTTGGATCGCATGTCAAGGTTCTAGAATGTCAGCCCATTCCTGTTACATTCAGCGCTCTTTAGAAACGCCTAGAAACCCTTCTTATCCGCGCAGTTATTGCAAATTCCAGAGGAACTACATAACACTACACAAAACCGTTAATAGAAGCCGCTGGGTGGTTACCAGTCCTGGAGACTCGGGTTGTGTTAACCCATCGCCGCTCGACAACGACGCATGGGTGAGAGTGTTAAATTCTGGCGAATAAATTACTTCAGATTAACAAACGCGAATAAAACTCGTCGGCTGACCAGAATAAAGCACCCTTTGAGCTCTGAACATGTAACGCACAAAACTATTCGACTATTTTCTTTACGCCAAACGTCCTTCAGTTCGCATGAGCTGCCAAGAAGCAAGATAATAGTTACATATCTACATTGTGTTCGATTAGGTAGGCTTGGTTGAATTATTGAATTCACTTAAATGTTTGCACTACTTTATTATTGAATGGTAAGCATTTAGCTGGTTTTGTGTATTAAGAATTTAATGCTCTGACCGTGCCCGAACCGTCCAACATTTGGTTGTCTTAAACGACTGCGAGGCTATCCCTACGAGGCTTATAAGGCTTCTAAGATGTGAAAATCCCTTGCCGTACCGCGGGAATCCGAAAGACAGCATTACCTGTTTCAATCGGCGCTCGTCCGAAGACAGAGACCCCCTTTCGGGCGCGGGGATGCAAATTCTCAAGGAACTACATAGATTCACTAGAGAAGCGTTAATGAAAACCCCTGGAAGAGTTTACTAATCCTGGAGACTCGGGGGGGAGTTAGATTCTGGCGAATGTACTACTTTAATTTAGCAGTCGCGTATAAATTATCGGCTGACCAGAATAAAGCACCCCTCGAGCTCTGAACATGTAACCCACAAAAGATTCAACTATTTATCTCTACGCCAAATGTTTTTCGACTCGTAACCACAGTCAAAAGGTAATTTAATAATTTTAAGTATGCAATGAGCATAGAATCAGGCTACCTGCATATCTATGTTATAATTAAGTTGCAGGCCCCAAGACTACGCTTTATCTAGACACATGCAGCCTATTATTTATTGCCCACCACCGTGACTCTACAACCACTAAAATTTTAGCCTATTCTCGCGACGCGCCTACCCTCGTACTCCTTTATTCTCACCGCGAAGGTACTAACATCACGCCGTAGGATAATATGATCACCCGGACGTTTTACCGAACGAAACCCTTGATTCGACCGCTTAGCGTAACCGCTTGCTACCTATCACGCACGTCGCGATTAGCTTAAGAACTAATCAGTAATTGTACCTACTGTCCCTATAAATGTCGTCTGACGCGCCTACCACGCTGTATGTTAACTAACGCGTATATTCATCGCGACTACCTACCTATCTCCTAACTAGATCTTAATAAAATGTGTACCTACAATATCTAATCTAAGATACTCGTGTAAAATGACTTCTTGAGTTTGTATTACGTTAAACGTGTGATGTGTAAGGTGGCTAAGCCCAAATCAACGATGTGCAATGTTGATTTGCTAATTGAAACTAGGGTATGCAAGGTAGTTAGCCTCGACTTTGTCTATTGCCTATAACTGTGTATACGTCATGGTCCTAACCTAATTGGGACACGAACCATGACTCCTAACAGAGGAAATAAATGTGTGTGTATATATACATATATAAATAAATGAGACCAGTATGGTTGGGTTGCGATCAATCTCCATGGCCCGCATACGCTGGACGGAATTCACTTCGACGAGCTCCTACCACTTTGAAAGCTCGCGAACCCAAGCACCTGGGAGACGTAACTGATCCCTTTAAGGGCAAAATCAGTCGCTGGCCCGTCTCAAGGCATAACCAGCTGCCTACGCCTACCAGATACGAGGTTTGGCGGCTCCGTTAGGTTAACTGCCTCGTACTTTCACGAATTTACGTCCCTAAAATAGCTAAATTTCTTCAGTGTGAAATAATACAATCCCTATTTAACCAATTTGTCGATGTTAGAACTCGCCTGACAATGTTGGTTAGTTAACTAGATACCGCCGCCATACTCAAAGGTCTGTGACCCTTGGAATTCTGGCCACATCGTACAACACAGTTAAATAACCAACACTAAATCCGATGAAATATTAGAACCCGATTTATGACCTAATTACTTAACCGCGATCACATTGAATCAACATCCCAGCGCAGCGTCACAAAAATCGGCAGATGTACCGCCAATTCCGTGCACAATGCTCAAGATAAAGAATCAACGCTATACTTAAACAAAATTAACACGAGAAGTTAAATTCCATAAAAGAAACCCCCTTCGCGGACAAATAATGCTACGTTTCAATTCCTAGAATTTGCATATCACAAAACCGCGCCATTTTGATTGCTCAACATGCCCCACGCTACCACCATCGGCGCCTGAACACCGTAGGTTCGGCCACGCTGCACACAATTTGAACAATCAACCTGAATTTTAGCGAAATATTAAACACCGGGTTATTCAATATTAAGTTAACTACAATTACATTGATTCCATGCCCAAGCCTAACGTTACGATCAATTAGACAACTTAATTGTCCCATATCTCGCTACGCAGCTCAAAGGCACGGAATCAATGCCGTTCTCAACACAATATTAACACAAAGAAATTAAAATTAATAATAAAAAGAACCGTTCCGCGATTTATCAGCGATACGCCTATCACCCCAGAGATTCACACCGACAAAAAGGCCCTTCACGAACAATTATCGATACGTCTTATTACCTTAAAATTTCACACAGAAAAAAGCCATGAACTAACGAACCACCCGTTTTTATATCATTCGCCTACCATCAAGCCTCTTCACCCCTCTCTGCGTATCTCTGTCTCTCTTTCCAAAATATTCTAGAATGTTCTATAGCAACTCGTCATTCAATATTCGAATCTATTTCATTCCATTTAAGTAGTTTATACTGGTTATGAATCACCACACACCTTTTATCTCAGCCTCGTAACCGCTCGCTGATTGGTAGTTCAAGAATATCACGCCACTTCGTCTGGTATATGTCTACCCTCTTTAACATTTTTCCTAAGCATACAGCCGTGATACCTTCAATAACATATTATCACGCCCGCTCGCCCGCGAGGCAGGCAGCGAGAATCGAGCACTATGTGAAGCGTCTTTCAAACCAAGTATGAACGACAATGACCTATTAAATGAAGTAGCGAACGATGTACCTACATTCCTAGGCGTTATTTTATACATAATTCGGCTACATATATCCATATGATTGCAAGGTTATTTTTATTTGTGACGGCAACAATGTTATTTCATTGTGGTCCGTTACAAACACATAATTTAAAAGAGGCATAATTCTCGTGCGTCTTTAGAACTTACACAGTGTGTGTGAGCACATTATGTTCATAGCGATGTATATACGGTTACGCTGTAGTTTCCTGTTTAACATACTCGTAATAAAGGTCTTAATAGTTCCCCCTCCCAGTCGTCTCTAACCAAGGGCTCCTTAGCCGGCCCATATATATAGCTGTTGTTGTACTATAACAAGGTCCCTACAGTAAGTATGACGTTATGTACCAATACATTAATTAGATTTGAAATCAATCCCTGCATTTCGGTGCATACATATTAATGTCGTTAGTAAGTACTCTAAACTGTTCAGTTTAGTTTCTCCGGAACACGTTTTTAAGTTTCTTAAGCTCGTCGTGTATGGCGTCGTGAACAGTGTACATCCAGTCTAGGCCAGGCCGCGAAGCAGATTGTGTATTTTTGAATTGGGAATTGTCTTGAGTCCCCTTTCTGATTGTAGCATTTTCGGTGCAAGTGAAAGATATTTATAAGTTGGCCGACTCACATAAAGCAGGTAAGGAATTTTGCCAATCTACACAATTCCAGGCCTTTATCCCACTGTAGAGCACAAAATGCCTCTCTTGTAACATTAGGATACACGATGTCGTAAATTTTGCTACATGCCGAATAATTCATACTTTCACCTGGTGCATATCGCACATGCGATTTTCTAATTATTCGATGCTATAATATACGTACATTGTTAATATAATATATCCTGTAACAAATGATTGACTGCAAATTACACAGTTTTTCATACCTTGTAGTTACATACCAAGGTTGACGATGCAGTGGGCTATCGAGATAAATATACCAGAAGAAGGCAAATACGAGTGAGATACACTAATGCGTTTGCAGTTATAGGGACCTAGTGTTCTTCACTGCGTGTTGTACTAATGTATTGCTCGAATAATATGATAATAATGGACATTAATATCATTTATTGGCCTTTCACACCGATCACATTGCGCATGCAGTCGAACTATATAGATTTCGATCAATAATATTCACTTTTAATATGTATATGAAAATATTAGACACACTGGTGTTTACTCGATAACCACTAACCACTTACGAACAAGATTATCACGTAAATTCCAATTATTATTTTTTATATAATTAAAATAAGGTAATCAAACATACGGCCTGCCTGATGGTAAACAGTCACCGTAGCCTATGGACGTTTGCAACACTAGGGGTGTCACTCATGCGTTGCTGATTCTCTAAAAACCTCTTCACGTATTTCTTGAAGAATTCCGTGCTGTAGTCCTTTGGGAAAAGCTCATTCCACAGCTTGAGACTTCTCGAAAGAAAACTTCTCTGGTACTGCACAGTACGCGACCATTGCGGTTCCAGCGTATGAGGGTGAACACCCTCCGTCGGCGAGCGGTGCGGTTATAAAAAATTGGCTAAGTGCGAGTCGGACTCGCGCACGAAGGGTTCCATACCATTACCAGGGAGCCCCCTTAAATATTTATTTTATTCAATTTTTTAGTATTTGTTGTCATAGCGGCAACAGAAATACATCATCTGTGAAAATTTCAACTTTCTAACTATCACGGTTCATGAGATACAGCCTGGTGACAGACGGACGGACGGACGGACAGCGCAGTCTCAGTAATAGGGTTCCGTGTTACCCTTTGGGTACGGAACCCAAAAAAGTAAGTCTTCTGTGTGGATGAGTCACATCATATGATGGGCCGATTCTTTGCAGGCAGATCCAGGTATATTCTTGTAAATTTCAGAAATATCGAAGTGAAGAGCAAGTCTTGTCCACCAAAATATCTCTTAAGAAAGCCAGTATAACAGTGTGTAGGTTTTTTTTAAAATAGGCACAATACTACGTACTTCTTGCCGCATGATGACACTTCGGGGTACCCAATTTTGGATTCTCAACGTATTTGTAGTTTTTTACTGATATGTACACAATTTTTTTACGACGTTTTATAATTATTAAAAAAAAATCGGCCAAGTTCGAGTCGGACTCGCACACGAAAGGTTCCCGTACCATTATCTATAAAAACGGCAAAAAAAAACACGTTGTATGGGAGCCCCCCTTCTATAACTTCACGCCAAATCCCTTGCGGGGTAGGCAGAGAGAACCGAGCGCCACGTGACTCGATCCTTACATATCTCACTCGCTTCTTTAACATTCATTGCTCTTCTCATGCACGCACGCCGGTTTCTAGGGCTCCTGACATCACCTTCTGATAGAACATGACCAATTTGGTCATGGTAGGTAAGTCTTGGCCTTCCACGGCTCCTACATCCTTCCACTTTTGCATTGTATATCTGCTTCGTCATTCTTTCATCTTGCATTCTTTCTACATGCCCGAACCATCGGAGCATGCCTCTTCTTATTTTAACACCGACGTTCTCTTTCAGACCAACTCTATTTCTAACATCATCATTGCGAATACGGTCTACGAGCCTTACGCCACAAATTTTGCGCAGCGCTCGCATTTCAACCGCGTTTATTCTACTTTCATGCTCTTTCTGCCATACCCAACTCTCGCTTCCATAAGTTAGCGTTGGGACCAACACTGCATTGTGTATAGCGAGTTGTGCCTTCTGGCTCAGGATTTTACTGCCAAGAAGTTTTCCCAACGCTCCATTCACACTATTCCCAGCACTCACTCGTCTTTCCACATCTGCGGTGTACCTTCCATCCCTGCTGAAAGCGCATCCAAGATATACAAACTCATCCACTTGTTCCAACACTTCATCATCAATCGTAATCCTTACATTAGTTCTGGATTCTTCTCTTTCAAATACCATTATATTTGTTTTCTTCGCATTCAGTAGTAAGCCTTTCTCCATACAGTCGTCTTTCATCGCTGTGACCAGTGTTTGCAGTTTAGATGGTGTATCTGCTAATAGCACGGCATCGTCTGCATACAGCAGACAGTTCACCACTTGGTCACCCATGCGCAATCCCACATTCGTTGTCCTTATTCTCTGCAGACAACTATCGAGATACAGGATAAACAGCCTAGCAGATAGCATGCAACCCTGTTTGACACCAATTTTGACATCAAACCAGGGTGACATGCCACCGTCTATCCGCACACATGCTGAGCAATCCTTGTAAGTGGACTGCATAGCACGGAGCAGTGAACCGTCAATCCCATATCTCGGCAATATGTCCCACAGTTCCTTTCGCACAACCCTATCAAAGGCTTTCTCAAGATCGACAAAACCGCAGAAAACCTTCCGGTCTATGGCCAGATGCTTCTCTACGATATTGCGGAGCGAGAAAACTTGATCCGTACATCCCCTTCCATTTCGGAAACCTCCTTGTGCGTCCCACAGCATTTCATCGGATTTCACCCTCATTCTCCTTTCAATCACCTTTCCATATACTTTTGCTGCTAAGCTGATCAAACTGATGGCCCTATAGTTGGCGCAGTCCATGCGTGATCCCTTGCCTTTATACAAGGGCACGATGACTGCGCGTCTCCAGTCCATTGGGACCCTTCCAGTTCTCCAGCATAGGTTGCATAGGTACCAGAAGGCGTCCCGGACGTAAGTGCCACCTAATTTGATCATCTCAGCTGTGATCAGATCAATTCCCGCTGATTTTCCATTTTTCAAGCTTCGTATCGACCATTCGATCTCATCCATAGTTATGCCTTCGTCGGACGCCGTCAACGTGGAGTAAGCATCCGACTCACTCTCATTGCCAGCGTCCGAGGCATACTCATACATTTCCTCAAAATATTCACTCCACCGTTCTAACACTTCCTGAGTGTTGGCAAGAATGACACCAGCTTTAGACTTTATCTTATCCATTCTGGATGCCGACGAACCACTCCGAGACTTCTTTACCTCTCTCCAAAAGAGTTTGGTATTTGCCTCGAAGTTTTTCGTCAGCCTCTCTTCCTCATTCATAATTTGTCTTTCACGCTTCTCTTTCACTAAAGCCTTGGTTTCATTCTTGCATAGACGGTACATTTCTTTCTTCTTTTCTCTCATATTTTCATTTAAAGGCAAAGATGATACGTAATCCAGCCACGCTTTCCTCTTTCTTGCTACGGAGGATTCAACCTCCGCATCCCACCAGGCATCTCCTTTCGCTGTTTTACGTCTCTTTGCGCATCCACAAGCTTCTTTTGCACTATCCACCATACTTTCTTTCAAAACTTTCCAACAATCATCCACATCTGAGTCGGAGAGGCTTGCATTTGCAAGTCTCTCACTTACCAGATGCACATACATTCTCCTTACACTTTCATCTTGCAATTTTTCGCTCATTATCCTTTCATGATCTCCGAAAGGGATACGCACTCGCCAGTGCCTCCACTTCCTAAAAAGGCCCACAAACCGGCTTACCACCAGGTAGTGGTCCGTCTCAAGAGTGGGGCCTCTAAAGGTTCTTGTATCCATTAAAACATTTCGGAGACGTCTATCTATTAAAATCAAATCAATCACACTTTTTTGATCATTCCTTCTCCATGTATACGTGTGAATATCCTTATGATGAAATAAAGTATTCGACACGAGGAGGCCTCGTTCCATACATAAATCTAGTATAGACTTACCTGCTTCGTTCACTCTCTTATCTCCATACGGACCAAGAACAGCTTCATAGCTGTATCGCTTGGTCCCAACCCATCCATTCAAGTCTCCACACATAATCACTCTTTCGTTCCCTTCAACTAAGTCCAGAACATCCCTCACAGACTCCCAAAACTTCTCCAGTTCTTGAGCACACGCTGAGCTTACGGGAGCGTATGCTGCAACCAAAAATACTCGCGTGATGCCCAGTTTAATACGAACCCAGAGAAGTCTAGGCCCTACCAAACAGTAATCTCTTACACCAGTGGCTAAGCGAGAGGAGAGTACGACACCTACACCAGCACTGGCATGATCGTCACGGTCTACCCCAGACCATAGAGCCATCATACCACCGGGCAGATCATCGGTGTCGCTCCCCTTGCGCTTAGTCTCTGTCACACATAAAGCATCCAAACGTCTATCATTCATTACGTCTATCAGTTCATTCGTCTTATCTTTCAATCCACCTCTCACATTCCACGTGCCTATGCGGCACTCGGCTCCCCTCGTCCCGCCGGAATTGGCGCTGCGTGGTGGGTGGCGGCCCCCACCGCCGCATGCAGCTGTATTCGCACCGACGGGGGCGGATCGGTGCGCGTCGCCTACGGGGGACGCCCTAATCCGCACGTCGGTGCGCTCTTGGTCCAGAATTGCAATCGACTGATTGGCAGGGGTCGCGAACGAACACGCTTCTGGCACATGACCCCCAAAGCCCCCCTTAAATATTTGTTTTATTTTAATTTAATTATTTATTCTTAAAGTGAATATATAACTAAATATTCTGCGAATATTTAAAGCATCTACCTGTTGTCGTTATGAATATCGAGCAAAAATGAGCAAAAAAATCACGTTTGTTGTTGGGAGCTCCCTTAAATATTTATTTTATTCTATTTTTTTAGTATTTGTTGTTATAGCGGCAACAGAAATACATCATCTGTGAAAATTTCAACTGTCTAACTATCACGGTTCATGAGATACAGCCTGGTGACAGACGGACGGACGGACGGACGGACAACGGAGCCTCAGTAATAGGGTTCCGTTTTACCCTTTGGGTACAAAACCCTAAAAAACGGTAACGCACATAATGGCCTGCTTTTTATTAATAATGTAAGGTTACGAGCAAATGATTAAGAAATGTTATATATATATATATATATATAGATAAACCCTGTGGGTTTTCGTATATATATATATATATATATATATATATAACCCACAGGGTTTATCTGTGTACAGCGAGTCGAAATGATTTATGTAGTAGTTTTAAAATTCCCTTTAACTTTACGTAAGTTATATTTTGCATTTTGTAAATATACATTCTGCAACGGGTCTGGCAATTCATTTAGATATGTTGCAGTAAGATAATTACACGATCGATTATGCCTAAAATATTACTTCAAATTAAAATTCCAGTCCTGGCTTAGCACGTCCTCGATTGGCATACTACAAGCTTAGAACGTTTTGTTGCTCTCGCCATATCTACAACCAGGATACTAAAAATTGGAACAACATACCTTCTCCAATTAGAACTACTCGTATTACTTGAAGGACTGTCAAAACACAAGCAAAAAGGTAATTTCAGAAAAAAAAAGCAGATAAATAGTTACAATTAGGTAATGGACGTAATAATTGCAATGGTTCGTCGCATTGTTTGCTTGGAGCAGTACAACACTACACTATCCAATATTATGTGACTGTATCATATTTCATTTTGTTTATTTCACTTCTCGTAATTCTTGTGGATATAATACTTACATCAATAGCACGAGCTAGACCTACTGCTACTGACCACGTTCTTGGTCTACCCTGACCATATTAGAACCAGTAATTCATTCCACGAGCAAAATATACTAAGTTGTTGTTAACTTGTATCACAGCTACTTAAGTACATTTCACTGCATTGAATGATGAAGAAATCACATAGAAAATTTCATCAATTATCCCCATAATCCTAACTTCAAAGCTTTTGGTTTAAATTCCTAAAATTGTATACTGTGTATACCTAAGTTGATATTTGATTGGTTAGGTTAGGTTAGGTGATTGGTTAGTTGTCTAAGTTAAAATTGATCAAGAACGAGCCTTATTCGTGCACCGCGGATTCCGTGGTAACAGTAAAAATATAAAATATTTGGCTAATATATGTATAAGGCGCGGGGGAGGAGGTATATTAAGCAGTGGACGCCCTTTGACTGTAGATGAATATACTCGTTATAACATGTTTAAAAAAGCTGGCTATTTAACTAACCTTCACTGCAATTGATTTTTGATCATGACATTTTGACATGTATCTTATTTAAACAGGCATAGCTGCGGAGAAAAGGGCGGGAATATTTGTTGCTTGATTTGTAATGAAAATCGATATGGCTGGACTCTACACATGTTTTAATAGTTGTACGTACTAAACGCACCAACGTCATGCAGACAGACTGGCCCATGCCACTCTACGTCTACATTACTACCATCATAATTATATGGTTTAGTCAATCCGTTGTCACCTTGGTAGGGAATAACACGTCTACACACTGATCATTAAAATCCCAATATTAGCTAATATTCCTTATTCTTTTATAAATTCTCCTTTACCTAATATCCTAAATAAAAAAAAGGGTTATAGAATGTAATTATCGAAGTTCGATAATAAACTATATACACTCACATTATATAAACATTTATGTTACTAGCTTGCCGGAATTAATAAATCAATATTTCTCTATCGAATTAAAGGGTTAAATTTCACAATCCTTTATAAAGTACGACCGTACAAGCACTGAACAGATTAGGTCCTCAGACAAAGTGATATAAGGAAGTGGGCTGTTATTTCACAGTATCTAACAATCATTTATCTGTAGATATATAACTGACGATATTGAACATTTGAAATGGATGGAACGCAACCGGAATAAAAATAAAATATGAGTACTAGTCACTCAAACTCTGCGTCCGAGATGTGGCAACATCGCTGAAAGAGGTCATCATGTGAGAATTTGATGATGCAAAGCTCGGCGTCCGGGCATAAGTAACACTATTACGATAGAGCGAAACTCTATCTAGCACAATAACAAGGGCAAAGACAGCGTGGTGACTATGATCATGATAAGTAATAGTTATGATTAGAAATTAAATATAACGATCTGTTTTTAATCAATGTAAATTTTTATTTTGCTGCAAAAACATGGATTTAATGAGGTGTAAACGTTGAATATTTTTAATTTATAGATTTTTCGCGAATTTTAATTTTGAATCATTACGATTTTGTGATTCAAAAATAAATATAAACTATACTTACACAAAATATGATATAATTTAATACTTAATTAAAACTGTTTAAGCTATTTAAAATGTAACCCATTAAAAATATTTTATGTTGGCTTTATTTCTGCTACATATTACATAAAAATATTACAATAGGCTAAACAGTATATATATATATATATATATATATATATACATTATAATATTTTGGAGTAACCACAGGTCAGTTATCATTTACAATTGCTAGCAATAGTTGGCAATCAACACCATGGTTACAAATTATGATTACAATTACAGTACGGCACATTTATATTTGATAAGAAACTACTTGACCGAGGAAGTACCTCCATATAGCATAGCACAGATAACCACAGCAAAAAAACGGCTTAATAAAGAATTGTGCATTATATCATGTAGAGTCATTCACCAGGAAGAAAAGCAAATGTATAATATAATGTATAATCGCTTCACATCAGGTGGCAGTATGATTTTTTAATACTAATATGGGAGAAATAAATCTAGTTTATTATACCAATTATACCAAAAGACACTATTGTTATTAAATTGTACAGTGAAATGTATAAATTGTATAGTGATGTAAACAACAGTGCAGTTAAAATTATACATCAAAAATACACACACTGTTTAGTGACCTGCCACGTTTTGCGAGATATCTTTTTAGCGCGGACACCACGTAGAAAAGCGTTTTTAGCGCTACAAAGCTCGAATTTCACTTTGAACGTAGGTGCAGCTTTGCAAAGCGAATGTTGCTCGCAGGCTCTCTATAAGAGCCCTCGCCTCTGGTTCGTTAGCCAAATTAACGTGTTAGTCCGGACCAGTTTCAAGAGCATGCAATCTTAGTCAGTGGCCTTTGAAATGATCTGTGTGCTAGTTACCGACCTCTCGTGTTACTTGATGTAACATGTTACCAATTTTAATATTATTTAATGCTAAATTCACATTGTGTGTATTTATTATAAGTATTGATTTTACATCATCGAACACATTTTACATAAATCACCACAGTTGATTATTTTGATATAAATCTTTTATCTATTAAAATCTGGATTCAATTAGAATTCAATGAAGTATTTGATTTACAATATTGACTTCCTTTTTTATACGAAAAACATTCTGACATCGTTTTATCATTTATTGGACGTATTCCGCTGATTTTTATAACTTCTAATATATATATATTAGAATTTATAAAAATCATATATATTATTTGTATAACTTCACACCAATTCCCTTGCAGAGCAAGCACGGATAACCTAGTGCCACATGACTCGGTCCTTACACACCTAACTTTTTTTATTTACAAATTGTAACCAATAAATTACCTTGTTATATCAAATAATAATACTTAGGTTACACGTCAGCCATTTTAAAGCTAAATTCACATACATGTTGCGAGCGTCGGTTTTACATCATCGAACACATTTTACATATGTAAACCATCATAATTGATTAATTTATGAAACATATAACGCAGCCAAATCAAATAAAGTCCAAACACCTATAAAAATCTGCATTCAATTAGAATTTAATCAAGTATCTGTCGTACAATATTAGCATCTATTTTAATATGAAAATATTCTGACATCGATTTATCATTTTGAAATCATCAATCAAATTGAAAGTATTCCTGATTTTTATTATCAGTATATTTTATTTGTTTCATCAAACTATACAACAATATTTGTTTGTATGTATCAAAATACTACATGCATGTTTCTCAAATTTTATAATAATTCGCAATCAATATATTAAATATCACTCACATGATATTCAAGGATTTTTACGAGCATAAAACCTTTATAGGCTGGCGGGTTAGTTTCAACAATATTATTGTCTTAGGTTTATGTTGTCAGCCATTGCTAATTAAAAAAAAGTGTTAGTCATAATGGCCAAAACAATAGATAATTTATTGATTCTTCCATAAAATGTAAATATGAATAGGTAATACTCACATGAGTGAAGTAATAATAGTAGACATCGACTCCCGAATCAGCCAACACCTCTGCGAAGTAGTTTGTGGGACACACGAAGAAATAGTCACCCACTACGTCTGCAATCATCTTTTGATTTAGATATCCATCGGTGATCTCTTCCCAGTCAGTATACTAAAATAAATATAAAGTACAAAATTAATTATACAACTCAAACGAGTATCTTTTACTGCGGCAAATGAAAATAAATTTATGCGTACACATTGTGCATATGTATATTTGTGTGAAACATATTAACTGATTAATGAGCAGACAGTCTGTCAACTTTCTAATAGCAAATTTTTTTTCTTTAACTTAATGTATAATTGATTCGGTGTATATTTATTTTATGTGAAGTTATAGCCAGAAGTATAAAAAATAATTTTATTTAAATATTACTTTAGAACGTATATTCATGGCCCCACTTTATCGCCCCGCAGATTAGGAAACAAGGTAACGCTAGGACGAAGAGATTCATGGTTTTACGCGTTGAACTGTGTGTATCAACATAAATAGCTCTATGTTTTATAACTTGCTTGAGTTTTGGGGTGCATTTTGTAAACTTGCATGCAACACACTAATAAATAATACATGTCGAACACTTTTAGTACAACCACATTTCCTGCAAACATTTGTACACCTGATTTCATTTCATTTCAAATTACATATAGTTAATAATAAATAGATAGGATGTCAATTTAGATGAGATTGTATTGTATATACAATGTCGATATTTTATTGTGTGAACATCAAAGAAATCTGTATGGAGATGTAAGGCAATGTTCAGCAATGAAAATTGGAAAATAAATTGAAACGAAGTCTATCGAGTGAGCAATTGACGTGAACGGATTTTGTGTTCAATCTCCTTTGACATTTTAACATCGTTTATAAGTTAAATGAAGGCAGTGATGGTAATTGTTCTCTTTTAAGATTACTTATATACTTTTTCCCCATAGAATAGTGTTAGTTTGACCGAAAGGGTTGAAGAGTTTAACAAGATTTTTTTAATTTATTCCCTCTATTAATTCGATGGCAAATGTCCATTTTTGCATTTAGCGATCTCGCATACGTGGTAGTATTTTTTGAGTTCGGACTAATTCCTCTCATTCTGTATCTCATTTTTTTATCTACTAACCGTTTGTTGCTTGTGCTGAATTATTTCCAGACATGTTTGTCAGTTGCTTATTAATTAAGCCGTTTCGTAAGAAGTATTTTTAATGTGCCTTTTAAGACATTGTTAGGAAGGACAGAACTGTTTCAGGCAATGTATTATAGAATCGAATACAAATTCCAATAAAAAACAACCACTTCTAGCAAGCTGACGTACCCCGGTATCGGCTAATGCATTAGAAGTGGAAATAAGTTGCATATATACAACTTATTTCTACTTCAAAGATTTTCACTGACGTTGTGAATTGATTTCATATTTTCGCAAGCGTGCATTATATTTTTGTATGATGAATTTTAAATTTATCACTATCGTGACAAAAAAAGTGCATTTCTCCTGCCTTATTGTATAAGTGAAATAAATAAAATTAGACTGCGTTGGTAGTCCTTGCGAGACAGTTTGATATACAAATATACGCCTTAGTTTAAATATAAAACGCATAATTAATACGTCGTCGGAGTATGTTTTTTTAACGAGATAGCTGTCAAAGAGAGAATGATCCAAGTTGACTACTGAAGTATTTATCGAAAGTGTTAATTAAAATATAATAAAAAAATAAGGACATAATAATTGACTGTAGCATTATACCTACATATATACAAAGAGTAAAACAATAAAGAGCATTACGCGTTATTAGTGCTGCAGATAGGACATACTGTTCAATGGTTTCTCGGAACACAATTTTATCTTAGTTTTTTAAATAGTGGCTTTTGATGAAGATCAACTAATAAAATCAACAATTTTGCACAGACAATGACGAGTAAACTACAAAATGTAACAAGAGTAACTGTTCTGTATACCTAGTACCTACTGGTATTGAACGAATTATTGTTTTGACCCTTTGATAGCGTTAATAAAGATATTCTGTAGGCCCTTTATATAAAACAGCAAAATAATATTCCAGTAAAGTTAAGTGACATTAGCTAGATACATTGATTTAAACTGCTCATAAGAATATCATAACTACAATAAGTACCTATACCTATAAATATTGAGTTGAATATGTTCGCATCGTCATACTTTCAATAACGCCATGACTAACTAACCTAACTCTGTATTTAACCGTACTTCTTTGTCATCTTAGTGTAATACAAATATGTTCATTGTCTGTTTTTACGTTAAAAAATATACATCTTGCAATTAATACGAAGCTAAATAAATTTCATAAAAAAAAGAAACAATCAAGTTTTCAGTGTTACAGAGTATTATATAAACACCAAGTGAATGTACTACTGCTACTGCCAACTGAGTGATTTGCAAAATGCCAACTTGGGTTAGCTCAGGGAGTGCGGGCAAGTGGGTACAACTCAACTATAGCTTTAGGAACTAGTACATAGTGATCTTATCAATTATTGAATTAGAAAGAAATATGGAAATTGAAAGTATTATGAAAAAGCTAATACTTGTTCGATTTACGTAAATGTACAGACGTCCAAAATTACCATGTGATAACGAAACGAGTAACTCATTCAAGCTGATTGAAATCGATGAACAATTAAGAGGTAATGTACTGATAGTAATCATTATTATTGAAATTACGCTGCTATTTTTTTTAATACCGAACTTAAATTCCGCACGTCACTATCACATTGTCATGCTTTTAAGTGAGAAAGATTATTATATCAGTCTTTTGCAAATTTTATCTGGCAATTAAATGTATATATATTTTTGGAGTAAGTAGCTACTTTCCATCTATTTTAATTCCTTTTTATTATATCCTTCGTACGATATGTTTATTTCATTTTACTTAGTGATGGGTTAAATTTTATAATGGTCTTATTGGAGTGAATAGTATAATTTACGTTATTTTGTTTTTAGTTCATGTTGTCCTATAATGTTTTTAAACACCTACCGTAATTAATATTATCTATTGTTTCACTTCTGGAGCTATAAAGTTGTACTATTCGACATGCCGAAATATTTATTCTTGTTTTTTTTTAATCGAAAAACGTGCCTACTGAGCGCTAGGCTTGTATGTTATACGATCAAAAGTCTAGATTTAAATAGAAACGCGTCCACCAGCGAGAATTGGCAAATAAGCAAATTTGTTCGATAGCATATAGAATGTAGGTCACTTATCGTAAGGCACATTCAGTAAAATGTCACTTTGCGTTAAAAAGGCTTGCTATGCGTGTGATTTTTAAAACAATTTTAGTCTCTCGATGACGATGCCTAACCGGAACCTGAGCATCAATTTTAATGTGCAAAATTGGTGGATAAACCGCAATAATTCTCGTGTTCGCAAGCCTTGCAGGATCGTTAAGAAGCGCAAATATATTTCGCCTACCAACGTATTAAAATAAAATAAAAAAATAACTTACAATACATTTATTAGTAAAATCTATACTTACTTGAAATACGATTGCCTCCCTTTTAATTTTGGAGAAGCCCTTGAAAATTGTATCAACGATTTCCAAAAACTTTTCTCGTTGTAAAAAGCTAGGCCCGTCCTTCTCGAAGTAGTCAAGGAAATCGTACAGTAAGAAATAGGTCCCTGAAATGAAAAATAAATATTATGGCAAGACAAACAATTTTTTTATAGATCGTCGGGAGGCACACAAACGTCTAACGTAAAGGCTCGCCTAACGTAAAGTGGTTAGCTTCAGCTGCTGAATACTTGCAATACAGGAAGTATCGCGATTGCCACCTCTACTGGTAACACAGTGACTCATTAGGAGCTTACTGGTAACCTTACCTACTCGCAAAAATACAACAATTTTCCAGGGACATGTTATTTGACTACCATTTTCTATAAGGTGGAGGTAATTCCCCAGTCGGGCTACTTTGATGCGCCTTACCGCACTGAAATCCCCAGACCAATATAAATACACATATTCATGTGCACAAATGACGTTTGTGTGAGAATCGAATCCACGAACCTTGGCGTTAAATAGCTATTGCTCGACTCGACTACCGCACTTGTCAAATTTTATATAAAGAATAAAATTATTATAAGCCTGTAGGAGACATTTAAGAATAGAATTGAGATACAAATAGATAGATAGAATTGGTGAGGACGTCATCTAGATCGCATTTCGCATATGTGCTACCGTATAAGTACTAAAGTTCCAGTCTCCAGGTTGTATTGTTGGTCTGTAAATTCAAAAGCATCACGTGGTGTACCCGGTTGGATAAGTAACGAGGTCCTGGATAAAAATATGTAGGACAGTCACATTACAGTAACGTGGAAAGTACCTCCATATTACAATAATTATTTAAGTATCTTCCAGCCCCTGTTTTTAAGTTAATTATGAAACCAAAGTATATTTAATATATATATATATTAATATATATATACATATATATATATATATATATATTTAATATGTATATGTATGTGCTAATGATCTATTAAGGTTTAAAATGTAAACATGCTATGATTTTTCTAAAATTGTACACGACGACTCAAGGTTCCTTAAAATGTAAACAACATTCAAATTTTGATATTTGGTTTATACCGTACTTATTCCGTACTCTACTTATACTTATTTACTTATTCGACCAAAATTTTTTATTAATTATTTGATGAAAATAATAGGTATTTGCATCTTTTAAACTTTGTTTTACAATTGTTTTATTATTTTTTTCTTTTTGATGATAAACGTTGAAAACCGTACTTATCAAAATAATAAATTAAATTGATATTATATATATATATTTATAGAAAATGTATGAATATATACATAATATCTTCATTTGATAGTAAGGATATAGACTATTCAACATTACTATATGCTCCTTAAAAGCCGAGAAAAAATAAAAAAAGTAAGAACTAGCGATTCCCAAGTAACAGGTACTGGGATACGCGCGGACGAACTGCATGTTTTCAACATTTTTTTCTTCTGTTTCTAAATTTGTATGTTAAGCTTATATAAACAAACGAAGTAATGAACTGTATGGCTATGAATAAGGTATCCTTATCCGCTCGTAGGGAATCATTGTGTATGTTTTTGGCATTTGGAATGTTACCATTCATCATTCGAATTCGAATGGAATCATTCTTCACTTATTTGAAGAATATTCACATATTCTATATATAATTAAATATAACATTATACATGAAACTGAATTATTCTTACGACAAGATTATATGCTAGCTAACCGAGTAGTTAAACAAAAATAATTCACCGTAATTTTACGCTGAATTGGAATTGCTACTTCTATATTTAAAGCCCAAGGGAATAAAAACACACAAGAATTCAGCTGATTCGAAACAAATTCTTTGTAGTTAGCTTGTACCAGCTAGGAAATAAGACAATGCGTTTAAAATGACCGTTTTCTTTTACAGAAGGTAGTGACTTTTTTTAGTATTAACTTTCTATATTTTACAGATTTTATGATATAAAAAGCATTGCAGTTATGTTTAATATTTAATAAAAATAAACATTTTTTTATGCTGTCTGTAAAAAATAGCACCCAAGTATCCATCTTTCCCATCTAAGCTGAATAAAAAAAACAATTGGTATTCGAAAATAAATTGTTGCACATTATTTAAAAGAAAACCCTCATAGGTATCATATGAAAAATGTTTCACTCGAAAATTTCACACCATGAAGGTTTAATGTCAATTCAAAATATCTATTACCTGCTATTATACTAAACGGCATTTTTACTTTAACCCCTAATATTTAAACTTATATAGTAAATTCTTCAATTAACTTTGAGGTAATTACAATAACGTCTTATAAAATGGAAAGCTAATAAATTAAAAGTGAAATAACTTTTTAAACATAATCTTAATTTAAACCAGTTGAGAATGCGTAAGCTTGCATTCTCAGAGAAACACCTGGCTCGTCAATTATATAACAATTCATTTTTTTTTTATTTGTTGGTTATTTTGACCATGTTCCTTAAGAGATAGGAACGGTGTTCCTGAACATTCCTATTCTATTTTTATGCTGAATCCGAATCTGAAGTCAAAATTCGAATATTCGAAAAAAAGCGACAGACAAACACACAGGCAAACGCACAGGCAAACATATAGATTTTATATAGGAAGGTGTTTCTGAAAATAATTAACATATTGATTTGTGACCCTTGTCCCCAATCTAGCTTATGGAAAATATAGGCCAAGCCTGTACACAGCAGTTTCTAATGGTCCATAAATATTCATTAGAAAAAGTATAAAGGTAACAAGAGCCAACATCTTTATAGTTTGTAAAGATGTTGTGTTTTATAGAAGATTTATTTAGAAAATTAAGAACTTATAAATTTTACTTAAAAGTTTGTTAAACCGGTGTCATTCATTGTCTTAATAATACATTCAAATTAATCAGTTACTTTTTACTTGATGAAACGTGACAATGTTCGTAGGGGCATCAGATAAAGAGGCACGCTTGCATTGAAGTTATGATATATTCAACCTACTAAAATAATAAACACACATACGATATGAGAATATGACTTGATAGTTGTTAAAAAAAGACAATAAAATGATGAATGTATTATTATTTAATTTCAATTTTAAGTCGTGCTTAATTGTTCCTATGTTAGCTTCTTTACTAACTTCTGTCCAGCACGCGGAGGATGTCATTATTTTGGTAAAAAAAAATCCTGATGTCCTTCTCGATTTATCGGTTTAGTCGTGAATATGTGTACAGACAGAATATCAAATATAACAATCACTATACACATATAAAGAGAGATGGACTATCTGTCTGTATGTAAGTTTTTAATTAATGATTTTAATATTATATTATGTTATTGACTGACGATTTAATAAAACAATCAACTCTGTTTTGCCCCAGTTTGTTGGTCACAATTTAGAAACTTTAAGGTTTAGCTAAATATACTTTCATGATTGCTCAAAATCAAAAAAAGGAATCTAAGTATGTAAATTATTTTAAAGCTGCTGATAAATTAAATTGCCTTTTACATAGATACCTAAAAAATCCCCCAAAATTTTATTTCGAAATTCAATTATAATGTTTCACCAGATTGTCATACCTCCACTATTAATAAAAATTTCATTCGCTACCAAAGTATATTTTTAATGCATATTCTACCACGTACGTTGTAATTTTGAACTCATCATCTCTGAATGACATTCCATAAATCCGAAAGATATACTACGACATGGTCCTGAATAAAAAGAAATAATAAAATACTAACCCTTTCCTCGTTTCTATTAAATTCAATATCATAAAAAACATATTTGTGTGGACAAAGTCAATAAATTTTAATCTAATATCTCACTCCGAATTAATCATTATGCCAATACATGCTGACAAAATGATTGATTCGAAGAGTGAATGGTTTTCCCTTTATTCGATGAAACGAATGAATAACCAAATATCGCGCTGAATAATATATTTTAAATTGATACGTTGTTGAGGTCTTTGCCTCCTTAACACAATATTATACAGTTGAATATACCAATTCTAATGTATTAATTACAGAGTAATAAATGCGTGTGAAGTAGAATTAATAATAACTATTAAAATTTAAGTTATGCAAATCTAAATTATTTAAAATTTACAGCCAAATCATTTAAATCAATCAATCTTTAACTAATAAATCATATTTATTAGTTTGTCATTAATATACGAGAATATACCAACGTATATTAAATTTACTGCGGGCCGAATGAGAAAGCTTAAGGTCACTCAGCGTGTTATGGAAAGAGATACGTTTGGGATTTCCCTTAGTAATAGAATCAGAGATGATGATACGAGTCCTATCTGCAGTATAAATAAGGTAACCGACATAGCCCACAGGATAAGCAAGCTGAAGTGGCAGTGGATTGGCCACATAGTTTGTAGAAGAAGTGGGGAAGAAAGATTCTCGAATGGCGTTCCCGTAATGGTACCGGCAGTGTGGGACCCCTCAACTAGATGGAGCGATGACCTCAAGAGGTTTGTAGCGAGTCGATGGATGCAGGTGGCACAGGATCGAGGCGAATGTCACTCCAGAGGGGAGGCCTATGTTCAGCAGTGAACGAATACGGACTGACATGATAATGTTCTAAGGACACAGTACAAGCAAAGTGTAGCGTCAGCAGTTTTGCGTTGCACATTGGGCGAATGGAATAATTCACCAGTGGCGCCGTCGCCCAGCAACTGAACGGATGTATAAACTTTACATTGGTGACCCCCGACTATTTTTGTGAACTGTGTTGGTCGATAGTGAAGGAAGTACAGCTACGAGTTGTTGGACGCAGAGCGACTCCCGGAGACAGTACACCTCCGGTCAACAGCAAGTGGGCACACGCAGCTTAACGCCGTCACCAGCATACAGCCACGCGTTCAGTATCACGCCGCCACCAGCATAGCACCGCCACGTGTTCAATACCGCACCGCCAACAACAAGCGGGCGCACACACAGCATACACAGCCGCGAGTAAGCGGGCTCATCTTTAATTAGCAGGTCATCGCCATCAGTAACCGAGCACGAGTCAAATGGAAGATACCGGTAAAACAAAAGTGAAATTGTGAAAAAGTACATATAGTGATTTATTTGTGAAATAGTGAAAATGCAAAAGCGTAAAAGTGATTTTAAAAAATGAATAGAATAACCGCGAATGTGATATAGACTGGACATTGGTGCAATATCTCCGACTTAGTATAAGCGAAATGTTCATGTAGAATTATGTAGCGTTAAGCGGAGTATTCCCAGTGTGCCACTAGAGACACTAGATTATTGCATTAGAATGTTGGCATATACCTAAGTCGTTGACATTTTTGAAAGATGCTGCATGTGAAATTATGAAAATATGCTCGTAGGGCAAGAGGCAGGAAGCGCTCGTCCTCAGTACACGAAGTTTTCCACGCCTGTTCGAGAGACACGAGGTAGGATACTCTCATCTATCCGACATGGGGTATCTGCGCTCGTTTTGGCAGACACGAGGTTAGGATACGCTCATCTATCAGACATGGGGTATCTGTGCTCGTTTTGAAAGAAGAGTGTGAAAGTTATTGGTACATAGATACGTTCGTAGGCGACAAAATTTAGTGCATACGAATCATGAATTTTTGTCGTCCCAACACTAAGTATGCTAATATAGCACGTCTGTTAGTTCAGTGTTATGTTTATGTTTGAGTATGCAATGACTTAGTTTATTTATTTATTTAATAGGTGCATATAACAGAGTGTTAACTATAATAATTTTACAGACATACATGTGATAATGTTTCGTGCAAGCTAACCCTCCAAAAACACATGCACACATCATGATCGATTCACATTGTAGTAACTACAGATGTTATTATCAATGTTTATTACCTACAAATAATTGTGAACTATCAATTTAAGCAATAATATAAAATTTGTACACAAGGAAAGTATTAGACCTGATCATTTGACCATTTGACAGTCTATTTATGTAAATATTATGTAGACTAATAATCATGTCATTTTACACTCATGTATGGATTTTTTTCTGTAATAAAATTATTATAAAATACATTCTATAATAATTATTAAATAATTGGATGAAATAATCCCATCACTATTATTATCATCAATTAATTACAAACAATGTATGCTGACATAAGTGTATATACTCGTATTTTGTTACGAAAGAGCGTGAACCTGTGATCGAATACGTCAATACCATCAGAGCAATCCAGATGAGCACTACCACGACAAACATCATTATAAGAGCGACACATTCTAAGAATTGGACTATTGAAGGAGACGTTATTTCTGGCTAACGACATAGCAAAAACCTGAGGCCGGCGAATACGGTAATTCGTGTTTAGAATTATTAATGTCAATAAGGTCGCGCAATCTATTATACAATGTATAATTTTATATAGATAAATTAGTTCGGAAGACCGTCTTCTGGAAGACAAGGTGGAAATTTGGAAATATTTTATACGGGGATGTATAAGATGAAAGACTCCTAGTAAGGCCAAATCGTCTGCAAAGTGTTGATAAACAGCGCTTCTGTATCCTCTCAACACTTCGAATATGAGTAACAAACTTAGTGGTATAATACTTAGAAGCGTAATACTTAGCGGCATAAGCAGACCAACTTATGAGAATCTAGTCAAAATTGAATGCAAAGAAGAGATTAACGGTAAATATTTATATCATGTAGCATTTTGAAATTGACTTGTAGCTCGTGTATAACTTTGTGTTTCATTCGATGTATTGACAAAGTTTGTAAGTAACTAAGTTTTTTTTTTCTGCATTGGAACGAGCGAACACGAGTGTAATAGTATGACAATAAGTAAAACAAAGGACAATGTATTTCAAAGTATTATTCATTATTTGTGAAATATTCAAATATAATATTAGCGTAAGCTAAACGGATGTCATGTAAGTTAGTTTTGTTATTGAATGTAATATGATAACCGGACAGAGTATCGTATGCATAAATTACTAAGTCAAAGTTACGATGTAAGCATTACGGGGAATTGCGATAGTGCGACTTGACTTGACGAATGACGCAACATTCATGTAGTTATTATTTAGAAACAACGAAGTGTATGTTCGTCTGGTAGTATGTATCTCAAAAAATGTTTTCCTACTAATTTTTGTAAACGGGGGGTGTACTGTAGGGACACAGTACACGCAAAGTGTAGTGTCAGCAGTTTTGCGTTGAACATTGGGCGAATGGAATAATTCACCAGTCGCACCGTCGCCCAGCAACTGAACGGATGTATAAACTTTACACTGTTGTTAAATTTTAAAAGCTACTGATACACAATATTACAATAAACCTAACAGCTTTGTTCTGAACGTTTATTCATTCTTCAAGACGGGCGTTCCTGACCTTGTAAATGTCTTCAACATTTACAAGGTCAGGAACGCATGTATAGTCTAGTGTTGAAAATGTCTATAGGCTATGGTGACTGCTTAACATCAGGCGGGTTTGTGTGCTACCTTATTAGCAGGGAAGCTAATGTAGTGTAGGAAATCTAATACATACTCGCAAACGGCTTCTCTTAAAAATAAGACCACTATATCTAACTATTTCGGAAAATAGAAATTCGCAGATTATTTATATGTTCACTTGGCGAGATGCCCAATAAGAAACAAGGTAGCGAAAAAAACGAAAATCGTGAAGAAAAACCCTCAATTGCGCATTTGCTTATTCGATATTTGTACAAACAAAATAATAATAGGGGTTAAAGTATGAAATTGCAGTTTTATAGTAATAGATACTTTGAATTGACATGAAATCTTCATGGTGTAAGATTTTAGAGTGAAACTTTTTTCATATGATACCTATGAGGGTTTTCTTTTTAAAAAATGTGCAACATTTGATTTTTGAATTTCAATTGTTTTTTTTATTCAGCTTAGATGACAAAGATATCCACTACTACCTATACTTCGAAAATCTGCGCAATTTTTCAATGCGAGTTCCGACGCGGAGCTAACGCGGCAGAAACGGTTCGCAATATCAATGCTACGTTTGGAGAGGAGACTATGAACGTACCGTGCATTTTTGATTTAAACACTTTCATAATGGAAACTTTCACTTGAAGAACGAACAACATGGAAGACCCACCACACAGGTAAATAACGCTGAATTGAAGGAGATGATGGAAGCCGATCCGGGTCAAACTATCCAGGAATTAGCGGCATGGCTTAACGTTACCTTATC
The DNA here is from genome assembly GCA_947507595.1 of Pyralis farinalis. Classification (NCBI taxonomy): domain Eukaryota; kingdom Metazoa; phylum Arthropoda; class Insecta; order Lepidoptera; family Pyralidae; genus Pyralis; species Pyralis farinalis. Next base: position 21,719,286 of record OX382266.1, on the reverse strand, counting down.
TACAAAATTGGCTCATTTGCATCAAATCAATAAGATAAAAAAATACGAAAAATGGGAGCCTCATGACTTGACTAATCTGCAGAAAGAAACGCGCATTGAAACTTGTGTTGCCTTGTTGAATTTTCTTTCCAGGAGGCAGTACAAAATGCTTTCACATTGTCGAATCTAAATCCCAGAGTTCTATTGCAAAAGCATAAATAAACTTCCGATTAGATAGTATTATGAATTTACTTCAACAAAATTAAAAACTAAACCCCGACTAGTACAAAAATTGCGTACCTTCGATATAAATTGATAAACAATATAAAATATACTGAACTATTTATATGAGCGGATTGTAATTAAAATAAAGGTTTGTTTGGTCCAGCCGTAGTTACAGGTCATTACTAAATAAGTAATAATGTCATGTGTATTGTCTTAGGTTTTCGCGATTGTTACACATTGAAATTAAACTATTTTTAACGGAACGATTTGCAGAAAAAAGACTTCAGTCTTTCAAGACTGAAGTCTTTCCTGCGACCACGGACGCTGCAAAGCGTTCGAAACGTCAGGTTTCAACAAAATAAATAAAACACGCGATACTTCCGTTAAAAATAGTTTAATTTCAATGTCATGTGTCTTATTTAAACGAGCAAATATCAGAGGATTTGTTGTTTTGTTATTTTTTAATGTCTATTAAAATTTAATTGATTGTCGACTCGACCACGTATGTATTGCTTGACCTGCTAAATGCGACCAATTCATTATGCCTATACCAAAATTTACATTAGTACTCACTTAGTGAGAGAAAAGGATGAGGACACTTATCTCTTGATTTGTAACAAAACTCAGTAAAAGCCGGAGTGTTTGTCATTTTTATCTCGTCTCGCTGAACCCACACAGTTCAGATTAAATTGGCTCACATGTAGTAAGAAAATGTTTAAAACACATGATTTACACACGATTACATTTTCTTACTAATAGTTAGCGTGTTACTAATAATCTAAGGAATAGTTATTAGATTTTGCTAAAGTAAATATTTTCAACAATTACTTATATTGTAATGGTACACGGTGTAACACATATAATAACAAAAGTTATTATATTGATCGCGATTACTTTAACGAACGTTCGACAGGAGTATTTATATAATTGGCCACAACATATAGTGAAGTTATTGCACAGAATCGAGGCTCACAAGATGATATCCTAAATACATTCATTTTGGTCTGTGAAGGATTCTGAGCTTATATACTAAGGAAACTCTCTTTTGATACTCACTGATGCCATAATGCAGAGTCTCCAGTCATATAAACAATAGAATTACACGGCAGCTCTTAGTGTTTCTATCTCACGCATTAATATTTCAAATTCAAAAAAACAATTGAAGCAAAACTAGACGATCGTTTCAGGCCACTACTGGTAACACACCAGCAATATCAAGTACACGGCAAGGGCTGGCGGCTAAGCTTTGTCACAATATATTACTGTGTGTTTCTGCTACCAGACAAGTATTGTTGAAACTGAATAATAGGCCCCAAAGACCGGCGATCGTGAATAAAAATAGCTATGAATATTAAACTAAAGGTCACGTCATGTAACGCTCGGCTCTCTCTGCCTACCTTGCAAGGTTCTTGAAATGAAAAAACATAGGGTAGGTGTTACTCAATAAAGTTAACAACCCATTCTTAAATGATTATATGTTTAGGAACAGAGTTACCCTGGCGGCCAATAGGCACCCCTTAACCTGAGGTCACGCGGCGCACAATTTGCAACGCTCGCGTCGGACCGACGGCTGAGGTTCCTGAGGTCAAGGTAAAGAGACAGGGGTGAATATTGTTATAAAATACTTTTTGATACCAGTTAGTTTCTTTAGAAACTTATAATCAAGTCGGTTTTCTATTATCAATTTATTTGTTTTCGGTCCACAAATATTTTTAACCCAATAAAAACATGTTGAGAATTCAAATGTTTCACTCGTTCTTTTCATTCGTAAAAATGTTATCACGGAAAAAGTCAAACCTATTAGGTACCTACTTCTTGTAATCGATAACACTCATTTATATAAGAAAATATCTACTAACATATTTTCAGAGATGTGTAATTTGGGCAAAAGGAAGATAGAAAGTACTTTCTTGTATCGATGGTTTCATTATAAAACCAAATTTGATTGAAATTAAAAATAATGTTATAACATATTATTAAAAAGTAAGCAAAACATGAGCAATCATGTTTCTTTGTGGTTGGGTCTGTTCTTTGGTAGAACAGACCCAACCACAAAACTTTTGGATCGCAATATTCGTCTGTAGAAGTTTACACAAGAACGCAGCTAAATAAATGAATCTGTAAGTGCATGAGTAATTCATCAGAGTAAGGTAATCAGGATAAGATCCAATGAAATGGCTGATCACTTTCTGCCCAAACATCAGTAGGATTTCTCAACTTGGGGAATAGTTATATCGGCCCCGGCTGAAATCATACGCTCTGATGTATACAGTCGTTATGACGGTGGTCTCCTGTATCAGGGGTGATTGAGCCCTTGCGCGCACTGCGCCTGCAATCAGCATAACCTTCACTGTGCTGTGGCGTAAGACAACGTACTTTTGTCCCCTACTCTATCATCTAAACGACGTATAATCTTGTTTTATTATTTTCATTTTATTTTTGAAGGTGTGTACACCTTCAATAATAAAATATTTTTTTTTTATTAGAAAAAAAAAAATAAAACAATGGGCACGCGGCACAATGAATGTGGATTTCTCCAACATGAGGGGACTTTATTCATCATAGTCCATAAACGCCTCGAAATCAACCTATTATTTTCCTCACGGAGTTACATCCTCCCCTTATATATATCCTCCTCAACACATTTTGCATTGAATATACTACGACCACTAATTTGTGTGTTTTGTTTGGGGAATTGGGGATTTTAGAAGATTTTAATACTACGACCGAGACCCAAGTCACTAAGACTTGGCTCTCGTACCAACCGTAACCAAACGTCAAGCGAAATCATGAAAATATGGTTACGTATTATCTAGTGATAGATAGTTTCATTAATAAGATATAAAACATTCAACATCATCTTGTATTTTCTGGATTTTATTCTATTATTTCCCTGCTACAGATAAAATACCAGCATAGTGGTTTACGTTTGGGCATCCTATGGGCGAATGCGAAATTAATCAGGAGTGTCTACTTCAGAAATAAAACAACGCTTATGTAATTAGGAACTCGTATATCCAACGCTTGAGGGCAAGATGAGATATGGGTTGGTCAAAAAGACCTTTGGATCTACGGTTTAAATTATTAATCGTTAGGACCCGTGGCAACAGTCGACTGAATAGTAAATGTTTTTGTTTTATGTTATTGTTTTTACGTGTGTGTGATGTTCCTTTTATTACTAGTATAACTATTATATAGATATAACTAAGAAAAATAGGGCATATAAATAGGCCGACTGAGTAAGTGTCCTTCTTTGAAGGTTGTTTTGTTCCTGTGAGTAAGGTCACTGAGACGGTAGCGAGCAGTCGCAGCAACAGGGAGGTGGCAACACCCGAGGGATATTATCGATATTATCGTACAGACTGTTTTTATGATGAGTCAAGTGGCGCTCGGTTGTCTTTGCCTACGTCGCAAGAGACTTGGCGTGAAGTTATAAATTATTCTTAGTGTTCCGCACTACGGTGAAGGAAAACATCGTTAGGAAACCCACATACCCAAGAAATTATGTTTGGAAAAACGTGTGACCGAACCGAAGAAAGGTCTAGTTTACTGTTTTCTTTTTGATGATGGCAATGATTGCATATCAAATTCAGTATCTTTGCCGTATTCAAAAAGTTCAACGCTCTGCTATCTGTATCCTTTGAACCCTAATTAATATGTAGAGATTTGAAATTTTCCCAGAGTATGTATTACTATGGCCGCTATAGCTATGAATGGTAAAAAAGTGAGTAAGGTATGTACAGACCGAGTCACGTGGCGCTCGGTTCTTCCCGCCTGCCGTTTTGGATTAAAATATACATACTTGAAGATATTGAATAAAATCAGTCAGGTACAGCTCAGGGCTTGCGTGTGCGATTTGTATTCTTCTTTGATGAAAGAAGAAATTTTATATTGCTGTTAATAAAATATTCTCCCATACATCACTCTAAGTCACAGTCGATGCTCCAAGAGCAAATGTAAGTTTGTAATATTTTGTAAATAACATGGAATTACAAGAGAGGTTCCTTTTCTTACAGCATAAGACCTTCTTGTCTAAAATTTGTCAAGAAGAAAGGTCTTATGGTATATTTATTTTAGGTCAATCGGAAGTAATGTCTGCGACACTAGTATTCATTTTTATTTGCCTATATTTATATAATGCCATATATTTATATAACGTCACGCGTTTCTGAGATAAAAGGTATAGACTGGCAAATAGACAGACGGACAAGAAAGTCATCCTATACGGACTCCTTTGGTACAAAGGAGTCCGTATAGGATGACTTTTGAGGTCCGGAATTCTAAAACAGATTTAATTCATGGTTGATACTGAATTCATATGAAACACAAACCTTTGAAATGTAACAATATTTTTACGGATCATTATAGAAAAAAATTGTATAAAGTGAAAATACTGACATGATAGCAAAATTTTGTAATCAGGTTGAGTAGTGCTATTAATGTAATAATAACTATAATTTAAAGTGCGAGTAATAAAGCAGTAAAAAGGACCGAATCAATCAAATTGGATAGCCTTTGAAAAAAGGTATGTTTGACATATATTTGACATTAAATTCAAAATATCATCACCACTAAAAATCAATAAACAATCATCTACTATCGCGCCATCTTGCAGCTATGGCAAATCTTCTTCTCCATAGCATTATCCCGTTTCCTAATTTATTAGGATTTTAGGGGTCCGCTACCTAAGCCTAAGGATTTGACTAAGATACAGATATTTACGTAGTTGTAGCTTTGGCGAATATATTATTAAAAAGGCAATGGACTTATATAAGGCATAGATAGATAAATGTATAATAAAATATTGTCAGGCTAACTAAATTCAACTCTAAAGTATGCAAGTGAAAGCTGAGCATGGCAGAGAGAACATGTAAGTAGAACGGTTGAGATGCGAATATTGGGCAAAATTGGTGACGTAATGCTTGCTGACACAGAGTCTCTGAGAGAGTGTCGGTATTGAAAATATTTGTTTTGCTATGGTACTCGTAGTAAGTGTGTAGTAAACATGTAATAATAAACGTTATAACTGAAACAGTTTTTACGTATTGCAAGAGTTCATAGGATACGGTAACCGCTTTACATCAGGTTGGTCATATGCTTGCATGCCTACCGCCGTTGCATAAAAAATACTATTTAGTCAAATTTAACACATTAAATTTTTTATTATGTACTGAATTTATTTTTATTAATTAATAGATTAAATGTATTTTTATACATTTACATTGACCTAGATAAAACAATACTCAGATCAAGATAGTAAGAGCGCATCAAAGTAGTCCGACTAGGAAAGTACCGCCACGTCACAGAAAACCGTAGCCAAATAACAACTCCATGTATGGTTGTTGTGTTCATACGAGTGAGTGAGGTCACCAGTGAGCTCCTAAGAAGTTGCTGTGTTATCAGCAGGGGTGCCAATGCGCTAGTGATACTTCATGTATTGCAAGCGTTCATAAGCTATTGTAACCGCTTTACATCAAGTGGATGTGCATGTGTGCATGCCTCCCGCCGTTGCATAAAAAATACTATAATTGAAGTGCGTATCTAATATTTATTAATTATATTATATACCAATAAAAATTTAATAAAATAGTTATGCAATAATACACTTTACTCGTAAATATCGATACGTAATTAAATTACAGCAGTACAGCACTAGTGACAAGTGTAATAAAATAGAATGAGATAACGCAAAGGGTTGCGTTGCGCCTAAGATAAAAGAGGACGCATAGATGACGCATCAATTGTTTCATTTCTCTTAACCAATTTAACTTGAACCGCGTCAATATGGACGTAAATTGTACAAATTTAATATATGCCATTGCTTAACGGTGAAATGTGATTCCATCTACTTTATAGTTCGATTTATTATTATTTTGCCCACACCACCGAATAGCAAATAACGCCATTGTAAAATTAGTTTATAAATAATCTCAATATCTCGGAATATACGACAAAGTACACACAGGTCACTTGTTGGTGATATACTGTTGTAGTGCGAGCGAGCGTTCATGTTTATAAGTGCAAAATCACTGATCAGTTTTGGATTTGGACGGCCCGCATTACGGCTCTATTAGGTTATATACTCGATGCCTCACTCACACGTAGGAACACAACAACCCTCTAGGGAATTGTTATCCGGCTGCGGTTTTCTGTGAGATGGAGGTTCTACCCTAAACGGGCTGCTTTGATGGGCCCTACCTCTCTTAAAACATCCAGACCAAGATAAATGGGCATATTCACACAAACAAATGTTTATCTAGTGTGGGAATCGAACCCACGAGCGTTAGTATCAAAGACGTGTCATTCACAACTGAGCCACCGGACTGGTTAATTCACGACTGAGCCCCCGAGCTTATCAAAATGCAGTACTGGTCCCAACTCTTACTTATGGAGGCGAGAGCTGGGTATGGCAGAGAGAGCATGAAATCAGGATAAACGCGGCCGAAATGCGAGCGTTAAATTTGTGGCGTAACGCTTGTATTATCGTATTATTATCTTATCGTATTCGCAGTGACGATATGAGAAATAGAGTTAGCCTGAAAGGGAGCATCGGTGTTAAAATAAAAATAGGCGTGCTCCGTTGGTTCGAACATGTAGAAAGAATGCATGTTGAAAGAAGGACGAAGCAGATATACAACGCAAAAGTGTAAGGATATAGGAGCCGAGGAAGACCAAGATTTACCTACCATGACCATTGGTCGTGTTCTAACAGAAGGTAGAGTCACATGGCGCTCGGTTCTCTCTGTCTACCTCGCAATTGATTAGGCGTGAAGTTATAGGTAGATAGATAGAGGTTACTAGTATGCTTCCAAGGAGTAGCTACGTGAGCAGCAATCATGGCAAATAGCGAGCGATATTGTTTGTACTGCAAGCGTTCAGAGGCTACGGTAACCACTTTACATCAGGTAGGTAGTACAGATGTTAGCCTCCGAACGTTGTAGATATAAGTAAGATGGAAAATACAAACATGTTATATATAGCCGAGTAATTTTAATCAAACCCAATTAATACTAGACAAGTAGGTACAAGCTTTTTTCAGTGTACGAACATAATCCTTTAGAAGTCTCTTCGTAATGAACGCAAGATACAGGTTCTTTCTTGAATAATAAATTAATTCTAAAGTGTATTAAAATGTCTCAACAATTCCCTTTATTCGCATGGAGCTTGAGGGAAAGAAATGGTTACGTACGATAAGATTTTCTTTATGTAGCGCATCTCAAAGCTCATAACTTATTGTCAGTGACTGCCTTGTTTACCTTTCTGTTTATAAGGTTATTAGTCACACGATGTAAGTGTAACATGCGAATGTTTTACAAACTATATGAAAAAGTATTTCGAGAAAAAAAAGACATCAAGTGGGAGTTCCGTAAAAAAATATTTACTCAAATTATTTTTGCAAAAAAAGTGTTTTTGTTTTGCGTTGACTTAAATGTTTGATTTTTTCACTGTTTGAAGGGATAGCAGTATTTGATATTAATTTCAACTTGATAGCTCCACGCTTCCCTGAGAAAAAGGGTCTCAACAGACAGACAGACAACAAAGTGATCCTATTAGGGTTTCGTTTTTCCTTTTGGTGTACGTAACGCTAAAATGAGATTTTTTATGCCACTGACTTAAAATCGACTAAAAAAGTTCCACGGCTCTACACAAGTTATTCGACCTGCTGATCAATTGTTGTATGGTGATGTAGATATGTTCGCGCTCTCGACATCGATATTGGACCCATGTTTATGAAGAGAATATGGTTTTTTACCTCGATACCTGTTTACTTGTTATGACTTGTTCCTTTTGTTTGCAGAGAAGCACAAATGAACGTATGGGTCACTGATTTTGAATTTGCTTACATCGGAGATCAAATTGTCATCGATTGATAAATGTAAATATTTGCGTTGACAACGAAAAATCAATTTTATGTAACTCATCTGTTCTAAAGTTCATAATGTGAAGTTAGCTACCATTAAATGTAGACCAGCTAGATGTTTGTAGAAAATAAAAATACGAAAATCTTTCTCCATACATATTAAGGAGAATGTTTCGTAGTTGGACGATAACAGTAGTTTTTGTACTGTACTTGACTGTGTAATGTACATTATTGTTTTGTTGTATAATATTATTCGGTACTGAAATATGGCCAATAAGTGAGTGACTAAGTTCCCGAACTTAGCACTTCCTAAACTCATTATCGGGTTCCGGACAAGTTTGCCTTATTACTTAGGGTAATTACGTACTCATAAGACTCTGTTTGTTTGTCTTTGTACCTATGTGAATACTCATCTATACGAGGTTTACATTTACATTTGGACGGAATTTCCTTTTGAAATTGTGTGGCTACTGATTGTTCATAGTTACTTACATTAATTTACAACTAGTGTGTGTGCTTATTAGGCGAACAGTGAGCAGCCAATTGTCCGCTGACTGACAGAGCGGTGCATTTATAGTAGACTGGATATCGGATGAGACATGAACTATAGCAAATTAGCCGCGTAGCGGTGGGAAACTCTATGTAAAGAAGTCAAACTGAGTTGTTCTCCCAAACACAATTACCCCCTTTGCTAATCCTGATTAGAGAGTTATTTTGCGTAACGCTGTAGTGAGCGTACTTCAATCTGGATGACATTGCGCGCGTAAATCGCTGCCAATCGATCGCTCACTGAATGGGACGGCAAGCGAAGCGCCGAAAACTCCGTACTGTACGCGTTATATCGTTACTCCATTTAAAATATATAGAGAGGCAAAGTGCAAGTGAGAACACAGCCTTAGTGTTAATAATTATCTTTTTAAAATCATGCGTTGATACCGGGTCATTTGACATACGTGCGCGGGGATATAGATCCAACACGTAGGGAAGATAGATGTTATTAGTTACACAGAATCTAAACATAAACAAGTCTGTGGCATACCCACAGTACCATAGCACTATTGCTAAATGTATCTTAATTTAAATAAACTGTAAATAATATATACAGGACGAAAAATCTGCTACATTGGGCTATTATGGAAGACAGATGAACGTCTGCCCTAACTATATTACATCTGATGACTATGTTCAGCAGGCGTTGGTTCGCCACCCACGATATACGTCCAGATCGAAAAAGGTGAGAGAGAAAAGACAGTCGCCTAGTCGGGTGCAACACGCGTGTAAGCGGCTTGGGTGCACAGAGATGTGAGCTCCGATGGCTGTGCTTCTCCGTACACGCGGCGTTTTGTATTTCACCACTTCTTCCAATCGCATATTATTATTGTTCTAAAATATTTAGCAACTAGCTACCCACCCCGGCTTGGCACGGGTGATCTGATCGCTACCAAACTTTACAGGATCACCCGCTGGATTAATCCGGAGATTCTCTGAAAATTTCATCAAAATCTGCTCAGCCGTTTTTGAGTCCATAGAGAGAGATTTATCTTTCACTTCACTACTAGTGTTAAAAAAAGCAGAAAATCCAAGTTTGTATCAAGTTCACTTTTTTTTCAATATTTCTTTTAAACTTTCTAATATTTGGAAAACCCTTGTGTTTTTAAAAAGCTTTAAAATACGAAATAAAATGTGGGTAAAGTTTAGTGTATTTTTGTATTGTCTGAAGGCAAAAAGGAGTTCTTAGATAATTAGTCAGTAAGTTTACAGCGTATATTCATAAACATGGTACATATATGTAAATAAAAGAACCAAATATTTACTAAACTGAATATTTACTTCTTCTTTTCAAAACATCTAACAAAAAATATAAATAAAACATATTTTTTCGCTATATATTTTTCGAATATTTAACAATACGAAGTTTCAAAAAAGCCGCTAGTTTGTTTTTCACGTGAAAAGAAGAAAATGTTTATCCGAATTTTCAATGCTATTCATAACTAGTTCTTAATATAACTTATTATGAAGGTTAGTTCAACTATGGGTAATAAATTAAGCTCTTTGCTAAACTCTATTTTTTGATTCATAATACATTATACCTATTAGTTTAATTAGTTAACCATATCGTTTAGGTCACTACAAGTACTTAAGAACTGATTTGAGAAAATGGATCTACATAATTATAAGTGAAGTTAACTATAAAAAACGAAATGATTAGAAAACTCACAGTACCGTTTTTATAGTAGAATAATTGTAGGATAAAAAGTAATGCAAAGAAGCTAGAAATATAAATTCCTACATATAATAAAAGTTGTGACAGTAAACGCGCTATTAAAAAATCAATACATAATTTTGTTGTAGTACGTTCTAATAGGTAGTAACGTACTCGTAATTTCTTCGTAATAGTTCATAGTTTTGAAATTACTTGAACATAAAAACTATCAGTTACTCAATTGATGCATTGAATTTATAACCTGTTACGAAAAGGTTACAGTTTCGTTATAATAATTAGGTTCGTAATATTTCTTTTCATTGTGTGTAATTTGTTATAAATTTAAATAAATAGGGAAAATTCGGGCCATATAGCCAATCTTTTAGTTAAACTTGATTTGTGGTTCAAATCTCCGTAACATATTTGTTAATCATAATGGGAACAAAATATTCTAATTTGTATAGCGTTATTATCTAGAAAAACCGTTACAGGATAGTTCATTCGTTTTTCGTCAGTTTGTCCGTATGTCAACAACTTTTAATCAGAAATGCGGAGTATCAAGTTAAAAATAAAAGTAAAAACAATGCATCTGCGGTCGTGCAAAAAGTATGGACCTGTAAAAAAATTACCTTCTAAGTCAATGCATTCAGTAGTTAAAAATCTATGGTGTACGTCTCAGTAACCTAGAAACCTGAAATTTGGCCAGCGGCACAAGTAAAGGAAAACGTCTAAAAACAATGATTTGTTATTATATTTTTTAAAAACAAATTTTACAAACTTACTATAACCATTGGAGCATCGACTATGATCTAGATCTATGTATGGAAGAATATTTTTTCAATCTTCCATTGAAGAAGAATACAATTCGCATACGACCTATGTTGATACTGAAACCTCAATGTGTGAACTGCGTGAAAATAATTTCTGGGGGGTCAACAATAAAGGTTTTGATTAGAATATGAATAGGTAAGCGGAAAAGTACTGCTTTATAATATGTAGGTACAATTAAAATCATGTATATTAGAAAATTACATAAAAATCTACAATGAAAACACAGATTTAGCTTAAGTCAGTAGTGACTGATTACTGAACTAATATATCTTTATTTTTTAAGGCACGTATAGGAGCTAATTTAAATTTTAATATTTCAGTCATTATTGAAGATTACGTTTTCATTTCAGGTAAATTTTGCTTAACTTTGTTTTATTTTACTTTTTGTAATTTTATACGAGCTTCTTCTCAAAACCCATTCCCATCAATCGATTCGCGCTAACATCTAAGTCACATGCTTCGTTTTTTTTCCAAACAACGTAAATTGCTTTGTTTTTATTGTTCCATCTTTGGTTTATTTGTGACCGCAACATTTTTGTCACAATCATTCATCAAAGTCTGTTTCACATTCATTATACAGAAGAATATTTTGCGGGGTATGTTATTTAATAAAAACAATATGTATTGAAATTGGGACAGTAGTTGTATTGTAAAAACGTCTGTATCTGTAATATATTTATGACAGTGTCAAAGTATACTATACAATTAACGAACTTATCTTTGTCAACTTTAAAATTGACATCGTCATATTAAAGGTAACGCGACTAGTGAAGGACGAGTAGCTCTTAAAAAGATGAATAAATGTACATTTCTTTTGCAGTGTAATATTCTTATTATGATTGCAATAGACAACATCTTTTTTTTTTAAGTGTCCTCCCTATGTAGGCCAACTTCCACGGTGAATCAAATAAAATTGTGAAATAAGCATAACGTAGCATTTGATTTCATAAAGTTTCATAAAGCTTTGACTTTTAATATTTACGAGTTAGCTTCGACTGTGTAAACTCTCTGATTATTTAGATGAGTATGGTAATTTTGTGACAAAATATTGGTATAATATATTCATTTTCTCAATACTGAAGCGTATTTTTATTTATATAGAATCAGGAGGGAAATAAGCATATAGCCCACTTGATTTCAAATAGTCACCGCAGTCTATAAATGCTAGTAATTCAAACACCGCTCTGAAGCTTACTATTATTATGGTAAGTACGAATAAAAATATCGAATAATTGCTTGAAGCTTTAATTACATAATAGGCTGTTTAATTGTAATTTATGTAGTATTAGTAACTAAGAAAAAAAATTTTTTCTTTAAACTACAGCAATGCAATTCTATAAAAATTCACAGAAGGAATTCTTAGTGAATATATAAACCGAATCGCAATTGTCTCAATTGCGACTAAAGAGATTCAAAAATTTCAAGTCTCAGGTGGCAATGGAACCTTTCAATTTGGCGATTCGTTCCTCGTTCCTACCCGAAGCTCGAGGGCTCCATCTCAAGCGAGGGGGTGCGTGGCAACAGAACGGAGGGGTTGGGAAGGGGCGATGGGGGATGAGGGCGCAAAGCTACGTGGGCGAGTCTGTAGTACATGGTAGTACGACTAAAAATCTACGACGTGGTATTGTTGTGTCTACATAGGATTGCGCAGGCGTGCGCACCCCGCCGTTTCGACGCCGCGCCAGGTGTGGAGTTCTCCTAGACAGAAACGACCTCGAACTCTACGGGCAATATTGATAAACCGTAGATAAACACACACAAAGTCGACTTTGTAGCAAAGTATCAAGGAATATTTTAACATGAAGTGTGCAAAATGACGCGTCTCATTTTCCACGTTTCTTTGGTGCGCGAGCCGCTGAATACATGCGACGCACAGGTACTAACGCTAATGTAAATTACGCCTAACACGTTCATATATCCGATGTAAATATTCAGTATGTTTACCTTTCCGCCCTACAACGAGGACGTAGGTAATGTTCGTTGTACGGATTAAATTTCTATTATGATTCTCTTTTATACCTATCACAAAAGTGGGAATCACACGTAACTATTGCCTGATGGTAAGGAGGTACTGTAGCCGATGGAAGCCTGAACATCAAGGACATTATCGTTAGACTGATGACACTACGATCGAGCATAAATTAAATTGTTTTTTTTTTTGTTTTTTTTCTTTTATAAAATGGATTATTTATTTCAACATTCTCATCATTCATCTATCTCGAGCTTATCCGTGCTTCGGAGGGCACGTTACGCCGTCGGACCCGCCTGTTGTCGATAGATGACAGTCGTTATGCTAAATCAGTGGCCTTCGGACGGCTTGAAAACACTGCTCTCCGCCATCCGCAATTGAGCGGCGTGGTGGAGTATGCTTTCAACCCTTTCAGTTGAAGACAGACCCATATGGGATGAGTTAGGGTTGCTGTAGTGGTACTAGTAAATATTGTTGTCGTAAATAAATATATATTTTTCATTTTTAACGCCATTATACTATTAACAGAACAGAACAAAAATTCCAATAATATATTACATAATTAACTTGGAACGAAAAATATAGAATTGGAACGAGTACCTACCGATAAAAGTTCTGCTTGTTTGATGATTGCTGCGATGATTTACGATTATGCAGGTGACAAATCGTTATTTGACATGCGACCATATGAATAGGGTCTACTAATCATTTACCGTACCTAGTTGATTTGTATTAATTTTTTTAATGAAAGCTTATTCGAATATTACAGCATCTGAATGCAGTTACTTAGCTTTAGATTAAATATATACCTACTAATGTGCAGTTTCCAGTTGTATAATGAACTTCCTGTCTAAGGTATCCCCAGGCATTACAGCATAAGATTCTTCAAAATGACTTGAAGATTACATTTATTTATCCGTTATTACAGTGCAGAAAAGGAGAGGATGATACTTCTGGTATTGCGGGCCATACGCTTGTGTGCCAGATTAGTAAACAATGTATGTATAAATGTTCACAAAATATCTATCTATCTATCCATAACTTCGCGCCAAATCCCTTGTGGTGTAGGCAGAGAAGCAAGCGCCACGTGACCCGATCCTTACATACCTCACTCGTTTCTATAACATTCATTGCTCTATTGCTCTTCTCATGCACCCTCGCCTGATTCTAAAGCGCCTGACATCACCTTCTGATAGAACACGATCAATTTGGTCATGGTAGGTCCTCGGCTCCTATATCCTTCCACTTTTGCGTTGTATAACTGCTTCGTCATTCTTTCATCCTGCATTCTTTCTACATCAGAACCGACGGAGCATGACTCTTCTTATTTTATTATTATTTAGAATTAGCATGTAATAAAAGCAATACTAACCTTCATCTTGATTACTTCCAAGAAGCACTTCAGTATTGTGAAAACTGCCTTCTTTCATCATCGTATCTGGGTCTTTTGGTAGAAAAATACCGTCAACCGTCGGAGCAGATGGAAAACCTAGTATACCAGTATACGAATTCCATTGCTGTACAGATATAGTCTTGGCATCAACGCCACGCATACAATCCATGACTAAGCTTGGATCAGCCGATAGGAGACTGCTATTACAATTACAATCATCTATCAAAACTTTTCCAATATCTTGTGCCCTCTCTCCTGTCATCCAACTCCAAGGAGCATTCAATGTTCCAGATTGCAAAATACCTCTTTTGAATAATCCCTTCATTTCAGGCGAAAGCATGTGTAAACTCACGCTTCCACCCCCAGCCGATTCACCGAATAATGTTATCAGTTCGGGATCACCTCCGAATGCTCGGGCGTTATCCTTTATCCATCGTATCGCTAACTGTTGATCCCACAATCCCATATTCCCCGGAGCTTCTTCACTTCCAGGCGAAAAATATTTATTCAAATATAAAAATCCGAAAGCACCGACTCTATATTGCATGGAAGCCACTATTACATCACTGGAAGAAGCCATTATGTCCGCTTTATACAGGTCAAGTGTAGCGGTCCCACTCATGTAGCCTCCACCGTATATCCATACAAGTATTGGCACCTTTGGTCTCTCGGCTAGAGGTTTATCTTGATGATGCCGTACACGCAGGTGCTGGGGCACCCATATGTTTAAATATAAACAATCCTCCGATATATTCGTGTTTGGATTCCACATTTCTTCCCCCTCAAAGCCGGGAAAATACTCATATCTTTCTTGATAACAACTATTTGGCATAGCGGTAGCTTCGAAGACCCCGTGCCAGGGTTCAATAGGTACTGGTTTACGAAATCTTAAGGGTCCTAGTGGCGGCTTGGCAAATGGAATGCCAGTGAAGATGTGTACTTCTCGGCCCATTACAGTCTTAGCGTAGCCTTTAACGAGACCACTTTTGGTTTCAACGATTAGTGGATCGTTGTGAAAGTTCTTTGGTACCGGGCTAGTGGTTGGGGTAGTTTGTGTCGTCGACGTCGTCGTATCATGGTGGTTTGCCCACGACCTGCTCCAAGCACCAGATAAGAAGAAACACAACAAAAGTTTCGTGAACACAATTTTTCTATAGCAGATCATCTCGAACGTTTCAAATTTTTTCATTAACGTGACCAGTCTGAATCTAATCGGAAGTAATCCGCCAGCTTTATTAGGTACTTATTAAAACACATTTCTAATTTCACTGCAGTCTATGATGTGTACCTGTAAGCAAAGAAAATATGATCAAGAAACTTTATATAACTAAGTGGAAACTAATAAAATGACAAGCGCCCCCAAAAATGTACATTAAAAATACGAGGGCACAATAGTTACAATCATTGGTTTACGTACGTATTGTCGTAAACAAACACAAACAGTTTCACTGCGGAATAGTTTGTGTGGTTTATTTACTATCTCAACATTCTATCTTTATGTAAACTAGATACGGTATGCTCACTGCTTTTGAAATCTAGGTCATCTGCCCATTCAGCCCGCATGCTGCTTTTCATGACAAACAACGGTGGATATGAATGTAACAAGTGAACCGAGATAATCCCTAATTCGATTTCTGTTTGAACCATATTTATAATTTAACTTTTGCTGAATAAATATTTCGTCAACTAAGTTTATCAAGTAAATTAGTTAAAATAAACAGTGATTTGGCAAATCATTTTAGTCATTTAAGGATATCACGCTTTTTCTCGTGTGTGTTCAGTGAAGCCTACGGACGCTTGCAGTTGCTCGCGCGGTGCCAATCCAGCTGCCATCGTAGTAATTCCTCACAACGTCCTTACCCACTAAAAATAACAAATTAACCCTTTAGAGAATAGTTATTTGACTTCTGTGTTTTGCAAGGTTGTTGTTAGTGTTGACTTCGTTGCGCTATTTGTGCTTAACTATTTATGTTATCTACCTTCGTATATTTTTGCCGTTGGATATAATTAGCAACAAGTTCATAATACTAATCGGTACTTTATCACGGTTCGGCAACTTAGCGTGGACTAAATAATTCGAGAGGGCAGCATGAATTGTACGAAGTTTTATTAGTGATAATGTTCACTGTGAAGTGTCATAGCTGCAATGTACTAGATTTTTGAAACATAAAGCAGATTTAATGAAAAAAATAGCGTCATTTGAACATGCACCACTGCTTTTTCTGAAGAAGAAATAGGAATTGCTAAAAAAATTGTATCGGTGGATGCATATTGTCCAAGAATCCTATGAAAATAGATACGATTTTACGTGACATTGATCATTACGTTAATAAAAGAAATAGACAGACGTTAATAGAAGAAATTAACTGATACCGATATTTGTGTCTAGGCATCGTCAAGAGCCCAAAAGAAATTCTTAAGTGTGATTAAAGTTAAAAAACATTGGAAAATATGGAAGAAATTGATTCGAGTCGTAACGAAGACGAATCCAAAAAACACGTACAGGCGATTAAGTCTGTAGGATATGAACTATAGTTCACATTTATGACAAAAAAAATGAGTGTGCTTTAGACCACACGACTGAAGTAGAACTTCTTTAGCTCCATAGTGTGATACACACAATTGGCCTGCACTGTGTCTTAGATATACGAAACTTAACTCGCTATGAGAGATAGAGAGAAAGAAAATGTTTGCTCGCACCTCTCTCTCTTGCCCCTACAGTAATATACGAAATGTAACTCTCTCTATTTCTATCTTCACTAACTTATATCTCCCTCTTAACTTCCATTCGCCTCATCCGATCACACTTTTCGTAACGCTCTCGTCACGCATTCACCAGCTTACTCCCCAAGTCATGCGTGCGTAAATGAGTTTAATTTCAAAAAAGTAACTTCTTCAATTAAAAAAAAAACATTTCTTAAGGAGTAAGCTCCAATAAAACCATTTAAAATGTATTCATATAATTAAATTCAGCCAGGATCTACTGAAATTTAAAGACTAGCTTAAGTCGCTACATTTCACAGAGATATAACAGACGAAGCGGACCCTGGACTATGAAGCCGAGAGCTAGGACGCGACCGGGATTAACGCTCGGATGATGATGATAGGAGACAGTCAACTCAAGGCATGTGGTTAAATCTTGAACTTATTATAGATACTATACAATCTGTATTTTTTGATGTAACTTTTAACATTAAAACGTTAAAATGTATCTCACGTAGTATAAAACGGTTCTAAAAACAAAGACAAATACTTAAGTAGTACGAAAGGTTTAATGTAGATGAAAATGAAAAGTACTAGTAAATGTACTAGTACTAGTAGTAGTAGTTGTAACTAGTAAAATAAACGAACCGGACAAAAAAACAGCAAATAATGATTTAATAAAACATTACAAAAAAAGACAAAAGATACGTGGCAAATTATAAATAGTAATAAATCCGCGCAATTTTCTAAACCGCTACAAAAATTAACTGCGCAGACAAAATGATTGCGACTTATTATCACATTGAAAATTCTTTCAATAATTATTACATAAATCAATGTATTATTCCGGCTACACAAATGAATAAACGAAAACAAATAAATATTGAAAATCACTTTATATGTTCATAAGCCCTGTACAAAATGTAAAGTAATACAATTTGTTGCCGAAGTCATTGCATCTCACCTCAGCCACATAATTAACTTACGTATTTGTGAATGTGGGATGTTATCTCAAAAGCATGTTATGTTTAAAAAATCTCTATAAATCCGAAAAAAATTACAAATATTGTAAATACCATGAAAGCGTGTTAGGTTCTGTTCTATTCATTGCCTGTATTAACGATTTCTATAAAGTTTCCAAACAATCATTGATTTTGTTTGTAGAGAATAGCACTACTGTCATAGAAGAACTATATAAAAAGCTTCATAGGTCTGAACTGTAACTGATACTGTTGTCCATCAGTCCTTTCGAAACGCCAATGTTAAGGAGCAAAATTAAATATTATTTGCAAATATTTCAAGCTATAGTAGTAAACCTCCATGCTTATGATATCTGCTGGTACGAGTATAATATCCACATTAGTAAATTAATGCAGTCTCAGTACGTTACAGCTGGTGATTTGCTGGCAGTTATTTTTTATACACAATACTTTAATTTAGAAACTAATTGAACTGCAGTGATGTGGTCATTTACTTACTGATTTGTTAGATGACGTATTAGTCCGCGAGCCAGCAACAGATTTTCATGACCAAGTTTCTCTCGGCTAAAAACTCGGAAAATGCTTCAGAGAGTTGTCCCATGAAGCCTTGTGAACGTCAGCTGCGGTTCCGTAGGTGAGTCGAGCAGTAGTACCCTCCCACGCAGGTAGAAAAAAACTATATTTTTAGTAACATCCTCTCGGTTGAAAATTTATTTACTTACAGTTAACCCAATAGCTTGAGGTAAAAAATAAGCCAACTGACTATAAAATGTTGGATTATATCGCCATCTGATCGCATGAAATATATATACGTGTTCCGTTATTTATTCTCAATTGAAAATTTATCAGATGATGGCTTATATGCTATTTTCAATAAATAAAAACGTCATCTGGCTGTATCTCGGTGGAAAGATTGTCAGCTGATGTCCTGAACGGTGTAATCCAGAAGCTAAACCGGAACATCTATCGTCTATATAAATGCATCAGTTTACAAGTTTGCCCCCAGCATACTGCTAACAGATTTTTTTTATTACGTAATATTAACACTTTGCTATAGACTGGTAGTGCACACATCTACGAGTATATAACAATTATGATTTTTCTATTCTATCGAATATTTCTATATATTTTTTAATACACAACATTGCTGCTTTGGTGTTAACGTACGAGTAGCATTACTAAACACTCCGCCACCAAGCTCGTCACTTGCCTACGTAAAAGTAATCCATGTGCGATCTGATTTGAAACTTGTGTGCCGTAAATCTTTACATCCCTCTATAAGTAAATACCTATTTCTTCGCTTTGCTCTGACCTTGACCTTCTCGTACACGTGATTTGGAACTGAACTTCAATAGGATCCTAGATACCGGTAATCTCTAAATTCTTGGTAAAAGCTATAAACTATAGATTTTAGTACTTTAGGTATATTTACGCTTAATATATCAAGATTCAAATTTTTTCTTTAGTCTTGGGCCTACATAAAGTACGAACTTCAAAAGATATCCCGGACATCAGTCTTTACGAGATTCGTATGCTTCGTAAACTGCTTAAAAATGGGAAAGCACTCGGTGAGGACGGAATACGGCGGAGCTTCTAAAAGAGGGCGGAAGAAGCGTACTTGAAGTCCTTCAGAAGCTATATAATTCGATGAAATACCAGAAGCCTGGACATGTTGTTCTTCGAAAAGAGTGATAAGAGCCTATTGAAGAACTATTAACCAATATCGCTTCTGAGCCGCGTTTAAGTACTGTTTTCGAGAGTTATCATAAACTGACTCATACGTAGATTGGATGAATTCCTGCCGCCCGAACAAACCGTAAGGGCTTTAACATGTTGATTTTAACGAGCTCGGTGGCTCAGTCGTGAAATGACGTGACTTGACACCAACGTTCGTGGGTTCGGTTCCCACACAAGACAAACTTTTGTGTGCATGGACATGTCTGTTTGTCTCGGTCCAGATGTTTTAAGAGAGATAGGGGGCATCAATGCAGCCCATCTGAGAAAGTACCTCCACCTCACAGAAAACCGCAGCCAAATAACAACTGCTTAGAGGGTTGTTGTGTTCCAGCGTGTGAATTAAGTAAACAGTAAGCTCCTAAGGTGCTGCAGTGTTAGCAGCAGAGGAGGCATCGCGCGAGTGATACTACAAGCGTTAAAAGGCTACGGTAACCGCTTTACATCAGGTGGGCCGTATGCTTGTATGACTTCCGACGTTGTATAAAAAAAAGCAAAAAACGATTACATACATACCTACTGTCAGATTATACAGAAGACTAAATATAATCTGCCCTCATGTCTGGCGTATATGGACTTTGTGACATGGGCGGTACTACCGTCCCATCAGCGATGCCGAATTAATTATAGGTGCATGGAAGCTTTAAAGTGTTTGTACGGTATGTATATCCGATTACAAAACCAGAGTACAAAACCGATCCAAGTGCAAAATGGGGTAAGCAGCAGGGCGACATTGTATTCCCGAAACTCTTCACTCCGGCATTGAAAGTTGTCTTCAAGCTCTTGGATTGGAAAGGATGCATTATAAACATCAATAGCGAATACACTACTCACCTTCGATTTCCGAGGATATAGTTCTCATAGCGAAATCGCTAGAGTACCTTAGCGATACGCCAGGTAGGTCTCATGATGAACATTGATAATATTAAAAACATGTCAAATGTAAATATCAGATATGTACCAGTCACTGTTGAGAACACAAAGATCGAAGTTGATGATAAACATGTTTACCTAGGACAAGTTATTCAGTCAGGTAAATTAAACTTCGACCGACAGGTTAACAAACGAATCCAACTCCAATGGACAGTGGTCGAACAACTTCGACTCATCTTCTCGTCTAAAATATTTCAACGGCTAAATACTAAAGTCTTCGGACAGTGTGTATTGCCTGTTGAGTATGTATTGTGTGGGATGAGATACTCAAAAGAGACGCAATGCTCGAGCTAAGAAGAGGACTATGCTTGGAATTTTGCTGCATGATAGAATCAGAAATGAGGTTATCCGCAGTAAAACTAAAGTAACCGCAGTAAAAGTAAAGGACCGCGTCTTATGGCGCTCGGTTCTCTCTGCCTACCCCGCAAGGGACCTGGCGTGAAGATATACATACATATACAAAACTAAAGTAACTGATACAGCCCAAAGGATACGCAAGCTCAAATGGCAGCGGGTCGGCCACATTGCTTGTAGAACCTACAACCGCAGGGGAGAAAAGGTTCTCGAATGACGTTCCCGTACTGGTGTACGCAGTATGCGATGACACCACTACATGTACTTATGACCTGAAGAAGGGTAGGGTATAAAGGGTAAATATAGGGTTCCGATGGATGTGGGTGACTCAGAATCGGAGCAAGTGGCTTTTTAGAGGGGTGGCGTATGTCCAGCAGTGGACGAATACGGGTTAAAATTATGATGATGATTATTAAAAAGAATTCGAAACAACCTGTATTACGGTTGCTAGCCATTAAAGAATCGAGTACTTTAAAATGATTCACAGCTGTAACAGTTCTTGGTGAAATAAAATGGATAATTTACGTCCGGGCCGTATCATGTACGTCACGATTAAGTCACGATTTGCAGGCGTGATCGTAGCTACTACGTCCATTTCCAACAAAGGATTTTGACGTGCCTTTGAGGGAAGTGACAAATTACCAGCACGATCGTGTCGACAGGCGTGTTAATGAGCTACCCCAGGGATTATTTTATGGCAAGTAATATAGCATTTCATTGTTACTGAGCTAACTTATTAGTTCTCCCTTTGGTTTCATATTAATTTTCAGCGAGGTAACTGATACGGAAGTTTACCCTAATCGATAAGATGCTAAAGATCTGCGCAATATTTTAGAAGTGCAAATTTCTTAGGCGTATTGAGCGATTTTTGGTAAGGAGCATCCTTGATACCCGCATTCCTTGAATGAGATTAAGTTTTAAGTTAATACTTTTACCGGCGTCGTCCCCATGACTGCCTATTTTTTTAACTTATGGACGCGTGCTACAAAAAGTATCGCTTGCGCTTTAATACATTATTGCTATTATCCGCTATTAATTCAGCCACTTTGAACCAGTTCCAAGTGATATTAGTTGGTGATAATTTTTGGGTATATTCCACATCTAATAAAAAATAAAACTCGGGGTAAGGATTTAAGTTATGCACATATATAATTTTTGAAATATTCTGTCTTCTTCTATGTACCTAAAAATCAATTGTGTTACGTTAGTATCACAAGAATTCGAAATTAGTTCTACTGACTTGAGTATTTCTTTTCTTTTTGGTATGAACATATTACTGAGAAGGTTCAGAAGGAAAATAATTGCGGACAAATTCGCGGGTATCACTATACATACAATATTGACTGAAATATCCATTCACACTGATCTTAAAAGATGAACAAAATAATATACATGTAGCATTCATTACTTGAATTTAAAGAGAAAGAGTTTTACCGCCGTGGAAATGGTAAATCAATCACAATCATATTGTTTGGCGGTGCCATGACTGGATTGGTTGGAATGTAATGGCGCAATCCGACGGATTGCTGTAATAGGGTTGTCTAGTTGTATAAACCTTTTTACTGTTAACAGATCGATAATCGATTTTTAAAGAAAAAATATTATTTTACTGTACCTATTTGCCTATACAGGTTCACTTTTCCTATATGATCAAATTTCAGATCGACAAGTATATATTTGTGCTAATAATATACTAGTACACTGCAGTAGTAAAAACAATGGTTAAAAAAGATAGCGCACATCAAAGCAGCCCAACTGAGGAACTAGCTCCACCTTACAGAAAACCGCAACGAAGCACACACAAATATATATATGATGATAAATATATGTATATATATCCCTGACGCTGATATGTAAAGATGAGTGAGTGCTGGAAATAGTTTCAATTGAGCATTGGGAACACTTCTTTGTAGAAGCCAAGCTATACGCTTACTTCTAGGTATTTATACGAGAACTGAGTATGGCAGAGAGAGCACGATAGTAGATAAACGCGAGTCGAAATGCGAGCGTTGCACAAAATTTGTGGTATAATGCTTGCAGACCGCGTTCATAAGGACGATGTAAGAAACAGAGTTGGTCTGTAAGAGACTGTCGGAGTTAAGGTAAGAAAAGGGCTGCTCCGTTAATTCGGATATGTATAAAGAATGCAGGATTTAGGAGTCGAGACAAATTGACGGGATTTATCATGCACTGACTCATCTTCCTCCTAAGGCGCCTTAGAAACCGACGTGCATGAGAAGAGCTATGAATTTTAAAGAAGCGAGTGATGTGTGTGTGTAACGACCGATTCATCTAGCGCTCGGTTTCTGTACCTACCCCGCAAGGGATTTGGCGTGAAGTTTTAAATAGACAAAAATGAGAGGCTCTCCCCTTTTTGAAATCTGAAATAAAACTGAAAGTATTTTATCCTAGTATACGTTAACCCATTAAAAAAAACGGGTTGCACTCCGGGAGTGCCGGCAGAAGTGAAAACTTGAACATGAATGTTGTGCATTTTTGAATATTTTGGAATGGTTAGGGAATAATTTCGCACGAATTGCTTTATTTATCAGTATAAAAGTACTATCATGTATGTGGTAAAATACAATATTCATTTATTGCGCTATCGTACACAAACATGACAATTTATATTACATTAAAAATTTAACACTTCAGAACTATTACAATTGTTTCACATTAAAAAGTTTATCTCTCAGAAAAATCTACTTTCATCCATAATTTCAACGTCTCTTTCACCATCATCACCACCAGCATCATCATCGCCAATCTCTAAAACTCAAACACACACGCACACTCGCGCAAGCGCCCTGCGCCGCTCAAATCAAACAGCAATGTTGATAAACTACGTTGAACGAAATGCGTAAGCGCCAAGAATTTCATGGCGCTTACAACGTTTTGGTCGCGAGAAACTAATGCCCTATGAACGATCTAGCGCTTCATGTTTTAATTGTTTAATTAGAGGTAATTAATAAATTCAGGCGTTATTTTGCGAAAGTCAAATTTAAGTTAATTTAAATATGCTACAAGTTACTTGTAGCATGTTATTCTTACGATTAACGTCTACAACGCCTGATGATACCTCGTGGAGAGGCGAAACACGTGTCGCAGCGACGACCCGGCCAGTCGTGGCAGCGACGGTGGTGATGAGGGTATGCGGATTCTGTTCCAAATGGCGGACGACCGCAGCAGCCGAGGCAGAGACTACCGGAGCAGCCATGGCAGCGTCGCCATGTTGCACGTACTAACAGTAGTGGGTGGGTGCCGGCCGGCGCTAGGCCGCATGAACTAATTGAAGGCGGAAGCACACAAAGCAGGTTAGATCAAATTGCATGTAATTAGAGGTAACTAATGTTTTAGCGCTGCAGCGAACTTAAGTTCTAATTCTCATCAAAATCTTACGGTCAGGGTCACGTGTCCTGACGCGAGTTTAACATTTACTCATCCCAAAAAGTGCACAACGCCGCTAAAGAAGTTTTCACTTCAAAAAATAATTACAGCTCGTCTTGTGTTACGTGCGTATAAAACCATGTGAAATTAGTTTCACAAAACAAGGCCTCAAAATAAGAAAAAAACAATCGTTTCCGAAATACATTATATAGGTAGCGTAACAAATCTGTACCGTAACACGGACACAGAAATCCCGAGCAATGAATTTAACCCAACATTCAACAGATTGCCGATCGAAACTTATCAATTCACGCTTCGAGCTCGCAATCGAACCTGGAAAGGTCGGGATGAGAGCGGCTTTCACCCATCCCGGCCTTCCCAGGTTCCCAACCGGGAGTGTGTGATCATTATTTCATCGGGCATTGGATCGTACTCAGGGGACATATAAAGGTCGGTTTTGGGTTCCACAGCTACGTTCAGTGAAAAAGTAATGTAAGCGGAATTTCCTTTGAAGCGTAAAACGGTAGTCATTGTCGCGAGGTGCTAAAATCGCTCTTTTGGATAAGTGAGTTTCAATCAAGGTATAACTATGTGGAAAAAATATCTAATAACAAGGTGAATTTAGAAAGCTCGTTTGGAGCTCATTATTGTAATATATAAAATAAATGACACTGAAAAAATTATCATGCAAATATAAATACACCTGTAAATGTTCAAGCCCTTCAGTTATGTGGTTGGGAATAAAGTATTCTTCTTAGCGTTATCCCGTTTCCTAAAGCAATAGAATTGGTGGGGTCCGCTTCCTAAGCCTAAGGATTTGGCGAAGAAAATCAGATCATTCTTAGGTAAGATCACACGTCTGTTGAAATGTAATATTTCGTGGACGTGCGGGTTTCTTTGAAATGTTTTTCTGCACCGCTGAGCAAGTGATAATTACAAATATGTATAACATAAATCCGAAGAGACGAATTTAGTGATACATGCCAGGATTCGAACCGGGGACATGTTGTTCACTAGGCCGGTTCTTTATCCACTGGGCTGTCACTGTTGGCAATAAAGTTTTTTTTTTAAAGTCGAGGATTTCTTACGTAGACATGAGTAATTTTAATATAGCGGAATTGATACTTTCGAAATTCAAACTATTTTTATTACAAAATTCGTTATTAGTTAATAGTTCCTGCCCGTATCCCCGTTTGCATGGAGATCGTGTTCTGACAGTATAGCATAGTCCAGTTCTCCAGATACTAAATTTCGTTGTAATCAGTTCATTAGTTCAGTCGTGAAGAAATCGCAGATAAGTAGACACATAGACAAATTACTTTGGCATTTATAATATACTACGAATTTGTCAAGTTTGCCCTTTCGGTAAGATCAAAGTTAAATATCTTTTCGTAAACACGTTCCTTTTAACGTATTCCTACGGAAGAAACTCCGAAATTATTTACCGCCCAAACGCTCAAAGGATAAATAAAAGTAAAAATGTCCACGATCATATATTTACCTACATAAAACACAATGTATGTTTATCGAATTAAATACTATAAGAGTAAAATTACTTACCATAAGCTATTTGCCAATTTCGTTTAAATCTCATTGCCGTAACTAATAGTAATCAACAAATTGTGGAAACTAAATTACACGTGCGAGCCTATAGTCATTCTGTGACCAAAATAATAGCCCCTCCGTGCGTAGAATACGACAGTCGTTAGTGAAAAAATTGCCTTAGGCCTGGCCTTGCGGAAATTTACTTCTTAAAGGGAAAATGGGATATTTAAATCAAAATATGTTTTTTTTGGTCGTAGAAAATATAAGAGGTAATAAACATAACACAACCTTTTCATTCCATGATTCTACATGTTCAAATGAACGACATATCGAAGAAAGAATTAAGTTCTCAAACGTGTTCATCCTATGGAACATTTGAATGTAATACTCAATTTTATTACTCTTCATATATATTCGCCATTTTTTTGTCATAATCTTTTTCGTGTATATGCATACTCAACAACTAATAGACATTCGTTCTTATTAGTTACCTTTCCTTTTGAACTTTTTCTTTTATACTACGTCGGGGGACATACAAGCATATGGCCCTCATGGGATCTTACTCACACGCAGGACAACACAACAACCCTCTAGGAAGTTGTTATTTGGCTGCCGTTTTCTGTGAGGTGGAGGTACTTCCCCAGACGGGCTGTTTGATGCGTTCTACCTCTCTTAAAAAATACCCAGACAAACAGACATATTCATGCACACAAATGTTTGTCTTGTGTGGGGAAAAATGGGAGAAAAACTCAATAGAAATAGTTATTTCCTATCAAAAAATAATCAACCTGAAATTACTATGAAAAGAAGTAAAATAACTAAGCACATACATACAAATTTGATGTTTCATAATATGAAGCGACTAGTCAAGAGCGAACAAAAAGGGGAGGAATACTTAATAAAATTTTACATGTTTTTGTTTAAACTAATATTATGTCCTGTAGTGTGTGTGTAATCAAATTTTACAAGTTAATTTGTACCAAATCCAATCATATCTATAAGTTAATTAGGATCAAATCCCTGTAGGCACTTAGATACAGATTTTATATTATATTATTTTTATTATATTCTGATCTATTATCTGATAATGATTGATAGATGAATTGTCACGTAACGCTTGTGGACCGCATCTGTAATGTTGGTATCTGAGTTGGTTTGAAAGAGAACGTCGGTGTTAAAATAAGAAAAAAAATCGCCCAAGTGCGAGTCGGACTCGCGCACGAAGGGTTCCGTACCACTATCTATAAAAATCGGCCAAGTGCGAGTCGGACTCGCGCACGAAGGGTTCCGTATCATTATCTATAAAAACAGCAAAAAAAAATCACGTTTGTTGTATGAGAGCCCCCCTTAAATATTTATTTTATTCTATTTTTTAGTATTTGTTGTTATAGCGGCAACAGAAATACATCATCTGTGAAAATTTCAACTGTCTAACTATTACGGTTCAAGAGATACTGCCTGGTGACAGACGGACGGACGGACGGACAGCGGAGCCTCAGTAATAGGGTTCCGTTTTACCCTTTGGGTACGGAACCCTAAAAACGGCAAAAAATCACGTTTGTTGTATGGGAGCCCCCCTTAAATATTTGTTTTATTTTAATTTAATTATTTATTCTTAAAGTGAATATATAACTAAATATTCTGTGAATATTTTAAGCTTCTACCTGTTGCCGTTATCAATATCGAGCAAAAACGAGCAAAAAAAATCACGTTTGTTGTATGGGAGCCCCCTTAAATATTTATGTTATTCTATTTTTCAGTATTTGTTGTTATAGCGGCAACAGAAATACATCATCTGTGAAAATTTCAACTGTCTAACTATCACGGTTCGTGAGATACAGCCTGGTGACAGACGGACGCACGGACAGACGGACGGACAGCGAAGTCTCAGTAATAGGGTTCCGTTTCACCCTTTGGGTACAGAACCCTAAAAAGCATGCTCCGTTGATTCGATCATGTAGAAAGAATGCAGTAAGATATAATAATAATATATACGAAACAAACAGATACACAACGCGTTAGTATAAGAATGTAGGAGCCGAGGAAGGTCAAGACTTACTGTCATGACCAAATTGATCGTGTTTTATCAGAAGGTGTCAGGAGCCCTAGACACCGGCAAGCGTGCATGAGCAGAGCTATAAATGTTAAAGAAGCGAGTGAGTCATGTGTCGCTCGATTCTCTCTACCTATACCCCAAGGGATTATGTTCTTTCTTTTTATCTTGCCGTTCATTATCTTTTTCAAAACACTAAATTTAGCTAAATTATTAATGGGAAGATGAACTAGGATATGCACATTATTCCAATCAGATATAGCTTGGTAAGAAGTGTATAATTGCTGTGTCCAAGTTGATGAAATAGGTTAGTGTCTTGATAAAAAAAGATAAAAAGATAAAAATCATTTATTTGCCATTAGACCCTTACGGGACACTTAGACACGTCTTATATTCTTTAAATTAAATCATATTGTATCTTAATAATTTTCCATTTTTTTTTTTTACTTTTAATCTCTCTTTTTTAGTCTACCAGCATTTCGGAAATGACCATTGGCGAAGAAGAAATGCCAAAAGAAACTTGCAAATGAAATTATGATTATCCCTATTCTTCTAAAATCAACTTTATAGAAAACCAACTGAAAGCTGTATAACATTAATAATTTTGTTTAAGTACGCACTCACGTAAAAAGGACAAAACACTAAACAAATTAAACAAGCGCAGAGAGGTTATTAAGTTAATAGGTCACTTAAGTAAATTTTATTAACAACAAAACGGGTGGCACGTTCAGACAATACCGCGAGAGGGCCGCTTCGACCCTTCGAGAATTTAATGGCAATACGTCGTATAACTTGGAACACTATTTCGCCAACTTGTACTCTGTAGG
The DNA here is from genome assembly GCA_947507595.1 of Pyralis farinalis. Taxonomy (NCBI): domain Eukaryota; kingdom Metazoa; phylum Arthropoda; class Insecta; order Lepidoptera; family Pyralidae; genus Pyralis; species Pyralis farinalis. The sequence goes on along the minus strand of OX382266.1, from coordinate 21,690,309 downwards.
GTCTCAGTGTCGAGTCTCGGGCCTCGTTACTAAGAGCGACAGTCTGCATACAGAGTCACCTTAAGTTAATTTACAGAGAAACTGCTCTCTAGAGACCCGCTGATCCGACAAACGGTGCCCTGATATACCTTACTATGCACGATCAGAATTTATTTACTGCTGCCATGACTATATTAGTTACTTAGTTCGAAGTTGTTAGAACATCAATTAATATTAATATGTTTGAGAACGTAATTAATATGTATGTTCACAATAACGGCTATTGCTATGAAAACAATTGTGGAAATTCCTTAAGTTTTCATTTTTCTCCCTCATCCTGTTTTTAAATTCATCAGGATTTGGCGAAGATGTTTGTTTGTTTCTTTTCTGTTTTCGACATAGGGGACATAGAGTAACGCCAGAGGGAAACCAGAGCTTTCTTAACTCAAAGATCCTACGTAAGTATTTCAAATATATTTTTTTGATGTGAGAGTATCCTCACTATGGTTTCTTTCACTGTGGAGATAGTAACAAATATGTATACAAATCTGAAAACACGAATTTGTACGCCCATTGTTCACTCGGTTTGAACTCAAACGTCCCGGGAACAAATTATCCCAGTGAGAGAAAATAGATTTAAAAGTTTATTTATGTTAATATGTTCTTATTGGATTGAAGAATCATAGCGAATGGAAATGACATAATTACTGGTTCTGTTTATAAATAAAAAGTACGGTCAGTCATAATTATTCGGATTATTTTGAGGTTATTGATTATTTCTGGGATTATCGAAACGTATCGTTTACGAAAGTAATCATTATTATTCATACTTTGAGGATGCAATATAAACATTATAGTTTCGAAAACATTTTATTTTTTATTTTTCGTTAAGTCGGGGTTTTGGCGAAGAAAAAAAGCGTTACTGTCGGGTTTTCATATACATTTTTTTGCATTTTAGGTTCAATTATAATAAAGTACCTATAATAATTGGAATCAACTTAGTCTAATTCTGTGCATTATAACGTCTTCGTGGGTATTTTTTATTTTGATATAGGTAGCTAATAATGTGTAGCTGGCGCACAATGCGGTTTAAGCCAAGTTCGCAGATGCGCAACTTTTTCGAATATTCGCGCCGGTGACCTTTGAGTGGATAGGCTGATTATTTAGCGACTAGACTATCACTGTAACTGTCTATTTGCAAATAAAAGACCTTTCTACTTTTAATACGGTAGTGCTCGCAACATAAGTCATCGATCGACTGACAAGGAATTGCCGCGTAATCTTTATATTCACTCTGTTTAGTCAATACAGTATCTTTTATTATACTTTGCTTGGAGAATCACGCTAATCATCTTAACTTCTTTTTAATAATTATGTTTTCAATAAATTAATTCTAACATTAAACACATATTACAGAGTTGTTAACAAGAAGTTCCTCCTTCGTGTTAGCAACTCTAACTACCTCGATTTTACAGAAGATTACAACCAAAAGTTCCTGTCAGTAATAAGGCCACCAGGTAGCTTCGGCGGCCGCTTTAACAGTGAGAGAGTGATATACCTGTGTTGCTAGATACTAGATACATAAGAACAGATCGATACTCGATTGCCACCCAGTATAGTTTACTTAATCTCTTTCTGTCAACATGTGTAATGATAACCTACCCTGACATATTGTATTTATCTGCACAATAAATATCACTTAAGAATTCTCACTTCTACACTCAGTTCCTCAAAATTATTTTATTGTTAGCATAACATAAAAACATAATACTCCAGATAATAAGCCAAAAACCCCTAATATATCTACGTTAAACTCCTAACTTATTTGCTGTTTGTGCCACCCGATAAACTCCGTAAAAATTGCTGAACCCTGTTTTGCATAAAGAACAAGACAATTATGCAGTGTTGGTAGGCCCTTTTTCCCTAAAAGTTAAGATTAAGCATATAAAGAATGTTTTTAAATGAATTCTTGTTTTTCAAGTTTAATGTTTAGAAAATACAAATACACTATTTTTCGCGCACCATATTTCAATGTACTAAGGTTTTTTTTATTCAACGTCAGAAGGCATACAAGTATACGGCTCACCTAATGGAAATTAGTTACCGGAGCCTACGAACGCTAGTAACACGTTAAATATCACTCGCACGATGCTGTCTCTACTGATAACATTGCAACTCCTTAGGAGCTTACTGGTAACCTCACTCACTCGTACACGGCAACCCTTCAGGTAGTAATTATTATTTATGTGGCGTTTTCTGAAAGGTGAAGGTACTTCTCCAGACAGGCTGCTTAGATGCGTCCTATCTCTCTTAAAACAGACAGGTCAAGAGAACAGACATGTTCATGCACACAAATGTTTATCACATGTGGAAATTGAGTAAGTAGCATCACTAACAACTCCATCATTGAGCTCGTCAAAAAGGTTACTCCTTCAGATGTTTTTGTACTACAGATTATTAGGTTCATGCATCCTTTTGCGGAAGTCGAATTAATAGTATAAGCTACACTACTTGTATATTGCCCCATTTAGTTAGTTTTTCATACGAGCGTCGACCATCAGTGGATGGTAGATCAATGGACCTTTAGTAAATACTTGCCTTCGCTGACATGATTACTCTGGTCGTCTGTAGCCTAACTTCTGCCGTCGTGTCAGCTACGTCCTGCCATCTATCACAAATGATGAAAGCACCTACCGTCACTACTATAATCGTGTTTGCTCGTGTTCACCTTGCGTAACAGAAAACCTTTTGAAACAGAAGATATATGCTACGTCTATTTCCAGCAAGTGAGATGCTGATGATCTGTACCTTTCAAATCAGACTGAGTTCCTATTACCTAATTAACCTAAAATGCGCGTAAATGATATAGAGTATATAGCTGTTATTAACACAACTGTTTGAAGATAACATACAATATTTAAATTTATATTTCGTCTTCAATGTTATTACATAACAACAATGAGTATGCTCCATCATCAACATCATCTACCAGTACGTGTAACGTAACGTATACCCACGGCCGAATCTTTTTCGCCATTTCAAAATAGGTACATTCTCGATACTTCTCATCTAACTTACAATAAGACACACTGAATTCTTGTCTTCCGCTTTAACGGATTCCCAGTTGTGGTTGATAGAACGAAGATACTCGTACTTGATCTTTGTTCTATCAACCACGACTGAGAATCCAACACAAAATTCTCTACTAAATTGATTCAATAACAAATCCCAAACAATTATAATTATCTTTAAGAATATATACCAAATATATACCAGGATTCAGGAGACCAGAAGAGCTGATCTCCTGAATCCTGGAATCTGGAAAAAAAGCGAATCGCAGTGCGAAAATGTCACGTTTAACAAATGCCTAGGTCGATTACGTGACCGATCTCGGAAAATGGGAATATATTTTTTCTAAATTGTTGGCTTTGTCTGCAACATAAACACGTTGGCATTTCTGCTCAGACTCAAGTCTAAAGGATGTATTTATTTCAAGTTATGAACGAACAACCAATAAAAAAAAATAGAAAGTTTTTACTGCCTGCCGACTCGTTTTAGGAATCATAGTGTTTTAAACATAAAAATCGGCCAAGTGCGAGTCGGACTCGCGCACGTAGGGTTCCGTACCATTATCTATAAAAACGGCAAAAAAAATACGTTTGTAGTATGGGAGACCCCCTTTAATATTTCTTTTATTTTAATTTAATTATTTATTCTTAAAGTGAATATATAACTAAATATTCTGTGAATATTTCAAGCGATTATCTGTTGCCGTTATCAATATCGAGCAAAAATGAGCAAAAAAATCTCGTTTCGGGAGTTCTCGGGAGCCCCCTTAAATATTTATTTTATTCTATTTTTTAGTATTTGTTGTTATAGCGGCAACAGAAATACATCATTTGTGAAAATTTCAACTGTCTAACTATCACGGTTCATGAGATACAGCCTGGTGACAGACGGACGGACGGACGGACGGACGGACGGACGGACGGACGGACGGACAGCGGAGTCTCAGTAATAGGGTTCCGTTTTACCCTTTGGGTACGGAACCCTAAAAAGTACCATCTCAAAGGCACGTGGAAGGTAGTAAATAATTTACAAAGAAATAGCTTCATTTATAAACACTATGTTCATTCCTTTTATGTTTATAGAAGCCGCAGATGCGTGATGCAGACCGCTCAAATGCGAATCGAGTTTTGAATACTAAAAGCTTCTTATCCTCGCTATTTTTCATACAATGTTTGCGATATCTCCAATGATCCGTCCATAAAACAAAGTTATATTTTTCATAGCGTAGCCACTGGAAACTAAAATGGAAATACCTTCTTTCAATTTAACGACAAAAAACAAATTACACCCATTGGCCTACAAAAAATAGTCCCAATTTTTTAATAAATTTATTTCGAGATTTAGATAAGAATGACGTAAAGCTTATTTGAGTGAAATATTTTAAGGCGGTACTTAAAAGCAGACGTCAATTAAGTTTACGGTTACGTAAAAATGTTTGATAAGACCACGACTAAACAAATACGAGTGGAACAAAGAAATAACGTTCCATTATTACATTCATAAATTTGTAATAAGTAGAAGCAACCGACCTGTATATTACAAGAACCCGTTGACCTCAATCTGTGTAACCTGAGCCTGACACCCGTGACCGCACGGTAGGCCAAGCCAATGCGCACAAAATATCAGATCACGTCTATTCTGTTCTTGCATGATAAACGTGCAGTGATTAGATCTGATTTTTTTTTAATACTAAAACCAATTATTATTTTTAAAAATAATATTGGTCTTTTGGTAGCTTTGCTCTTTTATGTTAAACTGAACTGACCAAATAGACAATTAATTTATTATTAATCATGAGATGAGAAAAAATCAAGTAATCTATACAGATAAATAAAATTGGAGTGTCTGTTTGTAATATTAAAATAACCGCTTTTTACTAAGTACTCTGTCTGTCTGTTTGTTTCGGTTAATCTCTGAAACGGCTGGACCAATTTTAACGGGACTTTCACTGGCAGATAGCTGATGTAATAAGGAGTAACTTAGGCTACCTTTATTTTAGAAATTTTATTTATTTTTATTAATATAAATAAATAATAAAAAAAAACTATTCCGCGCGGACGAAGTCGCGGGCACAGCTAGGTAGATATATAAGTACTTATCACTAATAAACGTGACTAAGCTTGTAAATAGTGCTTGAAATACAAAAATGTCGGTACTTTTTGCAATTCAAGTACCTACTATCTCACTTACTCTCGGAAAGGTAATAATAACCCAGTAAAGAAATATGATTTTACAGCGATTGTCTATAAGGCGGAAGTTTCTTAGCAATATATGTTAGTTCAATATCTCATTTATAAACTACAATTTATATTAATTGGTATCAATGTGATATAGTATATACTATTATTATTTGAAGTTATATTGTGATTTACAAAAATGTGACGCTGAAATAATTCATTATCATGTTGCATTATACTCGTATTGGTATCTATAGCTGCCGTCATTTTCACAGCTTGAATTATATCGAGTAACTTTTATCAATTAGCGTCAATCTTACGTCAGGTATCAGAAAAATGGCAGATAAAGTCGGAGAAGGCGGTTTACGGCTGGGAAAACAGGGCGCGGGACGCGACGCGAGGAGACGGCGCGCGCCGCTCAATAAATCGATCTGCCGGCACAATGCTATGCGGTGGGTCGACCTTGGGCGCTTGCAGACTGCAAGACACACCCCCGCCCCATTTCTCAAGTTCAATGTCAACTCTCTCATAATCCTATCATATGATTAAAATGACCCCATTTGAACAAATATGATGAACATCCGGCTCTGAAACTCGCAGCGCCCACGCACTCCACTACAATACTAAAGGATAGCTACTCGGTGCATTCGGTCACGGCATGGAACTCTTGATGTGTGCATAATTTAGATACAACCAATGTACTAAATTCTAGTGGCCTAAGAACACGACAAAGGCACTGCGGTCTTAATTTATACCGACTTCGAGACTTTGATGGATAAGCGATTATGCGCTTACAGTTCTAAAACTAAGATAACTCCAAAATCTACTTAATCATGGCCCAGGAAAACATCCTTCTTCCGTTTCGGAAATTAGTACTTAAGAATATAAATATATATAGGAATTTTAAGAGATTCAATAAATTAATTTTGCACCGCGTTAGATACGCAAGAATTATGTTATTCTTGTAAGTTCATGGCGGTTAAATTCTAGTCCAAATTGTGGATCAGCAATTCTGTATTTAAAATTTAGGAAGCTAATAACAGGTCTCCCTAAACGTTATTATGTCGAAAGTCTACGGGTAAACAAAGATTTTATGAATGTTTGCTTTGAAATTTGATCGACCAAAGCTGCTCGCCCGGTTTTGGGTGGATCCGGAATAGTTTTACTACACGAAAAGTAGGTAGTTAGGGGTGTTTACGCTATTTACATTATGTTTTCCAGGCTTTTGAGGAGTTAGAGCGTAATAGACATCGTGCAAGCGATACTTTTTGTGTTACAAATTTACACAGTACAAAATGTGCCGTGTACTTGATCATCACCCATTGTATTAAAAAGTAAAAAGATGGCTAGTAAGTTGTATGTTGTATAGTCGTAATCACGTATCAAAGTGATCGATGATGGCGACGAAGGCGATTCTACTTTTTTTTTATTCGATATTTTAATGGAAAAATACCTAGAAAAGCTACTAAAGTCCAAAAATTCCATTAATAAATGTCTGACTTGTAACTCAAAGAACGGTTTTAGTAAATAACACATTCTCCAATGAAAATCTTAAAGTCGATACTCGTTTATAAATCGATTCGACAGTTTTATTTCTATCGCTGCTTTATATTTCATTAAATAGTCTATGTATTTTTAATCTGTGGTTTGCCGCGCTGACAGTTCCCGATTTTATTTCACTTGACTTGACACCACTTGATTCTGGCGGAAACTGCGACAGGTTCAGTGACGCTGAATATTTTTTCTGTTACTATATACTACGTAGATTGATTTATATTATTGGTAGTGGAATATAAAAATTAGTAAATATAAAGCAATATAAAATGTGTTTAGAAACCATGTTAAACAAATATACGGCTCACCTGAAGCGTACTGTAGCCTATACATATCGTACACGTATTCCTACGAGTACATCCGATAGTAACGTCTTAGGGCCTTACTGGTCTTACCAATCAGTACTAAGAAACAAAACGGATGAAGAGTAGGAGTATTCAGCGAGGTGGTAGTACTTTTGTAGACGATCTGCTTCGATGCGCCCTATCTCTCTTTTTCCAGAGACTCAATTGGCAGGTGAGATTGTCTTTGGTTCTAAATATAATAGTAGCTTACATACTACAAATGTACGTATAACTAAAACTTTAAAAAAATAATGAGATATAATGGGATTTGATTTAAAGAACGCAAGTGCCCGTGAGTCTAATAACAAATAAATTATTATTATCTTTATCTTTTACTGCAAACACTATATACTGGTTAAAATAATGAAAGATGTTTTATACGGAGACAGGCTAAGGTACTATTGAATACAAAGAAAACAAAGATAATGGTATTTGAAAAAGAAGAAACCAGAACCAATGTAAGAATTACGGTTGATGATAAAGTGTTGGAACAAGTAGATGAGATTGTTCACCGCTGATATGGAGAAGCGAGTGAGTGCTGTGAATAGTGTGAATGGAGCGTTGGGAAAACTTCTTGGCAGTAAAAACTTGAGCTAGAAGGCACAGCTTGCTATACACAAAGCAGTGCTGGCCCCAACGCTTACTTATGAAAGCGAGAGCTGGGTGAGAGAGAGCAAGAAAGTGTAATAAACGCTGTCGAAATGCGAGCGTTGCGCAAACTTTGTGGCGTAACGCTTGTAGACCGCAATCATCATGTTAGAAAGAGAGTTGGCGTGAAAAAGAGCGCTGGTGTTAAAATAAGATGAGGTTCGGACATGCTCTTGCTCTTGCTCCGTTGGTTCGGACATGTGGAAAAAATGCAGGAAGAAAGAATTACGAAACAGATATACAAAGCAAAAGTGGAAGGATGTAGGAGTCGAGGAATGCCAAGACTACCTACCACGATCAAGTTAATCGTGTGTTATCAGAAGGTCGAATGACAGGAGCCAGGTGCATGAGAAGAGTAATGAAAGTTAAAGAAACGAGTGAGGTGTGTAAGGATCGAGTCAAGAGGCACTCGGTTTTCTCTGCCTACCCCGCAAGAATTTGGCGTGAAGTTATCTTTATGTTCATGAGTTGCTACATCTCACTATCTCACTCTACATAAACATGACATTTTACTTAGAAAAATCGTCATTGTATGATATATTATATTGTCAGGGATAGATTGTTACATAACCTCACTTTACTATAGGAGAGCCAGCTATTAAAAAAAATATCATTGTATTATATATTATACTAGCTGTGCCCGCGACTTCGTCTGCGCGGAATAGTTATTTTTTTATTATTTATTTATATTAATAAAAATAAATAAAATTTCTAAAATAAAGGTAGCCTAAATTACTCCTTATTACATTAGCTATCTGCCAGTGAAAGTCCCGTTAAAATCGGTCTAGCCGTTTCAGAGATTAGCCGGAACAAACAGACAAACAGACCATTCCCACCAGACCAGGCCCACCATTCATACCCACCACTGTGTCTCCTGTGTAGCCAGAATTAACACCGGCGACCACAAAAAAGGCAATGAACAGTGAAGTTCATTGCTGTCCCGGGGGTTAAACTACAGCTGCCTTGGAACTCGCAACGAATTTAATTAGAAGAAATTTGTAGGAGTAGGAAGTTTTGGAATTGACTTTCCCTCTTGGCAAAGTGAGAGACAGCAATATGACAAATAAGGCATTTAAACTTTCAAAGAGAAGGCTAGTCAAGTGAAGCTCAACTACCGTGCACCACGGTTTATCAAATATCTAACACTATTGGGACCTAAACTGTGAGTTGTTACCTAACACATCGATTCCAATAATATAGATTGCAGAAACGCCTGGTAATTCTCCCTTGTTGCCACCAAATCAGAATAGTATACTACCCCGGATGTGACACCCAAGGAATTTAACATATCGTTCCGCTCCCGGCGCCAGAGATCGCACTCCCAGAGAACATGATGTGCTGTTTGCTCGAATTCATAATTTGTCGTAGAACACTCACATAAAGGCGATGACACAAGTCTAAACAAAAAGAGCTTTGCCCTAAAGTTTTCATGCCCTGGTAAAAATTGCGCAACAGGATGATCGACTTCTAACCGCTCTTTACTTAATCTGTCTCGCACTGATTGAAAGAACAGATACAAGTGGCGTCCTTTAGTAGAAGTTTCCCATCTTTTTTGCCATTCCGACAGCAAAGTTTCAAATACCTCGTCAATTGGTTTCAACAATCTAAGTATTTTGTCAATATCGCGGCGTTTTAGAAAGTCAGGGTGTATGTTTTTAGAGGAGTAGTACATTGAAGCCCGGCGAATTTCTAAGTCAACTGGTAATACGCCTGCCAGCACTGGTAGTGCCTCGGTGCTCTTAGTTCTATACGGTTTACATAAAAATATTAAAACGAGAGGCTGCGCTGATTTTGCAGCAACTTACGACGCGCAGTACCTATGGTAGCCCTATCAGCCCATGCAGGTCAACCGTACGTTATACATCCTAAAAATGTGGCTGTGTAAATAATTTTTAACGTTTTAAAAGTTAAGCCCCACGTCGAGGTGGAAACAGACACAGACAAACAAAAATTGTAAAAATATTAATTTTGGTGTATGTACCGTGTATACATCCATATGTATTTAGTAAAAAGCGGTTATTTTAATATTCCAAACAGACATTCCAATTTTATTTATCTGTATAGATTGTCAGGGATAGATTGTTACTTAAACTCACTTTTACTATAGGAGAACAGGCTATTAAACTCTTACTTCGTTTTACCAAAATACGCAGGATATCAGGAAGGATCTGATAATAACTGTTTAAGCTATTGATTGATAACTTTTATCTTTTTACATTCAAACTTTAAAGCGCATCTGTCTCTTCAACAATATTTCGTTAGACATGCAATAGCTTTTCTATAATTTCTTTAATTTTATATGAAAAAGGGAAAGCCCCTATTTATACAATATATACTACCTAAAGTGAAAAATATTGTTTATTTTTTTTTTCTTACACAGTACACATATTTACAGTATGCACTTTTTACAAATTCAGAAAGGTATAAATTAAATATGTTTGGTCAATTTTATTCTACCATACAAGGAGATACTTATTTATTATTATATTACTCACCTACTAAAGTAATACTTCAGATAGTTTTAATTTATTTAATAAAGATCTCTCACATTTATCAACTCAAAATCGGCTAAAATATACCAGACTTTGGATTCGACTTAATGGTGTACTTATGTAATATCTTTCTCGTAGGGTCGACTCGGATGACGCAACCCATTACCGGCGAATGGCGAATAGACATTTGTTCGTTATTAGGTTATTACAAATTAATCGACACTAGTCGAACTATTAGTATTCATCATTAGAAATGTTAGGTAAACTAATTTTTTTACCAATAATTTTGACAAAACAAAGTTGACAAATAGAGACATAGATAACTAACAATTTTGTCTATTTACATATGCATACTCATGTTGATTCATATCAGTTGCCACATATATGTAAGATCATTTATCACTTGAGAAGAAGTCAACCGATTTGGTTGATATTTTGTTTCGTTCCGTTTCAATAAAAGTGACGTTCAATTTGACAGTTGTACTGCCATAATGTTTTCATACAATCACAAATTTTGTATTAATATTTTCCGAAACAGAATTGAAATTAATGAGATATTTTGTTTATAAACATGTCTCAGGTGCGTTCAAAACTGTAAAATTCATCAATCTGATATATATGTAAATACAATATATACCTACTAAACATAAAATTCATCAATCTGATATATATGTAAATACAATATATACTAAACATGAATGTTAGAAGACTCGTACTAGTTTAAGTTTAGAAAAAAATCTCATTACATACAATATTTCAAACTGATACTTTGCAACTTTCTCTGACTGATATCTGAAGTGAGACTTTCATACAAGCACACATTATAACAGTTTTAAAATAGAGATATACTGAAATATTCAATCCAATCAAAACCAATTACGATGGCGTTAATCTAACTCGCCGGGTTTAATGCCTCAAACATATTTGTGAATTTTGATATTTATTCCTGATAGCCAAAACATTCGCCCTGTTCGTTGCTAAATTTGTGTACATTGCTCTACACCATTCTTAAACCATTACATTTTTGGTAATATGACATAACAATTATGTATGTATGAATTAAACAACATATTACTTCTTTCCAAAATGTTGCGGGGTTGTACATTGGTCACAAAGTAAATTCGTCACAGAAAAAAGTATGTGCAAAATTGCCACTGGTCTATTGTTTTGAAGTAAATTCATCATATATTAATTGTAAATTCGTCGCAATGTTTTTTTTCTTACAGATATTGCTACCGGCACTTTATGCAAAAGTGAAGACTTGTGATGAATTTACAGTAACTCTTACCTACCTGTGATTAATTTACACATATTGTTTAATGTAAGTGGTGAAGTTATTTTCAACGTGTGGAGTGTACAAAAATGTGACGAATGTACAACAACCCATATTCCGAAACAATAAATAATTATTTCTTGACTTCTTCTCTGCTTAGTGCCATTATTCTTTCATTTGCTACGTCGACAACAGTTTCCATTTTTAATTTTATTTTCTAGACTAGAAACAACCGAACGTATTTCAAGCTTTTTCGTATATATTAGCAATAGAAATACTACGGGCGCTTGGTTATCATTATCATTTTTGGTGATAATTTTGTTGACCACTGACCCTTGCATATAATCTCTTACACGTTGTAATACTCGTATATCCTATAATACTACACCTTCATTCAATCATCATTTTATCGCGATTTTATAAAATCATTCTTCAATGTGGATTCTTCTTAAGATGAATTACATTAAATAGAGTTCCTTTATATAAAAATAATAATAATTAGTCAGCATTCACTGACTCATTGCTTACGTTTAACGTAAGACCTCGGCAATGACGGTGGACGGTGAAGTGAATACATGTGGTCATTCATATATCCTTCTTTATGGTCTCCACCTCATGGTATCTTCGACGGAGTCTTATTTTCAGCAATTGAACATATACAAGTTCCATTTACCAAGCAAGACACAAAGCAACACAAGTGACAGTCGACAGCCCGCCAATGCACAGTTAGGGATAAAACGATACGAGTAAATACAAGTACTTACTCGATACTTTCCTTCCGATACTAAGTACTTTGGTATCGATACTTTGAAACTAAGCATCGAGTAGGTATCGTTCAAAATTTTGAAAAGTACTCGTATCGGTATGCCAATGTCACGATTTTATTTAAACAGGTTGAAGAGCCTTCTGTGAGCCTGTGACTTGTCTAACTATGTTGACAGAAATGTATATTAAAAAATGCATCTTTTTCGCGTGAAAGTATATTGAACTTTTGAACACCTCCTCACTAGGGATAAATCGATACGAGTAAATACAAGTACTTACTCGATACTTTCCTTCCGATACAAAGTACTTTTGGTATCGATACTTTTCAATCGATACCGAGGAGGTATCGATACTTTAACACCGATACTGAATCGAGTAAAAGTATCGATACCTTGGAGGTATCGTTTCATCCCTATACAGTAGCTGTTTCTAGACACCCAGTATCAAAGTATGTTAGAATACACTCATTGTCCCGTGATGTAAAGTGACCATCGTATGAAATTTCATCCAAATTCGTTTGCCGAAGTGAAATAGCCAAAAAACTTTTAACGAATAACCTACAACAACTCAAACCGTGAATATTTATTATTTCAGATAATTATTAGACACGTACCTGTAATGTTTTCTATCAGCTCCCGGCAATAAGTGTAAATAAGACATGTAGGTAAATTATTTATGCTTATGACATTTAACGGAGCTCGGGTGAATATCAACGTAATAATGTAGGCCATCAGGAGGGAAAAGTTCAAGGATGATATCGTTTTCACAGTGATCAATCATCGAAGTGAGGACTCTATCCACAGGGACTACTACAAAATTTCTTATGTAAAGCCATTGGCGACCTGACTAGCACGAGGTACACCCTGATAAATAACCAAGGAAAACTATCTGCGGAAATACCACCTTCATCTTCAAGATGACCACAGCAAGAACAACCACAACGACAATTCTCCATTATTGTATTACTACGAATGTAAGAGGTTACCTATTAAGAAGTACGATACTAAGAAGTGGCAATGCTCGGACGATATTGTATTGTCAGTGCCTTTAATATAATTTTTTTATGCAACGTCGAGAAACATACAAGCATACGGCCTGCCTGATGTAAAATAGTTATCGAAGCCTAGTAAACGCTTGCAATACATTAAGTCTCACTCGCGCGATGCCGTTTCTGTTGTTAACACAGCAACGCCTTACGAGCTTACTGGTGACTTCACTCAAACGCACGAACACAACAACCCTCTAGTCGAGAGTTGTTATTTGTCTGTGGTTTTCTGTAAGGTGGAGATACTTCCCCAGACGGGCTGCATTGATGTGACTTACTCTCTTTATAACACCCAGACCAAGACATACAGATATGTTCATGCAAATGTTTGAAATGTGTGGGAATCAAACTCACGAGCGTTGGTGTCAAAGTTAGCGTTACTAACCACTGCGCCACCGAGTTCATAATGTTGTTAGATTGGGAAGACATTACCTTTACCGGTCCTTGGTACAATAAGTACAGTTTTTATTTTGATTTAACAAAAAGATTGTAACTATTTGCCGAAAGGTACTCGCTCTGCTTTAGAGTTTAATGATTTCTTGCGGTATTACAACTCGGATAGTCTACGTGGCTTACGTACTTTCATTTTACTATATATAACTGAAAAAATGCATTTACGTCCACCATCTGTCGGCACATGGTGTAAGATATTGTTTTGCGTTACAATCAGTTACGATATTGATGTTATTATAACCAACCGAGGAGGTGTTTGAGATTTTCTTAGGTATACAGAAATGGTTTCCAATTCATACGAATTCATTCCAATAAATAATTATTATTATAGTAAGAGACAAAATTATAGAAATCTAATACCATTCGTATAAACGAATAGTATTAGATTTCTATAATTTTGTCTCTCTTAACTGGAGCCAAGGGATAAGAATGTTAGCTCGATGAAATATGGCTTCATTTTTACTTCTCCGATTTCAACAGTATTACTCAAAGAAAGTATGAATATGAATAAACTGAATATTTCTCAAAAATATAAACAATACCCATTTATAAGCTATTATAAGACTTTAATGTAAATACTTTTGAAAGATTATATTTATTTATTTACTCGAAGTTTGTAATAATTTACTACATGTAAATCAATATAGCTGAGTCAACACTCCAAATATCTATTCACCTCAACCACACAAGGTAATCTTTGTTAATTTTATTAATTATTACATTTGGACCTACGTAACAAAGTTTTTTTGAAGAGCGGGACCCCCTGCCCCTGGCGTTTATAAGAGCTTACTAGAAAGGTCGTAGAAATTTGTATAATTAGTACTGTAAGGCTTTTGGAAATAAAGATTTTTGAATATATTTTTATTTTTGAATTTTTGAATATATATATGTGTGTTGTATTATTAGTATATAATATATTATTTATAGAGAAAATATGTATGTATTAATAGCGTCTTGTATGTATTTTTGTGTTTGTGTATGTATTATCGTAGTTATTTATTTATGTATTCTTATATTTATGTTAGGTTTCAATATAAAGAACAAATTCTTTATGGGGTCGATTAATATTTTATTTTAATTTTAATAAAAACCGCAATCGCGTTTTTTCTCCACTCCCGATGGTTGACTGGTAGAGAATGCAATTAGCATTAAGTCCGCCTTTTGAACCAACTGTATTGTGGTCAATAAAGTACTAAATAAATAATTAAATAATATAATATTTAGGTGCTACACCGCATCTCTATTCATTATACAGTCATGTTGGAAGTCAGTATATCTTTCAACATTTAGCTCTTACGTAATACAGATATCGTTTCAATATTTTATGAATATGTCCAGTCTACCATTGTAAATTTACACAAGCCGTGACATAACAATCAAGGTGCCTTGCAGTTGAACCTTTGTTAATAAAAAAACTTGACCCAGTATGTAATAAAATGTCACTCGCGCGATACCAACTCTGCTGCTAACACAGCAACTCCTTAGGAGCTTACTGGCGACCTCACTCACACGCAGGAACACAACAACCCAATTGAGAGTTGTTAATTGACAGCTTATTCTGTGAGGTGGAGGTACTTCCCCAGATGGGCTGATTTGATGCGCCCTACCTCAAATAGACATGTTCATGCACACAAATGTGTATGCCAAAATATTTATGCCAAAGTATATTGGAAAAGAAAACATGCGAAAAAAAGGGATGGCTTTGACTCTAAAGACAATGTCAATGACTAACTTGTAACTAAGAAATATGATAGATAATTAAAAAATATGTGACCTCTTGTTATAAAAAACTTTATCCTGTTGCAAAATCTATCAAAACTAAAAAAATAAAAGACACCCCGTATTAAATGCATGAGCTGTCGATGGTCGATATCTGAATGATTGTCATATAAAGTTTCCAAAGTATCTCGCAAACTTTCACGAAGTTGGGATTAGTTTTATGTAGTTCTGAAAATACAAACATGTTGAAAGAAGTTCAGCGCCTCACTGTTTCAATCTCATTTTTATAATAATCTTCATGGGCTTCTTGGGGAAGGGGAACGAACTGAGAAATGTCGTAGCTCGTTCCCGTAGTTACTAGAAGGACGAGAGGATTACAAAGAATGGAAATGAAATATAATCATAAATTAAATTTTTGTCTGAAGAAAGCTTTAATTAAATAAGTTTGTTATTTGTAACACACTAAAGTGGAAAATTCTCGATGCTGAATATTTGTTATTGAATTAATATATCAAATTGCTCTGTCATGTCATTTTTATTGTAACACAATGAAAATGACAGACACAAACCCGCTCAATGGAGATATATTGTTTAAAATGTTTTAAAAAGGTATAACCCGGGGTGGATTGGCGTAAATTTGCTGAAAAGGTAATTAGTAAAAAAGTTACTTTGAAAAACCCAATAAATAACCGACGTTATTCATGTTTGTTTGGGCTTAACACCGTTTTTTATTGGATGAACATTGATTATTTGTTCATAAGTATCATCTTATACACTTTTGTAATACTACTCGTATGTAAATTAGATGAAAATTTAGTGAAAAACTGAAGGAGTTATGAAGAGGTCCCTGCTGGAGAAATACCTCCACGTCACTGAAAACCACATCCAAAAAATAACTCTTTGGACAGTCGTTGTGTTCCTGCGAGTTCATGAAGTTATCAGTAAGCTTCTGAGGAGTTTCCGTGATAGCGTCAAATGTTACTAGGTTACGATGACTAACAACATTATATCAGATATGCTTGATTGCTCCCTCAAATTATATAAAAGGAAAAGAAAAAAAGCACTTCATTAGACTACATACATAATATATGTTGTTTATACAATGTCGGACGTCATACAAGCATACGTAACCTGATGTAGCCTATAATACGTTAGTAGTAGTAGTAGTAATACGCTTGTAATATGTAAGTATTATTACTCGCGCAATGCCTTCTCTGCTGCTACCCAGCAACTCCTTAGGAGTTTGCTGGTGATCTCACTCACATACAGAAATACAACAACCCTCTAGGGAGTTGTTATTTGGCTGCGGTTTTCTGTAAGATACTTTTCCAGACGGGCTGCTTCATCAATGCATTCGATGAAGTCATTGTTTTTTATTGTATAAATTAAATATGACACAGATGAGTCGGCCTATTTTAATATCTTGGTAAGGTAGTATGTCAGTTAGATTCTTTGATTAGTCGTTAGCTTGTTTTTACAGTAAGTATGAAATATAACCTGATTGATGTCGTATTGTAGATAGGTACCTACAAATATAACCTGATTGATGTTGTATTGTAGGTAGGTACCTACAAATATAACCTGATTGATGTCGTATAGTAGGTAGGTACCTACAATACGACATCAATCAGATTATATTTCATACTTACTGTAAAAACAAGCTAACGACTAATCAAAGAATCTACTACTACCTAGGTATATTATATTATTAGCAACATTATATCATCATAACGTAGTATTCTAAATATATGGAGAATGAATAATTCAAGTTAAATAATTAAAATATTTTTTTGTACATTTTTTGACGTGATAACATCTTATAAATCGATGAACGCCGGGTGCACGCACGAAAAAGTGTCACGTTCCGCCTGTGCAAGCGAAAGTGCGGAACAAGCGATAGAGAGGCACGATCGGCCTAAGCGCTCGGCTTGTGACGTATCTATCTCTCTTCCACTCCATCGGCCGATGCGTCCGAGTAGAAGAGAGACAGCGGCAGCACACAACCTACACATGAATTGTTTTGTCAACTGTTTATAAAGTGAAGTGAAAAGTTAATGTGGTTTCCATTGTTTATTACAACAACAAATAATGATAATTCAGCGATAATAATTCAATTCATAAAAGTATGCAATTTTTCATCAATGTTTTCTTATGACGTTATCATGTAAAATTATC
This sequence comes from Pyralis farinalis, assembly GCA_947507595.1. NCBI lineage: Eukaryota > Metazoa > Arthropoda > Insecta > Lepidoptera > Pyralidae > Pyralis > Pyralis farinalis. Next base: position 21,672,616 of record OX382266.1, on the reverse strand, counting down.
GTCTATCCTACTTTATAGACAACCAATTTTTTTTTTTTTTTGTTAATTTCAGTTTTAGGAAAATATATATACTTCAAATTTATACGTAAAATTGGATGTCTGTGTCTTCGGCAAGTTTATTCCACTTTGATATTCTGTAAACAAATCTCTTTCCCTCTTTTGGTCAGTTGATATTTATTCACTTTTGTCCTGATATTTACATATTATTTAATCAAAGTTTTTGATGAAGAGCTCGTAAGCTAAGAGAGGTTTGAGCGGGGAATATTTTTGGTATCTTGGATATATATCTACAGGTTGAAGGCCAATACAATACAGCTTACCAAGAGACCGGTTATATGTTTACTAGCCCGTGTCTATGCCCGCACGTATCTTTTTCTACTTTTTGTATATTTTCTCGGCTTCTAAGGGCCGTGTCGTGATATTGATTGGCATCGTCGAGAATTGGGCTCTCAAATGCAGAAAAGATTTTTTCAAACCCAACAGTTAGTTCCAGATATTAGCAGGTTCAAACTATTTAGGTTTATATATTAGTATAGACTATCCGTCTGAGTAGATACGAGGGAAAAAAATATATAACCAATTTAATCTAAAGTACTTTGTGTGTCACACAAACCAGTTTGCATATAAACTAATTGGTGGCAGAAGCACACAAAATAATGCGGGATTTCGTGACTATGTACAATTACTAATGAACATGAGGCTGATTGATCAGTACGAGATAAAACATTTAACCCTCCTAAAGTATATGAGACTAGACTTGTTTACCAAGATTTTTTTCCGGAGAAATGGAGTTATTAGACAACACGCAATAACAGATGCTAACTAAAATATATATTGTGCTTTGCGTAAATAGTTTGAATTTAGACAAGATAATTATTTAAACACATGATTTGTTTGCTGCGCCGCTGTTACCTATCTATTCTTAGTAGTATATAATTCCCATATCTCCTAGAATGCGATTAATAAGAATAATAGAAAAAATCTGAGAATGTAGAATAAAATTCGCTCAAGACTGTTCCTGTAAATATGACTGGAGAATCTTCAAGATCTTAAAGAAACGTACCCTACTTTTATAAAATACAAAACATATGAAATATTTCGTATTCATATTAATCGTAATAACAAACTATCGCAGTCAAGTCAAGGTCAAAGGTCTATTTTTTTAAGTAGATAATATTATTAGCATCTGGTTATATATGCCATGACTAGGACTTAAGTTTTTGGAATTTGTCCTCCATTCGTCCCGTGACAAGACACATATTTCAGCGGCTAAGGCCAAGTGGAGTGAGATGATCGGTGTCATCTGCGACTCCAAAATGAAAGTACTCTTTAAACTGACACACTATTGAAACTGAAAAGCCAGATCCATGTTTCCATCATTAGACCTATCCTTTTAAAGTGCAGCGAAGCGTGGCCTGTACTTGAGCAGCACAAGCAGGAACTGTGTGTGATGAAGATGAATATGCTACACTGGATGTGCGCAGTGACTATGAAGAGTCGAAATCCCGAATTCGTCGTAGCCTTCATGTCCGCGACATAACAGGTAAAGTACAAGAGCGTCGCCTACGCTGGTAACGGCCCCGTAATATTGTAATATTGGACGTCAAAAGTGACAATCAACATTCTTGTTATTGGAATTTTTACGTTTTAGCATAAAACTAGTTTTATATAACATTTTTGATAGTATTTTGTAATATACTGCTAGTGAACTTATATAGTGATGACAAAACTCAAAATAATACATGTATGTTCTTTTTGTGAAACGTCAAGTGCATGAAGATAACCCCACTGTGGCATAACGCTATGGCAGCACCTAAGACGGCTATGACCGCAACCTGCTTGCCTGCCCTACCCGAGGACCCTAAGGAAAAAATCGACCAACTTGCCCGCGTCATTATTGACGCAATCAACCAGGGAAAAAACGTCACTGCGGTAAATAAAAAACTCATTGTTGAGGCGGCGGAATTAATTCGCAAAACATCGGCGGAAATCACACTATCCGACCCAGCGACCGGCACAGCAAGTCCCTCCAAGCAACTTAACGCCTCCTTTGGGGAAGGCGATCTGAGACGTGTGCTCAAAGAGGAGTTAAATTTATTCAGCACCAAATTGACACCGAGTACTCGCTCTTCTTACGCTGCAGCCGCCGTCATCAGGGCACCCCTCAAAGCTGCTATCCTAGTCAAGACATCCCCTACGGACAAAGACGACCCCAACGTCAAGACGGCCCTACAAATATTAAAAGAAAGGATCTCCTTTAAGGATAAGAAATTTGCACCCACGAAAATTACACAAATTGCTAAGGACAAGGTCATCATAGAAGTTGAGAATCCGCAACAACAAAAGGAAACCCTTGAACACATAAATAAATTCGAACACTTACAAGCGACTATCCCTAAGAAGCGGAAGCCTCTTATCATCTTGAAGGGCATTCACAATACTGTAGAAAGAGAGGAGCTCATTCAAATTGTTTCTGCGCAAAACTCACTCCCTACTGAATCTCTCAGACTTTGCTACCTAACCAAAAATAAGAACACCAATCTACATAACGCTGTCCTTGAAATCGACCCCCACTATTACCCTAAAATAATTGAACAAGGAAGGATCGCGATTGACTTCCAACACGTGCATGTCGCGCCACAAACTCGTTTCGTTCAGTGCCACCTGTGTCTCCAATACGGCCACACTAAGAACAAGTGCACATCCAAGATCCACCCCTGTGCTCACTGCGCATCCACTGAGCACCAAATTAATTCCTGTCCCATAAGAAATACACCAGAACTCGCCTGCTGCTATAATTGTGCAGGCAAAGGTCAACAGAGGAGCTCGGACGGTATCCAGAAATACTTGAACCACCGAGCAAATAACCCAACGCAGTGCCCCCGAATCAAAACGGCAAGAGCAAGGGTGGAAGATTCGACCGACTTTGGATATTAATCATGCGTTTTATACAAGCGAATCTCTCGCGGTGTTACACCGCACAACATGAATTTATGAGATACTTCACAACCAATAACTTCGACATAGCCATTATATCAGAACCTTATATAGGAAAACTTAATTACGTAAAATCTGTACCCGGCATAGACATTTATCAATTCTACAACAACGGCCACGTTAAAGCGGCCATCCTTATTAATAATAAAATCTCTGCCCTTGGCATGGCACAATTTTCCTCCAGCAACTTTGCTGTCGTACAGACAAAAATAGGGAACAGGAAACTATATATAGCTTCAATATACGTAGAACCTGATAGTGACCCTCACAACACCATTTCAAAATTGGATCGCTTCCTTATTGCGACAGATGGCGCTCTTAGAGTAATAGCCGGAGATTTCAATGGCCATCACCCAGCGTGGAGAGAAATAACATCAGACGACAGAGGAAATGAAATCTACGACCTAACGAGCACATACAGTCTCGCTATCGCCAATGAGGGAGATACACCAACTTTTGAAGCGATTAGACACGGCAACCACTGTTCCTCTATCGTTGACATCACATTGCACTCGGAAGACATTGCACTCAACATCTCTGACTGGAGAGTGGACAAAACAATCTGCCCATCATCCGACCACAATGCGATCCAATTCAGCTGCAATCTACCAGGAAAAGTGGATAAACACACAACATCATCCACTCGTAGATACATCACGACCAAAAGAAGCCTAGAAATGCTAAAAGACAGCCTTGAAAATAAACTACCTAACAGCCTAATTTCTAACGCCAATATACAGGAAGCAGACGAACACAGTGTAGACAACATAATAAAAGACCTAAACCAGATCATTCACTTCAGCTGCAAGCGCACCCTTAATATGAAAAAACAGTACAGAAGTTACAACCCCTGGTGGAATGACGAGTTAGAGGAACTGAAAAAGAACACAATAAGAGCACATCATAGACTCCACGACCTCAAAGTGTCCAAAAAACCCCTACAACAAGCTATCATTAACTACCAAGAAGCAAAGACCACCTACGCCAAGGCATTAGCCAAGGCGTCAACGAAAAATTTTCGCGAATTTTGTAAGGCTCAAGATAAAGAGAATGTCTGGGCTGTAACTAATAGAATTATTAAAACAGCTACACAAAAGAAACCACCACAGACACTCAACATCAGCACTGGTTACACAGACAGCTACAGCAGCACTGCCGAAGCCTTGATTCAGCATTTTTATCCTGATGATGACAACATCAATGAGACACCCACACACGAAAACATACGGACTAAATCGCTAAGATCTCTCGACACACCAAATGACACCGAATTTACGGCAGAAGAAATTTATGATTACCTCAAAAGCATGAACCCTAGTAAAGCTCCTGGCCCCGACCAACTATCTTCAGACATTTGTCTCACTGTCTTCACGGTTATCCCTGAGCACCTAACCACTCTCCTCAATAGATGTTTAGCCATTGGCTACTTTCCCACTATTTGGAAACAGGCCATAGTCCATATAATCCCTAAGCCCAACAAAGATGACCCCAACAACATCTCGTCATACCGCCCCATAGGCCTTATTAACGTGTTTGGGAAGTTACTGGAAAAACTTCTATCCAAGCGACTAACCCACCATTTAGAATCATCCAATTTGTGCAGCGACTCACAATACGGTTTCAAAGAGCAAACCTCCACCACCGACGCTCTTCAGAAGGCCCTAGACTTCATCAAGAATGCTAAGTCCAGAAAGAAGCAAGTGGTTGGTGTATCTTTGGACATACAAGCGGCCTTTGATAACGCCTGGTGGCCATTTTTGCTATATAGGTTACAAACAGTTAAATGCCCCAACAATATATATCAATTAATAAAAAGCTACATATACAATAGAACAGCCATACTTAAATATGGCAACGTAAAAACCTCAAAACGACTAACCAAGGGATGCATACAAGGTTCGGTGTGCGGTCCATTATTTTGGAATTTGATACTCGATGATCTACTGAAGATGAACATACCCATGAATGCACACATCCAAGCCTTCGCCGACGATGTGTTATTACTAGTCGAAGTCAAAGACCCCGCTGAAGTGGAAAACACCATTAATGATATACTCGCATCAATATCCAAATGGGGAAATAAGGTTAAGCTAACTTTCGGCCCTAGCAAAACCCAAGCAATCTCATTCACGCCGAAATCTAAGAACATACAAATTTCAATGCAGAACACTGCTATTCCCCTCTCCCCATCCATCAAACTTTTAGGAGTTACCATCGACAAGCGACTAAATTTCACTGAGCACTGCAAACTTATTATCACAAAAGCTTACCTTCTATACCGCAAACTAGCAACCCTTATTAAACCTACTTGGGGTATCCATCCTCAGAATGTCGCCGTCATATACAACCATGTGATACAACCCATGTTCACATATTCTGCTGGTATATGGGGAACTGCAACCAAATTTAAGTACATCAGGAAGAAATTATGGACTCTACAAAGACAATTTGCAATTAAAGTCACCAGAGCATTCAGAACAGCACCCGGTAATACAACCATTGCACTTGCAAATTTTACACCTCTGCACTTAATTATTGAAGAAGCCCGGAAAATACACCTTGTAAAGACCCTCAGGACACTACCCAATCTCCCTGAAGACATCACATTAAGGAATAAAATTAGCAATAGGGACAAGTTACACCCTGCACACCGACAAACAATAGACTTTCATGAGGCTACAACACAAGGAGAAATAGACCAACTTACCATCAATGCGAACACAAAAATCTATACAGACGGTAGTAAACTCGACAATGATGACACTGGAGCAGGAACAGTTATCTACCTACAAGACGGAGAAGTCATTACAAAGAAAACCAAATTAAATAGATGCACCACTGTTTTTGCTGCAGAACTTACTGCAATCAACGTAGCTCTCCAATGGATTGACAAGCAGCCAAAAGCCAAGATGGCAAACACAACTGTCAGTATTGCCTCAGACAGCCAATCGGCTCTGAAGGCTATACAAGACCGAAACAACTCGGACCCTACTGTGCACGCTATTCATAGACTGCTACTAAAACACAAAACTAGTATACATATAACATTTATATTTGTTTGGGTCAAAGCTCACATAGGTATACTTGGCAACGAGCTGGCGGATGAGGTAGCTAAACAAGCTGCCTCACTAAGAACCCCATTTGCAAACTCTGACTTTCCCATCTCATACGCCAAGAGAATTATTAAGCATGAAACTCAAGTAGCGTGGGAAGAATTATATGAGACAGACGCACCCAATCACCACATACACAAACTCCTTCCAAATTTAGCATCAATTGGTAAATTCACATCGATTATCCCGCCCACCTTTGAAATAACACAGACACTCACCAATCATGGATACCATAAACTATATTTAAACCGATTTCATATTATTGACAACAATACATGCCCTTGCGATAATGCATCAATTCAGGACCTAGATCACTTAATTCAAAAGTGCCCCATATTCATGAATTACAGACACACCCATGAAATGACATGCAACAATCTTGGAATTGACCCATATAATCTCTTGGAAATAATATGCAAAGAACAGTCTGTAAATACTTATGTACAACATATAAATTATATAGTTAATAATCTTAAAAAAGTAAATGTAACTTAATAGGATAATATGCAATATAGCTGTAAGTTAACTTGTATATATATAATGTAAATTAGATTTAACTTCATGTGAGACTCATCACTATCAACTTTTAAAACAATTACATTGTTTTAAATAAATAATTACATAATATGTACCTTTTGTAAATATCTAAACATTAATTAATACTTAATTCCATGTATCTTTATAAAAATACCTGTATCAAATAGCAGGTAAAAAAAAAAAAAAAAAAAAAAATCACCTTGTAAAGTTAAACATTATCTGTTGTTGTGAATCTGATATATAAACATTTGTAAACCATGTAACCTACTTTCATGTACAATATACTCTCCTGGGAAGTGGAGTAACTTCCTGGGAAAAGAAAAAAAAAAAAAAAAAAACGGCCCCGTCTTACGAAAACCAGCAAGTTACACGTGAAACTAATGTTTAGCCATGCCCTCCGCTGGGTCCGGTAGAAAAGATACGTCTAAGAAGTATTGACTTAACGTTGTAATGGATGATATGCGTCCTAATGGTCTTATAGTAAGGGATACCGAAGACTGTTCGAAGTTGAGAAGTAGAAGCAGCAAAGCAAACCTCGAGTTTCGAAGCGAAAGCTTAGGACGTAACCGGGATTAAATGAAACGCTCGGATGATGATGATGATCATACTTTATAACCTAATTTGAAAAAGAGTAGAGAATATACCTTAGTGAATGCTGTTTATGAATGTTCGTTACTAAGAACTAATTCGTAAGCTAAGAAGCTTAACCTCGCCGGAGGTAACGAACATGTAAATAGTATTCTATTAACCCTTCGAAACCCGGGTGGTCGTATACGACCGCGAAATGTATGGGAAAACGTCTATAACGGGTTCTGACTGCTCAAATTGTATCAAGTCAGAAGTTTGTCTGTAATGTCAAATTTACAGCTTGTTACTAAATGCATATGAGTGTAGGTATATACGGTAGATACATATACCAAAAAATCATTTTATTTTTAATTAATTCCGATTAATTTCTAATTGGGCTGGACCGACATTGACTGGTCTTTTACGGGTAGATAGCTGATGTTAGAAGGAGTTACTTAGGCTACTTTTATTTTTTAAAAATAATTAGGGTTACGCAGAAAATATATAAAAGTATGAAATTGTAAACAAATTCCAATTCCACGCGGACGAAGTCACGAGGGCAGCTAGATCCCATATAAAATTGGAGATGATTCTACAATTTTCTTGGGCGAAAAACAAAAAAAAAGAAACAAAACATGATTATTTGTAAAGTTATTACAAGAAAAATTAGCTATTACATGTTTTTGTTGTTTAACTCATATATTTTGAATAAAAATTTAATACACATTTATTAACTAAAAAGTTATAAAACAAAACTTCCAAATAGAAATTGAAACCGACTATTGAAATCAACGCCAGTAAAATATGCTATGATACGAATACGTTATTTCTAAAGTATATTTTCCATTTGAAATTATAGATCCAGAGAAATCACAAAGTTTACCAAAAAAGTTGTTTATCGTTTGTAAATTGAAATATTCGTAGTTCAATATTAGACCAAACACGTTATTTGTGTACGTTTTCCAAATCGATATGCACTGATGCACCAGACTCATGAATGATTTATAGGTGAAATCCGATAGAGCACTCCCAATTTTATTTATATTCCGCCCATGGCATTCCTTCTAAACATTTTGTTTAATAGGGGATCAGGCAATATTTCAAAAAGTGATTCAAATTATTCTCAACAGAATCTATCACCACAAAAAAATATAATTTTAAATAAAGGTCACTAAAGGTTATTTATAATAATGGCCGTAAAAAGTATTTTTTTATTCCTGATATTTAATATCTATTTGAAATTTGAAGTTTGTACAAGCTTGTTTGTAATTTATTAATAATGACTTGTTAATGATGTCACGCGTTCCGAGATCAATGCATTATTTACGTGGCTTTTTAAACATAAGTATATTTGAGGCAATTTTTTATTGTGATAAATATCCATTATGATTAGCATCACTTTTTAAAATGTTTGTAAAATAAATTATGTAAATAAAATAAATGAGAGAATGGTATTAGTTATCTACAAAAAATTAAATCATGAAAATAGTGACTTTTGTCACATTTGTATAAAAATTCTATCAATGTAATGTTACAACACCTCAAACTCCCATACAAGTATTGGTTTAATTACATCACTTACTCGTAGTCGTCCGGTGTACAATTCATAATTTGGGTTAACGACTGTCAGACCTCCACAACCCCTAACGGAGGGAGGAGGCTATTTTTAGGTTAAGTGACACATTTTTCGAAACATAATTTCTTAGACGCACATCCAAGAATTTGTATGTATGTATATCTTCACGCCAGGTCCCTTGCGGGGTAGGCAGAGAGAACCGAGCGCCATAAGACGCGGTCCTTACACACTTCACTCGCTTCTTTCACATTCATAACTCTTTTCATGTACGCTGAGTACTTAGTACTACGTACGTAGTACTTAGTAGTATACGCCTACACCAGTCGGATAATAAGTTGGTTCTGGTTAATATCAGTCAGTGCGTAGAGTAAACGGGGGTGAACGAAGCATCGGTGGCACGATGGCATGCTACGTTATAAGTCTGCGCGGTCGAAATCACGGGCATAAGTTTGTTTTAAGGTGCTACAAAATGCTACGAAACAAAATCCTTTGATCAAATATATCAAGTCATCACTTGGGGCTCAATTCGACTTATATTGGTGTAAAACTTAATCAAGAAACTTTCTTCCAATTCCTTCAAACTTTTAATGAAATACAAAGCGCATCATGGGTCTGCTAAGCAGCAACGGCGAGTTTGAGTATTTAAATCAAAGCACAAAATAGAAAAGCGTTACAGAAGGATTGCTCCCGCCATCTTCAAAAATAATAACCTAAGTAATTTATCTTACTCACTAGAGTTGCTAATGCATTGATACGGACTTTTAAAAGGAAAATGTAAAAATACAAATTACTATAGATAATGTAATTATGTAATTAGAAAGATAGGAAACGCATGTAAGTTGATCAACCTACTAGTATTATAATGAGAATGTAGGAGTTGAGAATGGATCTGGCCAAAATATTGAACTCTACTACTCTGTATGTCAATTTATTAGAATTAAAAGCAAAAAGTGGTATTTATTTACAAAATTCTCACCACGGTCTTGAAGTGATACGTCATAATACTTGAGAAATGTCGGCCATTTTGACCATGTTCCCTAAGAGATAGGAACGGTGTTCCTAAACATTCCTATTCTACTTTTTTATGCTGAATCCGAATCTGAAGTCAAAATTCGAATATTCGAAGAAAAGCGACAGACAAACGCACAGAAAAACATATAGAATTCATATAGGAACGGTGTTCCTGAAAACAATTACGCTATTTTTTATCGCACAGCTGTTTTTGCGGTAACCTTACACCCCATAAATTATTTTGAGATATATCACCTCGGTAAGTGATCACGCCAACAATAATAGAGGTTAAAGTATGAAATTGCCGTTTTATAGCAATAGATATTTTGAATTGACATTTAATCTTCATGGTGTCAGATTTTCGAGTGAAATTTTTTTCACATTATACCGATGAGGTTTTTCTTTTAATAAATGTGCAGCATTTGATTTTCGAATTTCAATTGTTTTTCTTTATTCAGCTTAGACGGGAAAGATGGATAATTCGAAAATCAGAGCAATTTTTGAATACGAGTTCCGACGCGGAGCTAACGCAGAAACGGCAATATCAATGCTGCGTTTAGAGAGGCGACTGCAAATGAACGCACCGTGCGTTTTTGGTTTAAACGCTTTCATAATGGGAACTTCGATTTGAAGAACGAACCACGTGGAAGATTGCCCACACATGTGAATACCGCTGAATTGAAGGAGATGGTGGAAGCCAAATTGAGTCAAAACTACACAAGAATTAGCGGCATGGTTTACGTTACACTATTGATTAATTTGTATCAAAACAATAAGATAAAAAAATATGAAAAAAGGCGTGCCTCAAGATTTGACTAATCTGCAGAAAGAATCGCGTGTTGAAACTTGTGTTGCCTTGCTGAATCGGTACTGAAATGAAAGAATATTAGATCGAATTGTGACATGTGACGAAAAGTGGATTCTTTACGATAACCGTAAGCGAAAAATGCAATGGCTGACCCCAGGTCAAACGCCGCAACAGTGCCCTAAAGCAAAGCTTACCAATAAAAAGGTAACTGTTTGGTTGTCTCTTCATGGCGTTATTCACTATAGCTTCCTTAGGTCTGGTCAAGCAATAACAGCAGATGTTTACTGTGCCGAAGTTCGAACAATGATGTTGAAACTGGCAGTGAAACAGCCCGGACTGCTCCGTACTCGCCAGACCTTGCTCCACGATGTTGTGAACTCCTTAGATTTATAAGTTTTTTGTTTTGTTTCTTTTAGTAGTCAAGTTGACTTAATATTGTATTTTTGTGTTTTAGCCTGTAAATTTCGTTTGATTTTATTATATTTATTCTACCAATTCTCATTTAGTTCTCATTCCTCCGTTACATTAGTACCAACTACCATCTTTTTCGTGATTTGGACAATTTTCTACGTGCTAAAAAATTTTCTTCCCGGGAGGCAGTACAAAATGCTTTCACACAGTTTGTCGAATCTAGATTCTCAGAGTTCTATCGCAAGGGCATAAACAAACTTCCGATTTAATGGCAGCAATGTATAGATAATGAGAGTAAATATTTTGATTAAATAAATATGTTACATCTTAGAAGAAAAGGAGTTTTAATTTTTCAGTACAAATTTCATACTTTAACCCCTAATTTAGTTTAGTAGTTAGTTTATAAATACATATAGTCGCAGTTTCATTAACTATGCTTGATTGGTACCCAGACCTATGAGTATCGATAATACTCAATGGGGCCCACAAATTGAAAAATTATCAGGAAAACTAAGTTCTGCAGCCTATGCAGTGAAAACTATTAGACGGCTCACTGATGTTGATACGGCTAGAATAGTTTATTTCAGCTACTTTCATAGTATTATGTCATATGGAATTCTTCTTTGGGGTAACTCCGCGGACATTAACACCATCTTTTTATTGCAAAAGAGAACCATAAGAGCTATCTACAAACTTGGTCCCCGGGAGAGCCTTAAAGAAAAATTCAAAGAAATAAATATTTTAACAGTCGCATCGCAATATATCTATGAAAATCTTTTGTATGTCCATAAAAACATAGACTCATTTTGTAAAAAGAGTGATACTCATAATATAAATACTAGATATAAGCATAATCTTGTGTTACATGCAAGCCATCTCCACAAAATAAGTAATTCTTTTATGGGGCAATGTATACGGTTCTATAACAAACTTCCCAGCAATATAAGAGAATTGTCAATAAACAAATTTAAAACTACTATTAAAGCCAAATTGTGTAGCAGGGCATATTATAAAGTATCTGACTATATTAATGATAAAAATGCCTGGGATTGAGTCGATCCAATTGTAATGTAATTAATAAATTATGTAAATTTGTTTGGATACCAAAAGAGGGATGCCTGAGTTTTTTGGCAGTATTTTTATCAGTGCTCACCTAGTCATGAACTGCATGGTAGGGAAAAAAATTGTGACGATTCCAAACAAATGTAGCCATTTTTACGGAATAAAAAGATTTTGACTTTGACTTTGACTTTGACTCTATTTTACATATGTTCTTCTAAAATGAGGACCGCAACAACGGAGTTATTTCAGCATATTACACATACATGGAACATATATATGTTATATGTTCCTTAAAACTGTCATTATTACAATGTAGCGACCGTAAGTCACTCTGTAGAGCTACAGTATTTAACAATGCGTATACTTTTGAATTGTATTACATTATGCAAAGCCACATATTCTGTCACAGCTCTTTCCAGATGGCTTTCGTCACTACTTCGATATAGCAGCTGTCTTTTTTCATGCCTACATTTGCTCAGTGTTCTTAATGCTATTCTGTCAGAGTGGATTCCAATAAATTAATTAGGTTTTGAAGTTAAGACACTTTGATCTTTACCGACGATAAACTAATTTCAACGCAAGTAGCAGCTCACAATTTAGACTTTTTCGTGTTCATTGCAGATGCTTAGGGCAACTGAAATAAGTTGGCCACCAACTTCCAGTCCTAAATCTGTTGTCAACCATTTTCAAAATAGGCTAAAATAAAAAATCAAGGTCCTATTCCAATTTTAATTAGTGATTTAGCCTTATTTGATTCAGTCTTAGCGATTTAGGCTAAACGAAAATGTGTCAATATGGACAATATCTTTTAAGTAAATAAACCGAGAAATATGGTTTATAAACCGTAGAGTTCATAATATGCACATTGTAGGAATAACCTGATTTGCATTTAGATCAGATATTTTAAGCTAAAAACGTCCTTCGTAGCCCCGGATGAAAATAGCAACAAGGGCGGTTGGCTGAACACGAGGTCGGAATGTCATTTATATTTCACCCAATAATAACCTATACCCATGGGATGGCTATGCATATAATGTCATGTCGCCAAGTGCTTAACAAAATGGTAAGAAACATACTTGATTTTGTAAACCGATGTTTGCAATCTGGCAAGAATGGCTGTCATCTGGTTATGATTTTATCAATTATCTACTAGGTAAGAATGGTTGGTAACATTTCGAATGGGATATTTTTTCATTTGACATTTGGTACGTCGCAAAATACAGAGGGGAAGTACTTAGGTATGGCACAAGTACAGAGAATCCAAAAATCGCCACATGATACACATAAACAGACAAGTAGGAAGATATAACATCTACATGCCTGTTTTTTTTTTTGAAATCAAGAATTAATATATAATATGAGACATTTGACCAAGGATTATGAAATTTGGTAAGCAACAAAATCTCATACCACATGCACGAGGAACAGTCTAAAAATAGCCATTTTGTAATTATATGACAGAGTAAAAATATTATTATCAACGATTACTGTTAGTCTTACTTGTCGTTCGATGGCAAATAAACTGTTGCCATCATATCAAGCTTACCACATCAACCCTTACTCATCCCACTGCAGGAATACGGGTCTCCTTTGAACCGAAGGGGGTGTTTTTTATTTTATTATTTTTGATTTGACGATTCTCGCCCCAACTACTCTACAAACCGTCCGTCTTATCTCCCCTGTATTCCAGGGACTTTATTATTCCATAAACTTAACTTTGTTATGTCGTGCTTCGATTTAAAATATTTCTAGGACTGGTGTCCCACGTCATTAAGACTAATTGTCTTGTGTCATTTGTTCACTGTCTTGGGCTGTATAATGGCACACTCTCTCCTCGGACGTATTTCAGGATCATGATCCTCACTTTTAAATCCCGATGAACCAGCCTCCCAATAGTTAGTCCCACACCGCAGTGCTCCCGTTTGTTCTGCAGACCGGCCGCATCACCGACCTGCTAAATTTTACAAAGGGTCCTCTGGATTCCTTACCCATCAGCAGGCCGGCAAGACTATCCTTGGTCAGCCTGCAGCCCAAAAGGTGCTCTAAGTCCATCCTTTTGGCTCCAAAGCGTGGGCACTCTAGGAGAACGTGCAGCACATCTTCTATTATGCCTGACTGACACTACGGCGCGTCCCTCAACTTGAAGCGGTGCAGGTACAGTCCGAAACCACCATGACCCGTCAAAATTTGAGTCATCAGATTGTCCGGTACAGTACCCACTGCGTATTTGTACGCCTGGTGTCCATCAGGTACGAAAATCCCTGTGGTTTTCCCACTGGTTTCTTTCGTGTAAAGGCTCTCCCATTCCTTCCCGCTTAATAACCACCTTGGCGTACGATATCAGGAACGAGTCGTAGTCCGCTGCCGTCTTCTTTTCTGCGCTGCGTTTTCGGGGAGTTCGTCGGCTCTCTCGTTCCCCGGCGTGCCCACGTGAGCCCGTAGTCAGTAGAGCCTCACATCCACCCCGGAGGCCAGCAAGTTTCGCAAATTGGTTCGTATCTCGAAAGCGACAGGATGTAGAGAATCCGGGTTCTGAAGCAACTCGAGGGATGACACACTATCGCTCAGTGTGTTTACCCTTGGATACCCACCCCACCCCGCCACCTCCGTCGCTCTCAAGATTGCCAACATTTTCGCCTGAAAGACGGTGCAGAAGCTCTTCAACCGGTACGTTTTGGACACGATTTCGGCCCCATCACGCCATACGGTCAGAGCTGCTCCTACTCCGCCCCCAATCTTGCTGCCGTGCGTGTAAATGCAAACCCCCACCGGAAGTCTCTCAGCATCCACCAACTTGTATCTCAGCACAGCATGCCGTGCTGGGTGTGGACCCCTACCGTAAGGCACCGGTCTCTCAATCCTTCTGTCTTTACAGACAGGCGCGCCTTTTCATTTCGAAAAGGTGCGCCTGCTCAGCCACCCTCGTGTCCACCCACCAGGGGCAGCATCCCAGAATAGCCAAGGCCGCCACCAAGGGAACCGTGCGGTATGCTTTGCTAATTTTTATAGCAAAGGCTCTCTGAAGTGACCGCAACTGCTTCCTTGTCTTTTGAAGCGATACTGCTCCCGCCCATACGCTCGCCCGTACAATATTATAGGTTCAACGACAGACACGTAGATTGTCTTGAGTAGTTCCGGTTTCAGACCCCATGTGACTTTTGCAGCTCTACCCAACTGTTGAAAAATTGAAGTGGCTTTTTTACAAACCGCTGTCACATGTGGGTCAAATTGCAATTTATCACCAATCGTGACCCCTAGCAATTTGATTTCTCGTACAATTTCTACATGCCTGTCACCCATGCTTAATAAAAGTGAGCGGTCAAGCCTTCTTTTAGTGAGCATCATAGCCCTGGTTTTACTCGCATCGCGATTTGTTTCGTCTCCCCCATTGCTCCACCAACGATATTGCCGCATTTCCTCTGATACCCAGCTCCCCAGCCGTACCAGCCGATATGATAATGAAAACGTCATCTGCGAACGCTTGGCAATACTCGCCAACCGAAGGGGTTTATAGCATACTCCACCACGCTGCTCAAATGCGGATTGGCGGAGACCAGTGTTTTCAAGCCGCCCGAGGGTCACTGACTTACATTAACGACTGTCACCTATCGACACCAATTTGCACCGATGGCTTAACGTGCCTTCCGAACCACTGAGAAACTCGAGATAGTTAAACCCATCCATAGACAGGCTGCGATCGACGTTGCTTAACCTGATGTTAGAATGACACGTGCAATGACGCCATCGAGCTTATTGCTTCTAATTTCAGTTATAGCGAGAAATTATTTCTGTATGTATATAAGATGTGTACAATAACTCTCTAACCGTTTCTATGACTTTGATATAAAGTGGTGAATAAATATAAGAATAGTAAATTTCAAACGATCGTACGGAACCTTCGTTGCGAGAAACGTACATTTTATACTTTTAAATTTCTATACACCATAGCAAATATCGAGTAATCGGTACAACAATAATGATATAGTTTATTATTAGTAGTGGTAAAGATTGCCTTTCGTTTGAGACAGTTCCTCGTGCATATGATATTAGATTTTGTTGCTTACCAAATTTCATAATCCTAATACTAAAGGATAGACTATAGTATTCGTCCATTTAACTAGTAAATGCTACGCAAATTGATTTATGATAAACGCCAATTCAATTGAGACCACATTTATTTGATTGAAACTTTTGAATGGCTTCTATTCCCTACTAGAGGTTGAACTTACAATAGTTCAAGTACTTTTACTAACTCTCACTCGTACGAAAATTTCAAATATTATTGTGGTTCACACATAATGTGAACTTATGGCGATCGATTGAGGGACGACCTTCTGTATGTATGCAGTTAACAGGAACGGGTGATATTTAATAAACTTAGTTTTACAAATCTTTTGTTAAGAGTAGTAATTTACAACTTGTACCTGTTAATCACGACTGAGGGACCACCTATAATCAATTGTAACTCATAAGTGCATACTTTTACAAATGTCTAATTTGTATTGTGTTGAATTTACAATAGTTTGAGAACTTTTACTATAGGTTGACGCATTCAAAAGCTCAAAATTCCAATGTGGCCCCTCAATGGGAACGCAAATACATTTTTTAAGGTATTTCACACGGAGTTTTCAAGCAGCAAGTCAGACACGGAGTTCAAACGTATATATCACTTTTCCAGACATGTGAAATAAATATATAATGTTATGTACAGTTGGCCACTGCTCCTGGGCTTCGTGACGTGAGTCGTCTCACGTCGTCTTCGTGGACAATAAACAAAATTAACTCTTTATTTTATATACATAGTCTAGTATTATTTTATAAGAGAGGTAGGGCGCATCAAAGCAGCCCGTCTGGGGAAGTACCTCTACCTCACAGAAAACCGCAGCCAAATAACAACTGCCTGGAAGGTTGTTGTGTTCCTGTGTGTGAGTGAGGTCACCAGTAAGCTCCTAAGGAGTTGCTGTGTAAGCACTCAATATATTACACGCGTTAATAGGCTACGGTAACTGCTTAACATCAGGTGGACCGTACGCTAGCATGACTCCTGACGTTGTATAAAAAAAAATGTCTTACAACACACGTTGTCTTGACACGAGACGTCAAACACAGGACAACGGACTTCTTCAAGTAAACATTGTTGTGTTACAATGGAAAACAGGTATGATGCATGGCTTATGTTATTTATGGTTGGCCTTCATAATGATAAAATTTTAGGGTTCCATACTTAAATGGTAGAAATGAAATATTTACGGGTATAGCTCCCTCTCTTTGCACCTTTTGTTACTCTCTCCAAAGACAGCAAAACGAAATAATAGAAACAATTTATGGTTAATAAAAATGTATTACAAGGAAGATAGGATACCATATAACTTTACGCCAAATCCCATGAAGGATAGGCAGAGTGAACGGAGCGCCACGTGACTTGGTCCTTACATCACTCGCTTCTTTAACATTCATAGCTCAACAATTAACGGTTAATAAAAATGTATTACAAGGAAGATAGGATATCATATAACTTTATGCCAAATCCCTTGTGGGACAGGCAGAGTGAACTGAGCGCCACATGACTTGGTCCTTACATCACTCGCTTCTTTAACATTCATAGCTCAACAATTAAAGGTTAATAAAAATATATTACAAGGAAGATAGGATACCATATAACTTTACGCCAAATCCCATGAGGGATAGGCAGAGTGAACTGAGCGCCACATGACTTGGTCCTTACATCACTCGCTTCTTTAACATTCATAGCTCTTCTTATACGCGCTCACTCGTTTCTAGGGCTATTGACACAGCCTTCTAATAAAACACGGCCAATTCGGTTATTGTAGGTGAATCTTCGCCTTCCTCAGCTCCTACATCCTTTTACATTCGCGTTATATATCTGTTTCGTAAGTCTTTCATCCTGTATTCTTCGTGTTGTCAGGAGCCCAAGGACGTATCTGCATGATAACTGCTATGAATCGAGCATGGTGTGTAAGGACCACGTTATATGATGCACGGTTCTATCTGCCAACACCGCAAGGGACCTGGCCTAGAGATATGCATATAAATACTTACTTCTTTACACATATCTAAACCAACGGAGCATGCCCGAGGATAGAATGGTGTTTTTAAGTAGACCAGTTTTTAGATATCTTCTAAAGTCGTTCACTCGTAAACCTATTTATGCGGACCAATGAATGAACGAAACCCTTTGTGCACGAGCCCGACTCGCACTTCACCGCTGTTACGTGTTGGCAGATAAATTTTGAAATAAATAATTAAATAGTATGTTTGTAGCAGAGCCGATTTTCAGCTACTTCACTGCCTACGTAAAAATGTACACGTGTAGCCGTTTTAAAAACTGGTACATTCAAGATTTTCTTCTAGGGAAACTATTATCGGTATGTATTATTTATACAAAGTCTAGTCTAGTTCAAGCTACACGTTGAACTCTTGCAATACATTAAGTATCACTTACGCAATGTCATATCTGCTGCCGACATAGCAACTTCTTTAGGAACTTATTGTTGACCTCGGAGAGATGCAGGAACACAAGAACCCCAGGGACTGGAAGTAGTTCCCGAGAGGGGCTATTTTGATGTGATATAAAACCCCCTAGGGGCACCCTACCTCTTTTAAAAATACGTAGACCAAGACAAACAGACATGTTCATGCATACAAAAGTTTGTCCTCTGTGGGAATCGAACCCACGAGCGTTTGTGTCTCGGAACTCGTCAAAAATAGTATATTCTGAATTTCAGATTTGCTAGTCAAGAATGTCATTATAACCATTCATATATGTCACTTCAGCAAATAAAATAGGCAAACTTAGAATTATTAAGTTCGAACGAGATCTGAGAAAATAAATTGCATTTCGTACACCTTAGCATTCAAGCAAAATTTATTTTCACTGCGTAAAAATGCATATTACGAGCTACCCCCGAGATCCTACTCCCATCGTCTGCTTAGTATTTCTGACCCGTTGCGTAATAATATGAGATTCCTATCACGATCCCTAAGGATCCCGCTCACTGCTTATCTTAATACTATAACAGTCTCTTAAAGAAAATATTTACTGAATACCTACATAAATAAAACAAATAAGTTTAGATGTTTTAATTTTATACCGATAATGTCACAACGTATTTATTGTTTCTTATTTTTATTTCTATTAGTATTTAATATTTTGCATTTGAATAAAAAAAAACATATAATGAACAGCCTCGAGAATAAATACTTTTAAATAAAAATAATGAACTAAGTTTTGATTTGCATACGTTACCAGGAACATTAAAAACAACAAAAAAGGTGTTGATTTCTGTGATTTTTACTTTTCACTTTATATCACAATTTTTTTTTAATAATTGGTCAGTTTATCAGCAAAATTCACAAAAATCACATGTTACTATCACAGGACTATATTCATAAAACAGTAATCAATCCATAATCAATAATAAATTAATCAAATTAGATCATGATCAAACCAATCAAACCAAAGGCATCAAGAAAGCCGTTTATTGAGTGTTTTTCATAGTAACTTCTTAATTAATAGTTAATATCGGTATCGACATCGATGAACATATAAGACATACATAAAAAAAATATGTGGCGAATATACAACCTCATTTTTTGAATCCGAGTGACAATGGTAATAGTAGATTTTGAAGGAACGTTTTGACGAAGGTTTGATATAATAATACCTTATTACAAACTTTGGCGAGCTTCTCCAAAAAGAAAACAAAGTTCATAATTAGATGGAATATCTTCGTAAAAGAAATTTCTACAAGTTCATTTTCGAGTTGGATACCAGGTATCGATCGTGCATGTTACAGTAAACTAATTATTGTATTCTAGTAAACACGCTCAAGCCATTACGGTATGAACAATTAAACAGATTGATGTCTGATATTGATAAAAGTTGATTTCAATATCTAGATGTGATATGAATTAATTATGCGACGTCTTTTTACAAGGAAGTTTCATGAATAGAGCAATGAAACCTGTCAATAATCTAATTTTATTGATTAGAATCTGTATTATCCATGTACAGGTATAGTGAATCTGGAATCAACAAATTAATGCAACAAAATCTTTTAAATTCTTTGTAGTTCATCATAAAGATTATAACGTAACTTTATTCACTTGACCGTAAAGTTATTTATAAACTTACCTAAATAATTGCTTAATAGCCCTTGCAACGGCACGTGACCTCTCTTGCTTCTCGGAGGCAGTATAATAACATTGTTAGAGTACTGATTTGAGTTAAGTGGAAATAGGGTTAAAATGAGTGGTGACGCTCGGTCACGCTACCCCATAGGGAAATAACTACGTCTTGTTTTCTAACTTCATCGTACATTTTTAGATACCTATCTATATTAGCATCGAAGCTAAAGATTGGTGTTATCATAGAAGTAAAACAATGCTCTTAAGTGTATACAAACTGTCCTTTCCTTACGCCGAAATAGAAATGTTGCAACTACAAAATGATATTTTCAATTAAAAAAAATGAAGTGCAATATAACCACATGCAGTGCGAGCAAGTTCGATATTCGCTTAAATTATTGAATGATATTGAACGCTGTTTATCGGTATAGTGAACACATTGTTTTGACTCATATATGAATTCAAGGCAGAAGTCCTGGACTTCTTTCTGCTTCATCCCATAGCTCTAGCACTAGCGATAGTGCTACAGTTTCTGGCATACACCACGGATAGTTGGAGAGTCTACTGAAGAATGAGAGAGTTTATTTCTATCATTTCACGAAAATGCAGGAGTTGAAAGAGAAGTAGACTATACGACACGCGTCCACTTCTGCCGCTGGAATCGTGTGAAGCATCACATTTTGTAGATAGACCGTATTCACTCGCGTCAGGATGCTGAACATACGAGCAACGAGGGATAAGGATATATCCAGCAGTGTTTTAAATGTACTTAATGATATAATACTTATTTTACTTAATTGTACGTTTATAAAAATAAAAACTTAGTGTTATTTATATCAATAACTTGTCATTTCAAAGCTAAATGTGATGTGAAATAACATCGCGTTGCTTAATGGATCAACTGTTTTTCGTAAGTGAAAATTGTTTTCCTTCCTACCCACCTACCCAACATTTATCGCTACATTACAACTTCAAAAGAGAGTCACGGTGCGTTGAACGCGCAACGAAGCCAGTTGTTATTTTATTGTTTACTTTCAGAAAAAATAATTAATGACTTACGGAATATTAAATTCTTACAATATCGTAATGTGTACTCCTAATACTATGGTTACTTCAATATGTGTCATTAATAATCTAACACCCAGTGTTTGCATTCCAGCGTTTTAAATGCTACAGAAACACAAAATAAATTGCAGTATCTTTTCAAACTAGTAGATAATTCAAAAATTATACAAGGGTCAAAACGTTCGCTGAGTGTACCTACACGTTAATACCTTTGGTTTTTGAACTTGGAAAATGTATCAATATTTTTTTTTCTCATCAACAATATATTCTAAGCCCGGCGAAAGTCATCTATATAAATCGACTAACAGGAGGGCAATGTATCTATATCTATATAAAATATAAAAAAGTCCTGTATTTAAATTGAAAGTAGTTCATTGTAATCTATTTTCTAACGTAAAAATATCTATGTATACAAACCAATAAACCATAAGAGGATAAGTGTCGCGATGTTGAACCGTGAACTAGGCAATCAGATCTGCGTGTTTCACTTTGAATTTGAATTGATTTACTACGTAAAATCGATCTCATGGCTCATAGGTTATTTTTTTAATGACATATTCCGATTTTTCTCTAATAAATATACTCTTACAGTAAAATCGTTCAAATCTTTATCTAAATACACATAGTGCAAAGTCGAAAGTGGACATCACTTTGCAAATATTAACCAGTTGAGAATGCGCAAGCTTGCATTGCTAGAGGAATACCTGTCTCGTCAATTATATAACAATTCAGTTATTTTTTTTTATATTTGTCGGCCATTTTGACCATGTTCCTTAAGAGATAGGAACGGTGTTCCTGAACATTCCTATTCTACTTTTATATGCTGAATCCGAATCTGAAGACAAAATTCGAATATTCGAAAAAAAAGCCACAGTGAAACCCACAGACAAACATATAGATTAGAAAATAAGTGTCAAAAGGGTAGAACTCACTCATTCATGTGTGGCAATCTTAGACTTGTCCACTAGCAGAAACCGCCTCTTTAACGCCATGCTGTTATTTCTCGGGAAACCATCCGCACGGATTTCATTCCACAATTGAAAGCTAGATTTCTCTGGAACACTTCAGGGTTAATTTCTCTGGAAGGATTAGAGAAGAAAATTTCTCTATAACTGCACAGTACGCAACAACTGCAGTTTTTTATACGTCAGGATGAATTCTTCGTCATCAGCGAGTGGTGCTGTTGTATAAGAAAGCTGTTGACAACATATTGAAAGATACTTCGGAAATTTCTAGGTGTATCAATAGTCGTGTGTTTATCTCTTCATCATCTTCAAAAGAAGAAGGATTATTAGCAATATCTCTGTAATTCATAAGCTCTGATCCGATCACCGTTTTGGAATATCGAACGCACATTAGTGGACTTCCATGAAGATGGGACTTGCTCAGTGGAGTACGAGAGCATCAAAATCAGTACAGGATACAACTCAGGAGCACACAACTTCCACAAACGGTATACCGGCAGTTGAAGGTACGTCTGGCTTACTTGACTTATGAATGTGGGAAAAGAGTAATGCACACCTGATGATATCTCTCTAGGTGATTGAGATATCCGGTATTGAGCTACCGTACTATGGGATGGAAGATGGAACTACTGTACGTCATTCAAATTTAAATTAGAGGCAAAGAGATTGCCCAGTAAATTGGCTTTGTCTGGCCAGACTACGATGCGATTTTGGCAATAAGATGATTCCCTTGGTAGGTTTAGTGAGCAACTAGAGAGCACAGCTCCCAGAGTGAAGGCGCGTCAGCCGCTCGCTAACTCCATCAACGCAATCGAATTTAACACGAGCAATCTCTCGAGACAGTATTTAGCTTTTTTTTTTTATATATAATATATACATTAGAATTCCTGTTCGTACACGCCATTTTCCAAGATTAACAAGCAACCTTCTTGAGAAGTTTGGCTTTTCTATAAGGCCTTTCTATTAGTACCCGTAGCAGCCACTAAGCGATTGAGAAAGCAGTATTCGATCTATCTATCTATAACTTCACGCCAAATCCCTTACGGGGTAGGCAGAGAGAACCGAGCGCCACATGACTCGATTACCTGGGTTTACTTGATTGTAATCGAGTGTTGAGGTATCAAACTAGTAAACCTCAACACTTGATTACAATCAAGTAAACCCATTGTTGCTACAACAAAGATGCTGGTGTATGCTTACAGTGACGAAAGGTTTACCACTATCCATTCTATCTTTCGGTATTTGGTTGTCAAGATATCTGTACCCAAACAAATTGCAGACCCTTTTTGTACCCGTACTGATCACCTCAGGCAATACGTCTATATTTTGAAGTAATGGTTCATGCCATAACCTTTACACACGGCTACCTGAACGTAAAGAGTGGCTTTAATTCTGTGAAGCGGAACCCTCTATTGAACAAAAATAAACCAAAATGGTCCCAAAAAAATAGGTAACTTCCTTCTTCAGTGTTATCACTGTCCATCCAAATTAGTTTACAAAGTTTACAACTTTACTTCAGCAATGGGATGTCAGATCCATATCATCAGCATCCAGTAAGCACGTGATCCATTTTTAGTATTCTGTAAATTCTTAACTTGTAAATCAAACTTACGGTATCTCGAACTTTAGGTGAAGATTTGTTCATGTAATAAATTTACTAAACTACTTTTAATTAAATATAAATTTTTAGAAACGTGTATATTTCAAAAAAGTCACCTTCCTAAGTTGAACATTTTTTTACTGAAGTTGCTCCAAATAAAGTCCTGTCTAAGAACAGTCTGTATCTCAGCCGGATTAGTCATCTTAAGTAATTCTGTGTAAAATTTAATCAATACTTCGACTAATTAGTAGTCATTCCGCTTTCTTCATTTTCAAATTCCTTGCCTGATCCGTTGATACCCCTTTTAAAAACGCTCAAATTCAGATCGATCAAGTGAAAAAAAAACTCTTAAATTGAATCTAATAACAACATTTGTCTCGGCGAGCAGGCATGGACCTAAACCTCTTTATCGATCAGTATAACCAGATACCACTTCCTGCACAGGTAATACACCAGTACATAAAATTATTTACAACTTGTATGAAATATCTATTCTAAACGCTGATTTTTAATAGTTATTGCTACTATTGTTACACTACTGCACCAACCTTAACTCATCCCACTGCAGGGATACGGGTCTCCTTTCAACCGAAGGAGTTTAGAGCATACTTTACCACGCTGCTTGAGGCCAGTGTTTTCAAGCCAACCGAAGGCCACAACTTAGCTTAATGACTGTTCTATCGAGAAGAACCGGGACTGAGACGGATAAACGTGCACGTGCACGGAGAAGCCCGAGATAGATAAACCCGTCTGTAGACAGGCTGCAGTTGCACCAACTACCTTTCATTGTTATATACATAGCATTTGTTGTTGAACCACGCGGCAGCGCCTATGGTCACCATATTTACTTAATTTAGCGATTTAAGTCAATATAATTCGATACAACATTTTCTTTAAAAATAAACAATTTATATTATCTCGTTTTGTATTGACGTGGTAAGTAGATAGAAAATTAGGTTTCTTATTGAAATCCTAAAGACCTTCAATAAAAAGCAGAACCGTAATAAAGTTATAACCACGGCTAGTAAATAAACCCTCAAAATATATGAGGTGACATACGAGTATTAAAATCAATAACGTTAAGCCTCTACGCGTCTTGAATGTCAAGGGTTGATAAACAATGGGCATAGAAGTCACCTACTTAGTATTAGTTTCGCATTAAAGGTGCAATAATCAAACTAAGTCCAATTCGACTATTTTTATTGCAAACGTACCGGAGATATCATGAACAGAGAACGAAAGTCCTGTAACCTGTTCTTTAAATAATCTAGTACAGTGGTTAGTAACGCTAATTGACATCAATATTCGTGGGTTTGATTCCCACCCAGGACAAACATTAGTGTACATTAACATATCTGTTTGTCTTGGTCTGGGTGTTTTAAGAGCATCAGCAAGCAACCTGTCAGTGAAAGTATCTCCATCTCACAGAAAAATCTAGCCAAATAACAACTCCCTGGAGGATTGTTGTATTCCAATCAGTGAGTGAGATCACTAGTATTCTTCTAACTAGTTGCTATGTTCGCAGCAGAGATTGTATCGCGCGAGTGATATTTAATGTATTACAAGCATTCATAGGCCACGGTTACCGCTTCGGATCAGGTGTTCTTAATGCTTGTATGCCTTCTTACGTTGTATATAAAAATAAGACTTTTTTACGTCGGTCCCAATATCCAATGTCATGTCGAGACCTAAGTTTGCCTTTAATCTATCTATTACATTGCCAATGTCATCGCCGTTCTGTCTGATTCGGACATGTAGAAAGAATGCAAGAGGAAAGAATGACAAAACAGATATACAACGCGAAAGTGGAGGATGTAGGATCCGAGGAAGAACCAATCAAGCTCAAATACACTACGACTTGTTATACCATTAAGATGGTAATTCAGCATACGGCGTGCCAGCGATGATAAGCAATTACCGTATTCTATGAATGCTCGGAACATCAGGCCGATTGACCTTGTTAAAAGCTATTCGTACCTTTTTTGAAGAACTTTTCAATGAACCCTTGGATATTTCTAATACATCGTGAGCCTCATTTTAACAGCTTCAAAGAAACTCGCAGTCCTGAACAGGGTGCGCCGGCTCTTCACGCCGGACCAACTTTGCCTTCTTTATAAGACTCAAGTTCGGGCCTGCGTGGAGTATTGCTCGCATCTCTGGGACGGCTCCGCACTGGTGAGTGCTCTGAAGAACTATTTTCCCTTATCCCCTTTCCCATCTGTCATAGAACTACACATGCAGGTTTGTGATGTCATCATTCCACTGTTGAGAACATTTGTTCTCGTACGATAAAGTTGGCAAAGTTGATCGCGCAGCTCTTATAAGTTAGTTCGCGAATCAACATCGCGGCGCTTATCGGCTTATAGTTTAAAATATTCTCCGATTGATCAGTAGGATCGAATTGCTGATACATTTAGGACGCAAAACAACGTTTTTGTGAGCTCAGGGTGCCTTCATGTACAGTGAAGTGGTTTATAGGTCTATGATTACGCCCAATTTCGGCCTTAGATTAGGCCCAGATAAAACGCAATGGAGAATCAACTTCACATGTACACAAACAAGTATACCTACGTTCCACTTAATATAAAGTGATGATTCTCGAACTTTGTCAGCCTATCTGCCGGCATAGCAACTCCTCAGGAGCTTATTAGTAACCACTCTTACCGGCATGAACACACCACTCTCCAAGAAGATAGTTTAGCTATGGTATTTTGTGAGATGTATGTAAATTCTCAGTCGAATTTTCATAACTACAAAGATTAAAGAACAGACTTCGGGGATGTTGTAAATTCATCAAATTCATCTGAAACCAATTGAACGCTAGGACCTCACTACTCTGTTATCTATTCTGCATGACAGGTTCAATATCTTTGTTCAGTGTTCACTGTAATAACCTCTGCTCTGCAGATAGTGTCATCTTTATTGGTTTGTCTCACTTATAACTCGAGTTTTGTAGACAAATCGTTCAAAATTCATTATTTGGACTGCGCTACCTACTCGTATCGATATCAGAAGATCATCATATCATATTCGCAACATATTTTAATTTTTAATACGTGCATATTTTTACAAGATTCGGGAATCGCGGTCTTAATAGAGCTACTACATATATTTAAATTTAAGGATTTAGTGAAGATATTGAATTTTAAAACCGTCAGACCCAGACCCGTTTCTTAGGCAAGGTCACACGTGTATCGAAGTATAATTTCTTGAATGTGTGGGATTTCCCTTCACACTAAGCAAGTGATTATTACCAATATGTACATAAATCCGAACACGAATTTAGTTGTACACGTCAAAATTCGAACCAGGGTTCTGTTGGTCGGCTCTTTGTACAGTGGGCATCACATCTCAAAAAAGCCATCAAGTGTGTGTCCAATTCACGCACCGAGCGTTCCGTAAAAAATATTTTATCATAAAATATACATATATATATATATATATATATATATATATATATATATATATATTTGTGATATACTTCAAAAGTAAACACAAAGGTGTCGTGCTTTCATCTCGCTTGGCCGCTGGTGTGAAGGATTAAGATTTAGTAGGTCCAAGACTTCTCTGGGTTAAGATAAAACTGATCATTATGCGAGTGCTTTTAGTTGCAGCATATGCTCCTGTGAGCTCTGCTGATCCCCGAGCTCGAGAAGTACTGGGAGACTGTAAGGGGTCTTCTGGATTTGGCTGAAGCGAATGAACGGATAATAATGTATGATGATTTAAATGGATGGATTGGGACCAAGCGAAGCAGTTATGAGGTTGTACTTGGTCCATACGGAGATAACAGAGCGAACGATGCTGGTTAATTACTTTTAAACGTATGTATGGAACGAAATCTTTTTGTGTCGAACACATTCTTCCATCACAAGGATAATCACACTACCACATGGAGACGGAATGAACAGAAAAGTGTGATTGATATGATTTTGATTGATAGACGTCGAAACTCGTTAATGGATACAAGAGCCTTCAGAGGTCCCACTCTTGAAACGGACAACTATCTGGTGATAAGCCGGTTTATGTGCCTTTTTAAGAAGTGGAAACACTGGAGAGTGTGTGTATGACAGGGTCGTGCGAAAGAATCTCTGGAACATTTTGTCCAGAGATGGGGTTGACGGTGACCTGTTCCATGCTGTGCTCCATCCATTTATGAGGATTGTACAACATGTGTACGGGTGGAAGGCAGCTTGTCACCCTGATTTGATGTCAACATTGGTGTCAGACAGGGATGCGTGCTGTCGGCTTGGCTATTCATGCTGTATCTGGACAGTTGTCTTCAGCGAATAAGAAATATGAATGTGAGAATGCGAATGGGTGACTGTGTCAACTGCCTGCTTTATGCAGACGACGTGGTATTAATTGTACTCGTAGAATCACTATCCGAAATGCAAACACTAGTTACAACAATGAAAGATAATTGTATGAATAAAGGCTCACAACTGAGTGCGAACTAGAATTACGGTTGATGAACAGGAACCGGCGAGCGTGCATGAAGCGAGCTATGAATGTTAGAGAAGCGAGTGAAGTATGTAAGGACCGTGTCTTATAGCCCTCAGTTCTCTCTACCTACTCCGTCAGGGACCTGACGTGAAGAGATACACATACAGGTAAAATATGTATGCGTATGAAATATTTGAAACGGCATGTAGGAATCTTACATAAAAAATACCATTACGGGAAATGAATTTTTATGTAAAGTACACGTGAGGTAAATTATTTTTTACGAATCCTTATTCACTAGGCGTTAGGGTATTATTTGAGGTTGTCATGTCTATATAATCTGAGTCTACGCGCGTGTTCAATTTATTTCAGCGAAGAATAATCTATAAGGTCGAAGAAATAAGCACTTTTTTTTTATTTCTGAAAATAGATTAAGAATTGGGCCTAATATTATTTCAAACAACCGCTAGTCATAATAGCGTAAACAAAAAGTATTAACTCCTCAGTCGCTTGAAACAAAAAACAACAAACTACTCTCCAAGTTGTGAGCGGTTGCAATAATTTATTTACGTCAATAAATGACAGAGATACTTTTATTTTAAGTATTGACTCTAACGACATAAACCCATATATGTCCTAAAATAATGTGAGTGTGTGGATGTGTATAATATACTCCGACAATTGAACATAATACTCTTTTTATACTAGGTATACATAAAAATACATATTTAAATTGTGATGTGTTAAATCAGAGCATAAAGTGTTTTGATTATTCTAAATATGTTGAGATGCCAATAGTTTTAAATATAAATAACAATAACTCGACTCAAGACATTAAAAACTTAATAACAAAAGAGATAACATTACATATAAAATAATAAAAGCTATGTAGGACCTTACTTTGCAGAATTACAATCTTGCAGCAAATTACCTTAGACCAGATGAGAAGACACACAAAAATCGATACTAAGCAATTATAATCTCTCTTACCATATTAAGAGGCCGACATGAAAAACATCATGAATCGACTTAATTGCAAATAATATCTCTGAAATATATGCTGATTACACTGTTTAGTTCTATCCGATCACGAATTTCAATTAGGAATTATTACAAAATAAATAAATGACTGACATGGTAAAACTGGTTTTTAAAGAGAGAAGAGATAATTATGTCAGATGATAAATATGTTAGTTCTGTGACTATATTACAAAGTTGCCAATTTAGGAGGTATTAGGTGGTAGTGACAGTGAAAGCTATGTCTACAACAAAGCTTTTGACTGTTTTCACCACACGTTAGTACTATTTTATAATTTGTATTATCCCATAATTAAATTTAAAATCAACAATACGCCAATAAAAATAAATGTGGTATACATTTATTTTTGAAAGATATAAGTAAAAAAAGTGTATACGTGAAGGACAGCGCTTTTGTATATATGTATATATGGCTCTGAAAATACAAGCAAAGCAGCATGAGAAATAATAAAGAATACAACATGTAAGCCAACTAATAAAATTACCACGATAGAATATGATAACGCAATGAACACAGAACCTGATACCTACTGAACTTTTCAACAAGCATTTTTTTAATTCTAAACATACAACAAATTTGATAACGAAGTCGATAAATACTTGACCCGTCTATAATAATTATCTAATAGCCCAGTAATAATAATCCTTCCAGATCTCATTTCAATAGCTCAATCATTTCCGACTCCGACACATTACAATAGTCCCAATTCCTGCCGTAACCTCGTATACTCCTCCATTGATATGCCCTAGAGCAGATCTATCTACAAATTTGCATATTACAATAAGTATATTGAAAATAATATGAACAATAAATAAAATCGTTGAAAAAGGGCCAAATCAAAAGTACACAAAACCGAAGAGCATGCATGAAGAGGTTGATGAGTGTGGAAGAAGCGAGAGCGGTATGTTTGGATCGGTGCACCTGGCGTTCTATAGTCTCTGCCTACCCCAATGGGAGACAGGCGTAATGATATGTATCTATGTATGTATGTAAATAAAATAAATATTAATATACATTAAAATACGATTACAGACACAAATATGGACGATGACCTGTCTATACGATACGACCTATATACCTACTACGTATACAAGTAAAAATCAAAATGATTATGGATGCTTACAAGATCTGCGAATAGAAAGAGAGGACAAGCGAAAGAAGACGCACGCCGATCATCATCGCCAGCCAGCCACGTCGTCGGCGGAGCAGTATGTGACCCTCCGACCTCCAATGTGTCGAGCGATGAGGGCGGGCCCTTGCTGCCACCGTCGCCGGCATCTCGCGTGAACTAACCTCAGCGCGATTCTCTGCGGCGATGTCGAATGTGATGCAACACTCGTCACCGTTGCAGATAGACGATGAGTCGTTGATAGATAGATGATGGTGATTGTGTAAACATAATCATAAGTACAACTAAGGATAATAAGTCATGGAGTCATTAGATGATGTGGTTCTTCAATATCGATTTATTCTGATTAACCATAGGCCACGTCTATATCGTTTTCCTATTCATAAACAAAATATGGAAATTGTGAGGGCCCTAGATACTTGCTAGAAGCTTATTTGGAATCTAGTCAAGACCTGGCTGAGCGCGCGGCTTGACGTGTGGCTCAAGTCAAGTTCCCGAATTGTGACCAAGTCACTCGACAAGCTGATGTACCAGCATGGCAGATGAGAATCGAGCGACGTATCAGTGCAGCTAGAACCCTCAGCGGCAAGCTAATCTGATTCAGGTCGGGTAACATTCGCCCAATGATTATGCGCTTTGTATACCAGGCATTTTCTGGTCACTGAGTGCATAGACTTCCTGAAACAGAAATTTTATGCATGGGCAAACCGTATTCGTAGGTCCAGGGAACGAATGGATAGATATCATCAAAATCGCATCTTTCAGTGTTATCAAAGGAAGGTATACCGGAATTGGGAGAGTTGTGTGGTTGACGGGCAGCTACCGAGTACCAATGCCAATGCAATTTTAGAATTTTGGAGAAACATTTTGTCGATGTCTGTCAATCACACCGAGGGTGAATGGATGAATGTGGTCAATAGAGCGAGTGAACCGATAGGAGCCATGGAGGCATAAACATCTCAGGACATTAGTAATGCAATTCGTTCGGCACAAAATTGGAAATCTTCAGATCCCGATGGATTGCATAGCTTTTGGCTTAAATGGGTACGTCGTTCATATGCTCTCTTGGCAACTCAATTCAAAAGTAAAGCTAAAGTAAAGCTGGTTCTCTGCACACCTTCATGACTACCAGTCATACCGTCTTGCTCTATAAGAACGGTAGTACCACGGAAGCTAAGAATTTTCGACCCATAACATGTTTACCAACGTTGTATAAGCTACTTATAGCCGTTCTGACAACTAAAATTACAAAGCACAGATTATAAGTATCAATCAATAATAATATTTTGGACGCTGTTCAGAATGGATGCAAGACTGGGTCTCAATGTGCTAAAGAGCTTCTCGTCATTGTCAATACAATTTGCCAACATATACGCGCAAACAGAAAAAACCTTTCCTGCCTGGATAGATAACAAGAAAACCTATGATTTGCTGCCTCATTCAAGGCTGAGACGGGTGCTGTAGTTATATAAAGTAGAGAACTCTACGCTCCTTTCTTAGTTCATGTATGGAGCAGTGGGCCACACTACTTTGTCAACCAGGGGGTAGAGTTATTCCTGAATTGGTGGATACCGCAAGGATACAACGTAGTATCTTCCAGGGCGACTGTGTGAGTCAGTGGTTCTGCCTGGCTCTAAATTCGCTTAGTACTTTGTTAAGAGATTCAGGGTGGGTGTTCGGCTTCGCAGAAGGGGTGAGATCATTTCTCACCTGCTGTACATGGATGATCTCAAGTTGTTTGCACCAAGGAAATCAAACCTCTTAGAGTTGCTAAAAGTAACAGAGACTTTCAGCAGTGCCATAAGTATGGAGTTCGGTATCGACAAATGTGCGGTCATACATGTGGAGCGGGGTAGAGCTGTAAATTCTGATAGTTTACAACTCTCAGAGACTATGTCCCTCAGATCCCTCTCTGAAGTCAGAACGTACAAATAATACCTTGGTGTGTATATAAAATAATCGGTAACGGAGCGGTTCTTTGGTCGCTTGACAAAAGTTCTGAAAAACCTTTTGAAACTTTCTAAATACTTCGACTTCTCTCATGAGGTTACCGCCATGTGGAATCAGCGATAATTGTTCCAATAGTCGTGACAGCAAACGGATTTACAGCGAAGAGTCTTTAAAGATAAAGATAAAAGATAAAAATACTTATAGGGCACTTAGACACGTCTTACATATTCAATATTATATATATTATCATTATTTATTTTTTTAAGTTTTTCTCTTTTTTAATCTACCAGCATTTCAAATGACCATTGGCGAAGAAGAAATGCCGAAAGAAACTTGCCAATATAGGTCTTTTTTTTCCAAATCATCTTATACATATTACAATAAATATAATGAGTGTACATATAGTGATATCAAGTGGTACAATTAAAGTTATATTAATTCATGTGCTGAATCATTTCCATACATCTCTGTCAGTCAGATATTCATCGATTCTATAATAACCCTTCTTACATAGAGTATTTTTGATGTGTCTTTTGAACATATAGTCAGGCAAGGACAGAACTGTTTCAGGTAATTTATTATAGAATCGAATACAATTTACCACAAAAGATCTATTAGTCTTAGCAAGTCGATGTACTGGCATACGCAATCTATTCCTGCTCCTAAGATTTTCAGTACATTTTGAAAACGAATTTATATTTTTACGAGCATACATTATGTTCTCATAAATATATTGAGAGGTAACCGTGAGGATATTTATTTCTTTAAATAGTCTCGACCGCTAACTTGAGAGGCTTTCGCTTGACGGTTGGGAACCAAATTCAGAAGGTGGTTCTTCAGGACACGGCCCGCATTGTGAGGATGTTCTTTACTCTGCAGTCCTGACCACCGGTAGCTTGGGTCTTGCTCCGTTACCGGTAGGTGCTCCTTTTTTTATATATTTTTAAGTGCATTTTTTTGTATATAATGTATTTAATAAATAATGTATGTAGTAAATAATTTAATGTATTTGAAAATATAAAAAAGTGTATAAAAATAAATAAAGAGTAAAAGAGTAAATAAAGAGACATTAATAATAATATCATATACTTAATTACAGTAAACTCTAATGATGTTTACAAGAAATTCCGTGCCGCGCACAGAGTAGGGTTCCGAATAGATGGTTGCCTAAAGTAATAGGAAATCGAGCATATTGAATTTTCTAACATTCAAAACTAAGTTACTGAGTATTGTCAAATATTGTAATGGTTATACAATTATTAAATCAAAATAAAGATATTGTTAGCGGTGGAGTTTTAAATCAAATATGTCAATCCCAAATCCCAACACAAATCTGACCCACAGCAGATGAAAACCTGACACAGACCTGATTTCATTCGAAGAAAAAATTAGCTAGCACGAATTAGAACCAAATCTAAGGCAAGTTAAACCCAAACCTAATCTAAACCTAACTTAGACTTAACCCAAACCTATCCCTAACTTAAAACTAATCTAACTCAAACATAACATAAACCTAACTTAAATGTATCATATCCCAACCCTAACCCAAACCGAATCTAAACCTAACCCAAACTCAACCTTTATATAACACAAACCTTAATGTAAAATGCGTGTCGCAATCACATCATTAATTTTTATGGACCGTATTCATGGAAATCATTTATTCCTGTGACATTGACATAAATATTTATTGACGATAATTAATGTAGACTTTTCAGTAATCATAGACTACGGTAACCATTTCACATTAGACTCATCATATACTTATAATATCTAACCTAATATCTAAGCACAATCGTACCACTAACTGTCATGTTCTCGCAAATAAATGGAATTACTAAAAGGCTTTAGTGAATTTTCGAATGGAGATTTACCCCTGGAGAATATCCCTTTTGTCTATCGTGACGTTCTTAGAATAACTTTTACCAAATCGTTTTAATAGTATGTAACACCTCAGATTACATTCTAAACCCACGATATTTATAACAGGAAGACTGACAAAATTGTGTGGGCGGTACATCTGTCAGAGACGTTAATTTGTCGGTTCGCGTGCCGTCATTATTACATCGTAAACTCGATCGAGGGTCGTGATAAATAACTGCGGTAGCTCCCTGTGGGAAACAATCATTTTCAATTTGCAGTTATAAGGTTCGGGTGTACATAAAAAAAGAAACAGATTGTCTGGCTTTCGCCCTGAAATTCTATGTATTCCAGTGGTATAGGCATTTTGTATTATCGTTGTCGAGGTTTCTCATTACTATCTGTTCTGCAGCTGCTTGTTAAGTGAACCAAATCAAGTACAATCATCAGCCAATGATATTAACTGGCATCAAAAATAGAATTACACCACGCAACACGAAAATGCAATGTACAAATATACCCTATATTAGTATTATAACCTCCTTTGGACAAGAGCATCTAGACACTGGCTTTTTACCGGTAGACCTTGTGAGTTACTTCAATATTAGTTGTAAGGGTTGTAGACATTCTCAAGCTTATACGTTGTACTGTGCCATCCTACTACTACTATAATAATAAATTAAATAACTTGTATATTCAAACACAAATGATATTATACGTGTTAATCTTATCAATGCCTAAGTAATTATGTAGGTATGTGGGACTAAAACACTAGGACACGAAGAAAGGCATGAGGTCCTTTTTAACGGTATATTTCAAAACCGCGGGCAGAATCTAGTGTAATACATAAATCAGAGCACGAATAAGATTTTTTATGCCAATAAGTTGGCAAACAAGCGTACAACATGCCTAAACAGTTACCATAGCCTAAGGACGACACCAGGCGTGTCACCCGCGTGTTGCCGATCCAGTAAAACCTCTTTAATGCCTTTCTTGATGAAGCTCATGCTGCAATCCCTAGGAAAAACTTCGCCAGTTCACAGAAGTTACGTGGAGTATTATAAAACTACTGACAACGCAGATTAATTCTTAATCTATTAAGGAAATTGTAACCGTCGACAATATATTAATAATTTAAAAGGGAAAATCGTTAAATTTGATTAATGCAATTTGACTAACCTGCTTTGTGTGCTTCCGCCACCAATTAGTTCATGCGGCCTAGCGCCGGCCGGCACCCACCCACTACTGTTAGTACGTGCAACATGCCGACGCTGCCATGGCTGCTCCGGTAGTCTCTGCCTCGGCTGCTGCGGTCGTCCGCCATCTGTAACAGAATCCGCATTCCCCCACCACCACCGTCGCTGCCACGACTGGCCTGGTCGTCGCTGCGACACGTGTTTCGCCTCTCCACGAGGCATCATCAGGCGTTGTAGACGTTAATCGTAAGAATAACATGCTTTGAATTTGTTATTTCTTGAATTTAAGAATTGGATTATGTAATGCAAAAATATTTTTTCAAATCTGACTGGTAGTTCCAAAGATTGGCGTGTTCAAACAAACTATTCCGCTTTATTAAATTATAGATAGCATTTGGAAAGAATGATCAATAAAATCTAAAGTCATTAATTGATACAAGAGTGAGTCGATATCGGCAGAGGCCGCCCCCGACGCACGCACGTCGATCAAATAGCCAATGTGCTAAAGAATCGTCAACTTAAAAGCACATGCATAAATAAGTTTACGAATATAGAAGAAGTGACAGAA
This sequence comes from Pyralis farinalis, assembly GCA_947507595.1. Lineage (NCBI taxonomy): Eukaryota > Metazoa > Arthropoda > Insecta > Lepidoptera > Pyralidae > Pyralis > Pyralis farinalis. The sequence goes on along the minus strand of OX382266.1, from coordinate 21,636,568 downwards.
GTATGTGTGGATCAGTGCATCTGACGTCATAGTATCTGCCTACACCAACGAGATACAGACGTAAGAGTATGTATGTAATGGATCTTCAGAGCGCTATTTCACAGATAGCTCTTACACTTTTTTTAAAACAACAAGATCTTTAACAATCATGTTACCCCCTAACACAATTTGTCTTGCTTATCTCTAAAAGATATCTTTTCCAGTCACGCTTCAGTGGGGCATGTTGTCAGTTGTGGATAGCGATATGTATCTGAATAAATTTTATGTACATACACACTTATATACTATAAATACATACCTATATAATACATCATTATATATGCCTCACACAAATAAGTACAATACAATATAAATACATATTATATGAATGGTCGTCGTGAATGTCGCGAATGTTCCACTAATATCGGTTAAGCAGTGTCGAACCTGGACAAACAAACGGACACCAGACAACCACACATCAAAAAATTAAAGGCCTAAAAAAACATATAAAGTAAGGGGTCAATTATTCGAGCATATTATTTGTATATATGTGAATATTATGATTTAATAATATTATACGTTTTTAAAATTATACTTTATTAAGTATACAATAGCTTTTCAATCAATATGCCCTCCATGATTACGGTACGGGATGCCTAATTTTGTAGAATTAATATTATGCGTTTAATTTATAAATCACATGACTTACCTATCATAACCAAATTGATCGTGTTTTGTCAGAAGGGGATGTCAGGAGCCTTAGAAACCGGCGAGCATACTTGAAAGGGGCAATGAATGTTAAAGACACGAGTAAGGTGTGTAAGGATCGAGTTATGTGGCGCTCGGATCTCTCTGGCTAGCCCGCAATGGATTTGACGTGAAGTTATATAGATAGAATTTATAAATTCGTCTTCTTCTTAGCACTACGCCGTTTCCTAATCAGTAGGAATTGGCGGGGTTCGCTTCCTAAGACAAAGAATTTTGCGTAGGTATACATCTTTACATGGAGCGACTGCTGTCAAACCTCCACAACCCTCAGGGAAAACCACAATTTTCTTAGGTTAGGTAACGTTCTTGGACGTGCGCGTTTCCTCAAGATGTTTTTAGGGTTCCGTACCCAAAGGGTAAAACGGAACCCTATTACTGAGGCTCCGCTGTCCGTCCGTCCGTCCGTCCGTCCGTTCGTCTGTCACCAGGCTGTATCTCATGAACCGTGATAGTTAGACAGTTGAAATTTTCACAGATGATGTATTTCTGTTGCCGCTATAATAACAAATACTAAAAAGTAGAATAAAACAAATATTTAAGGGGGCTCCCATACAATAAACGTGATTTATTTTGCCGTTTTTATAGATAATGGTACGGAACCCTTCATGTGCGAGTCCGACTCGCACTTGGCCGATTTTTTCCTTTAGCGAAGAGCAAGTGATAATTACAAATATGTACAGAAATCCGATAACACGAATTTAGTGATATATGTCGGGATTTAAACCAGTTGGTCAATTGACCGGTTGCTTATCCACCCCGTTACCACTTTTCATTGCGTTAAAACATCAGTAAATATGTCTATAGATTGCGATAATTTTCCAAATTAGTATATAGAACAATCATCCACTACGAGAAGGTTTTGAAGTATAGCAATTGCGATTTAAATCTATAATTGGTATCACTATATTTGTCCACGCAATTCAATTCCGAAGCAATTTATCTCTGAGGTACCCAAATGTCAGTGTAACACGCTAACGTAAATGACATGATAAAAGTATAATAATATAATTCTAACCACTAGCTATATAAAATGGTCCATGTACATTGACGTTATTTATTTAAACACAAATTTCATGAAGATATAACAATTTTGATTTTGGATTACTAAACAGGCCTATCCATACACTCCTATATAGAAAAAAGTATTAAAGTATATTTTTTTTATACAACGTCGGGAGACATTCAAGCATACGGCGCACCTGATGTTAAGGAGTTACCGTAGCCTATTAACGCTTGTAATAAATTAAGCAAAACTAGCGCGATGCCTCCTCTGCTGCTTACACAGCAAACTCCTTAGGAGTTTACTGGTGACCTCATTCACACGCGGTTTTCTGTGAGGTGGAGGTACTTCCCCAGACGTGCTGATTTGATGCACCCTACCTCTCTTAAAACACCCAGACCAAGACAAATAGACATGGTCATGCACACAAATGTTTGTCTTGTGTGGGAATCGAACCCACGAGCGTTGGTGTCAAAGTCGCGACATTCACGACTGAGCCACCGAGCTCGTCATAACCATGGTATATATTAATATACCGTACAAAACCGTCGAATACAAATTAATCGTAATAATAAATATCAGTATGGTTTTTATACATACATTTCAACTTTTATCTAAAATCATTAAGAACAGACAATATATTTAAATATCTGAACTGTATAAAATACTGCCTATTTTAGAAAGTTGTTGCAACTATTCCGTACGATTAGCTATGTGAGAAACTATCTACTGTTACAATTGAATACAAGGACCGCTATTGAAATGGTTAAATAACTATCATTCTGATCGATATACAACCGTAAAAGTTGCTAATTGCTTTAGTAACCGCATACCCATGGCACAAGAATCGACACAAAGTTCTATTTTAGGAACAACCGGAAACATACAGACACCGAAAGGGTCCGTATGTCAATTTGCAGATAATACGCGTTTAATCCCGACACATGATAATGTATTATTAGCGCAAAACTAGCTACAAGCAAATTAAGCAACGCCGATATCTATATATATAAAAATAAATGTTTGTCTGTATGTCCTCTATGGACTCAAAAACGGCTGGGCAGATTTTGATGAAATTTTCAGGGAATCTTCAGATCAGTCCAGCCGGTGATCCTGTGAAGTTTGGTAGCGATCAGATCACTCGTGCGAAGCCGGTGCGAGTAGCTAGTAGGGTTATAAATATGAACAAAACGAGATTGATGCACAACATATGTGCATAACTTTCGTTTTATACTTTAAACTCCACGTAATAAATACAATATAACACCTGAAATTACACTCACAATCACAACTAGTTCCACTCTAATGGCGGACGATTACGCGTGAATCGTTAGAATCAGAGAATATGCGTGGGTATCTGGGACCACGGAGTAGGTAAAATTTACCTATTCCGTGTCTGGGACTAACAATGGATAATGGATTCAGTTGGAAACAGCGTTAGGGTATGTTTTTGATAACTTTACTGGATTCAGTTGAATGAGCATACTTTAATAAAATATAAAAGCACCGATTAATATACATTTTATTAGGAATTATCCTAATGATATTTAGGATAATCTTCTACTGTTCGTAACCGATTTCAGTTATAAACTGCGGTCCAGATATCCATGACAGGACATATGAATTATATATCTATAATTTACGATTACGAATTTTAAGTAATCGGTTTGGTACCAAATGTATATAAAATTAAATGTAAAAAAAGATGAACTAGTATTTAAGTACTGTAACATAATCTAAGCTTTTTATAAAATTGAAATAAGTGGTTATAATGAAAATATTTGCAATTTGTTTTGATATTGTATTTCAGCAATTATCAAATCTTTTTCAGCTTAAATGTAATTATATCCCATTGAAGTAAAACGAATTAACAAATCTTAATAAATGTTAAGCACAATGTCTGATTCACAGTTTGGATTTCGTCAAAATGTACCTACCGAATATGCAAGTGCTGCATATTCGGTACCACACGAGTTATATTATTAATTATTTTGATGCCTCAATGCATTTTTCTTGATCTACAAAAAAAGCTTCTGACTTTTTTCTATTGCCCTTTTGAAGAATCTATATGTGTTAGGTATACTTGGCTCATGTTATGACTTTTCAGCTGACCACCTACTAAACAGAAACCAACTGGTCAAATTGGAGATGGTTACTATTAGCTCTGAAAACTTTTCCATGGCATATGGGATCCCATAAGGTAGCTTCCTTGGGCCTACCATGTTCCTAGCGTACATAAACTACCATACGCTTTGCTTTTCTACAGCAATTTACTAGAACATCTTTTCAGTTTCAAATTATTCTTAGCTGAAACCTAACATGAAACTAATCACACAGCAATGTAAAGACCCTAGTACACAAACTAAGTATAAATGTTTAATATTAAACAGGTTTTGGCATACCAGTTATTAGTATCTTTTTTGACCAGCAATTAAACCAGTATAAACAAATTAAAACAATTACCTTACGTATTAGAAAACTACTATACTACTATTTTAAATACCCTGGACATGTCGTTGACCCACAATTTTTCATGTAATTTACACGACACTTGCTCAACCATGGATCAATTACTGCTTACCTATTTGGACAGGTTCTCACAAAAAATACTTCATTAAATTAGAGATTGTGGAAAGATAAGTTAATCATAAAACCGAATACTGTTGCTTATCTAAAAAAAAACATATTGCAGGTACAACATCCAGTAGTCAATACAATTAGTGTAATGTGTTATATATACATATATATAAATAATATATACCTATATAATAATAAAGGACAAAATCCATACGCTATTGTAATAATAACTTGAATATAAGAGCTTAGGAATTTCGTTTATGTGATATTTATGTGATATTACACATAAAGATATAAAACATTTCATGGAGAAAGAAATGCAGTTTATGTTTTGCCTTTCACTTTAGTCGAAAAGACTACGACGACCTGTGGTCATATTTACGTCAAAACCATAAGAGGGTTTTACCTAGATAAAACAATTATTCTATGTATTCATCATTAAATAAATGAATAATAAAATAAATAATATGTTGATGCTTTATTTTTATGCGATTTCGTATTTAGTCCCGTAGTAAAAGGTGTTTATATTATAATTCTCTTTCGGTTCGATTTATTCTTTCTAATTTAAATTGTACAAAATACGTACATTATTTGTAAAATGACATACTGTGATGAGTTACTCTCTTGATTCATCCCCAGATAGTGCAACGGAATTATTAAAGGAAAACGTACTATGTAATATCGTCACTGTTATTTCTCAGTATATTAATGAAACATAATGTACAGAAGTTTTCAAACTTCTAGAAAAATTTTAGAATCAGAAATAAGTATGCCGGTGGTACATCGGCTGTTCAGGACTAGTAGGTCTTTTCTTGTAAATTGTTTTCGATTCTACAATAATTTGCCTGAAACAGTTCTGTCCTTTCCTCACAATGTCATCAAAATGTACATCAAAAATACTCTTAGCCCTATTGTAGAATAGATAAATATGAAAGTCATTAATTCGACCGTTTGTTGACAAAAACTTATTGTAATATCGAATTGATGATCACTTTCGAAATTAGCATTTCGGAAATTAGACTTTAGATAGATTAAAAAGGAAAATAACTAATAGAATTGCCTACCATCAGGTATCAAAAGGTGATGCAGGAGCCCTAGAAACCGGCGATCGTGCATGAGAACAGCAATGAATGTTAAAGAAGCGAGTGAGATATGTAAGGATCGAGTCACGTGGCGCTCGGTTCTCTCTGCCTACCTCGCAAGGGATTTGGCGTGAAGTTATAGATAGAATAGAATTGAATAAGCTACAATACTATCATATTTTAAAAATGTAAGATTGGGTAATGAAGAATTTTTTACAAGCTTTTATTTAACTTGCAATGTAAGTATGTAAGTATGTTCGGGTGAAATCTTGCAACTCAATTTTGAAGCAGATATCTTTAACCGATTGAGCTGAAATTTTGTATACACGTTCAGTTTGGATGACAATGCATGGTTAACTGTGTGACGTCATTCTAAATCCAACATGGCGGCATACCTAAGATGGCGGACCAACTATTTTTTAATGCACTCCTACAAAAAATAGGGATATCAAATAAAAGGGCTTGCTAAGAATAACTCGAAAAATAATATGACGTCACTATTAATCCAATGTGGCGGATTTCTAAAGCTTGAAAATGTATTTCGAAGCAGATATCTTACATCGATTGAGCTGAAATTTTGTATACACGTTCAGTTTGGGTGACAATGCATGGTTAACTGTGTGACGTCATTCTAAATCCAACATACCTAAGATGGCGGACCAACTATTTTTTAATGCACTCCTACAATATGGGTATCAAATAAAAGGGCTTGCTAAGAATAACTCGAAAAATAATGTGACGTCACTATTAATCCAATATGGCGGATTTCTAAAGCTTGAAAATATATTTCGAAGCAGATATTTTCCATCGATTGAGCTGAAATTTTGTATACACGTTCAGTTTGGATGACAATGCATGGTTAAATGTGTGACGTCATTCTAAATCCTACATGGCGGAACACCCAAGATGACGAATATTTTTTTCAATTCGTTCCTACAATATGAGTATCAAATGAAAGGGCTTGCTGAGAATAAGTCAAAAATTAAAGTGACGTCGCTCTAAACCAATATGGCGGAGTAAGTTTTAAGTGCTTGCTTATAATATGGGTATCAAGTGAGAAGGACTTACTGAGAATACGAATGCGAGTTTAAAAAAAAGATGCTGAATATCAACACCATTGCTCCAATCCGTCTGGAATTTTGGTGTACCTACTGGGGTTTTTGGAGTCGATGATATTGAGGTCGAATTGTTACTCCAAAATCAAACCCGGAACTATGTTTCGTAAGGCACAAGTAAGCTTCAAACTGAATTAAGTAGCACATTTCTCTAGGACTGAGTGGCATCAGGGTATAATATGATCTTTCTTTCTTTCAATATCTTTATTGCGTCTATGGGTTACAAAAGTCACAACAAACATAGTTCAGATCTTCGACCATAAACTGCCTTGCGGCATGCATAATTGCATTATTATTACTTATATATAATGTCAACTTGATTAATATTTATAAATGTCAATTTACAATCATTTGTTGTATATTAGCTCCTACCCTTCTAAACGAAGCTCTGGGAGGGTGAACGAATATTTCTTTGGTACTCGTGGGAACAACATGGGAAAAAAAGAAACATCAACACAAAGGAAGAGAAGGCTGGAGATAAATAAATTGAAACGGCAAGAAAAACTTGCTACTGAAAGCAATGATGCAAAACGTCAACGACTTAGCAGTAGGCGTGATCAGTACAATAACGAAACATACACTCAACGGCGGTTGACACTTAATAAGGCGAAGCAACGCATACAACGGTTAAGAGCAGTGGAATCGCAAGAAGAACACGATGCACGAATTGCAAAATATCGTCGTTTGTGCGCTTACAGGAGTGGCAGCGCGGTTAGTGGGAGGATCCACATTACATTCTACACTAAAATTGCCAGTACAAAAGGATGGTAGGATAGTGCAAATGCCCATTCTTACTGGTAATTACTTGCGTTTGATGCGGCAACAGTAGCAACACATTGAATTTTTATTTATTGATTAAATCTCTATGGTCCCGTATGAAATGCTTTGTATGGTAGATTCCCGACTTAAACAACTCAAAAACAATGAATTACTCTTTGGTGGTATAAATATTTGTGTATTTGGTGACTTAATGCAGTTACCTCCTGTGCGAGGAAATCAAGTGTTTGAACAACCCTCTAGATTTGTCCCAGCAACACACCTATGGCGGTCTTTCTCATTAATTGAATTGACTGAAAATATGAGACAACAAGGTAGCACAACTTTTAAAGACCTCTTGAATGCATTACGAATTGGTGAACTTCAATCAGAACATTTTGCTATTTTAATGAATCGACTAAACAAAGAACAAGCTGGTGAATTTGCGATTGAAAAAGCTCTGCGAATTTATCCCACTAACCAACAAGTATACAATCACAACAAAACTGTTCTCGAACATTTCCGAGCTTGTGGTGTAATTATTAACAAAATAATTGCACAGGACAGCCTAGTAGATTGTACACGAAAAAATGACAACAAAGATTTAAATAATATTATACCATCCGACATAAACAAAACAGGAGGACTACTTATGGCCCTGCTTCCGGAGAGCACAAATGTATGAAACTGACATACCATCCGTCCGTATAGACTTCGATAAAGATGGTGTTCATCTCATTCAACCCAAGACTGTGCAATTTCCAGCAAAATATAGTCACGGCACTGCAGAACGAAGAATGCTGCCAATTATATTATGTTGGACTTGCACAGTACACAAAATGCAGGGTAGTACCGCCAACCATGCCGTTGTATACTTAGGCTGAAAGCTTTTCGCTGCTGGTCAAGCATACGTGGCCTTAAGTAGGGTAAAATCATTAGAAGGTCTTGTTATTGAAGAGCTAGATTGTTCGAAATTAACCGGCAAACGACCATGCAACAATGATGCGTTGAATGAGATGAACAGACTGAGAAACGTGTCCAGCGACAACTAAAAAGTAAAAAATAAATTAAAAGTAAAAAACATTTTTAAAAACAAGCTTTTATTTAAATGCTCTAAAAAGAAAAAAATAAACTTTTACTGTTAACTTATAACGTCATTTCACATTTGACACAATTTATATGATATAAAAGCTTGTCGCGAGATTTAAGTACTCGTATTTACTTAGTTTGAAAATTTTAATAGATAATATTATTCCCATCAAATTATTTAATTTACTTGTTAATCTACACAAGTAAATCTCGCGACAAGCTTTTATATCATATAAATTGTGTCAAATGTGAAATGACGTTATAAGTTAACAGTAAAAGTTTATTTTTTTCTTTTTAGAGCATTTAAATAAAAGCTTGTTTTTAAAAATGTTTTTTACTTTTAATTTATATCTTTTGTGTTTATATTCATATTTTTCCACTTGTTCACAATCACGCTTCATGTGGGTTATTGCTGCTATCTCCTATGATAAGTGATTCTGCTGAAAACTGTGTATTTTCAAACGTACATTGCTAGCCTTATGGTGATTTAGTAATTATTACGTTCTATCTAGGCTTTCTATTTAGGCTAGTACATGATGCCTCATTCGCCCTTGTCAACTGAAAAGCAATTGTTATAACTCGTAACTTCCTTAATATCAGAGGCGCTCAAGTTCTCGTGAGTTACGGCGTAAAAATAATTACCTTGATTTATGTTTCAAAATTTTCAGATAAACTTTTGAAATGTTGTTAAAAACTGTTTTACGGTTACTGAATCATTAACCAGAGCATATATTGCCACGCTGTTGAACTGCGGATTATTAGGAGTAAATATTTTTTATTATTATCCAGTGAAAGTCGCCTGAAGGCAGACTTCTCGTAACAAATGTTATCTATTAACAACGGCCCTGCTTTACGTGTCCTTCCATGCGTAGAACCTACTGAACGCGTTCATTTCCAAGGAAACACGTATTCCAGCAATGGGATATATGATTTGATGTGAAATGATTCTCTATATTAACACGAAGGGCACAATTGTAAATATATGTATTGTTCATAAGCAAAAATGCATGTGCATGTAGTAGTGTATGATTATTACTACTACTAAGTAGCGTAGGATAAATTTTGCCTTTGATTAACGAAATGTTTGGTCTTTACATATACATATACGTACGTCCGTGTGTACGTATTTGTGGTTCACGGTACAGAAAACAATCTCAACCGGTATTAATATACCTATTTAATTATAGCTAGGAAAACTTTTTTATTTTCCCCCGTATAGCTATTCAAAGCATTTCGAAGTATTCTGTGTCAGCAGAGACTACAAGTATCTAGACTACAAATATATAAGAAGACTATGTGTGAGAATATAGTATACTAGCAGCAGTCCGCGACTTCGTATACACGTATCCCGGTATCCCGCGGTAAACGCTTTTTCTTACTTTCTTTTATTTTGACTTATAAGTGTCATATCGTGATGTTGAATAGCCTGTAACCTCCTCAAATCTGGACTATCGAATGTATAAAGATTTTTTCAACTCTGACAGTTTCAGATATTAACGTGTTCAAACACACAAACAAACTCTTCCGCAGTATATATATATTTTTTTAACAGGACAGGCCTACCACTCATTTCCACCATTGTGTCTCCTGTGTAGCCAGAATTAACAGCGGCGACCACCAAAAAGGCAATGAACAGTGAAGTTCATTGCTGTCCCGGGGGTTAAACTACAGCTGCCTTAGAACTGACAACGAATTTAATCAGAAGAAATTTGTAGGAGTAGGAAGTTTTGAAATTGACTTCCCCTCCTGGCAAAGTGAGAGACAGCAATATGACAAATAAGGCATTTAAAACCCCCAAAGAGATGGCTAGTCAAGTGAAGCTCAACTGCCGTGCAACACGGTTTATCAAATATCTAACACTATTGGGACCTAAACTGTGAGTTGTTACCTAACACATCGATTCCAATAATATAGATTGCAGAACCGCCTAAACGCCTGGTAATTCTCCCTTGTTGCTTTACATATTTGTATACATTAAAGACTACGTACATTAGACTAGACATTGGGCTATCCCAGGCGTTGCCGCGTCAAGGACTACAACAAAAATTGGCCAAGGAAAAAAACCGGTGTTCATAACTCAAAGGCATTGGGTCTCCGATGCGCTTTCTCCAAAATTACTACGTTACATTCTCCAAGCTGCAATGAAAGCTTTCGATTAGGTATCAGAAAATAAATATCGATGACTGAGAACTGAAAGAGAGACTGTCCAATGACGTTTCTAGACTTGGAGGATTAAAATCAGAGTTCAAAAACTGAAGTACATAGTAAAATATCTTAACTGTTCTGATTGAACTAACATCGCATTTTAAAAAGTATTTAAATTTGAGGAACCAAAACACATCAAAAATGTTTTTTCCATTTCAAGAGTGGAGTAGATTCTTGGTAAGTATATACAAAACCAATAGTGCGTCATAGCAGTCAGAACCCGTTATATACGTTTTCCCATACATTTCGCGGTCGTATACGACCACCCGGGTTTCGAAGGGTTAATAGATTAAGTTTAGATAAGATATATGTTGAGTTCATAGTAGATTTGTACCAAGTCTGGGCGGTATCTTGTCTATGGTTGGGCTTCATTTATACTACGGTAAATTTAGTACAAGATTGGGATACTATTGAAAATCACAGCAAGGTGAGGTTTACTGGAAGTCTTGTTGAGTATGCGATCATAGCAGGAAGAAAGTTTAAATTAGATATACATTATAGATTATGATTACCGCAGCGAAAAATTACATTTAATTAATTTTATATATTCTTATTTCGTACTTCTTCAGGATAAACATGGACGAAATGAGAATGTTGCGCGAAACTCGTGACGTACCTAACGCCTGTGACCGCGTTCGCAATAATAATGTAAAAAATAGACTTGGTTTGAAAAATAGTATCGGTGTTAAAATAAGAAGAGGCATGCCCCGTTGTATCGAACATGTAGAAATAATGCAGGAATATATATGAAACAGCGAAAGTGGAAGAATGTAGGAGTCGACGACAAGACAAGTCACTAAATAACATGACCAAATTTGTTGTATTTTATCACAAGGTGATTTCAAGAGCCCTAGAAATCGGCGAGCGTGCATGAGGAATGCTATGAATGTTAAAGGTGTTAAAGAAAGTGAGAAAGGAAGAAGTAAGGAACGAGTAATGTAGTGCTCGGTTCTTTTTACCTACCGCGCAAGGGACTTGAAGATTTAGGTAGGGATATAGATAGATAGACATATATTCTTTTTGTATATGCTAAGCCATTTGTAACATTTACCGTCGCAGCGCGAGCGAAGTCGCGGGTGCAGTCAGTCCATCAATAAAAACAAACTAGTCGCCACATAAATACGTGGTTCCCTCACGCAAATACCACTTCGAGCAGCAGAGTGGCTCATAAAGATCATAAATCTCACTTAATTCTGCGTCGGAGTCTCTCTGGGCAACCCCTCGTCCGTGGTCGGAATGTTTATTTACCTATTTTACATACAAAATACTTATACTACTTTTCGACAAAAAGTTTTTCAAAATGTTATCTCGTTCTTTTGTTAGATAGCTTAACCTCCTAAGATTTCTACTTACGTATGAACCTTTTTTTTAAATCCCGTTAATGAGAGCCGTATTTAATTCTATTGCGAAGTTTAAAAGAGCTAAGAAACCAAATTGATGAACATAAAAAGCGTATTTATTTTACGCAATATTGTGATACAATGCGTGTTACGAATTGTGTACTACTTCAAATGCCAAACCATCACGAATCCCGCCTTGTTTATGGTTTAGCTTAAGATTTAAGCGTTCATAATATAAATTAAGGCCGCTTTAATTTCTATGCATAACAATTCCAGATGTGTTTTTTTTTCTAATAGAGAGTAAAAGAGGGTAACTTTACTTATGCTCCAAATTTATGTCACTGAAAAGTTATGTTGACATAAATCAAATTTATGTAGTACCTAACCTTGACCAAATTGGTCGTGTTTTATCAGACGATGATGTCAGGACGCTAAGAACTGGCTAATTTGGTTTAGAGCAACAAAAAAAAAGTTGTTTGGCCTTCTTTCTTTTAAATGTGAGGAAGAATGTTTTATGTAACACTGTAGGAATATACATGCAATTGTGAACACGTGTCGTTCGTGTGCTTGCATTCAGTACGGGCTATATATGGTTCTTTTATACTGCTTGTTAACCGCCCCTACACACACAATGTACGGTTACAGAGTTAGAAAACCCGTACTGTAGTAGATATGTGAGAACTGTCAATTATGATAATAGCTTTACAAGGATCTGTTTTATAATACATCGGGTAGCAAACAAACATAGTGACGGCACATGCTTGCAATAAATAGCGATCTTTTATACAACGATGTAATTTGGATACCACCACTATGAACGCCTATAAACGCTTGAAATATAGGAAGCATCGCTCCTTTTAGAAAAGACATGAAAATGTTTTTTTTTTAGAAATACTAAGGTTGTATTTAATTTCATTACTGAGGAGTTTATATGTGAATGTTACGCCATATTTCGGCCAATATTTTTTTATATTTAATAGTTGTTGGGTAAACTCCTAACAACTTGCTATGTTAGCAGTAGCGTTGGCATCGTGATGGTTTCTTGATGTATCATAAGCGCTTATGTAGGTTACGGTAACCACTTTATATCAGGTGAGCCGTATTATTGTATACCTCCCACCGTTACTTAAAAATCCATATCAGATTGGTAAAGTTACGATTTCACTAAAGGGGTTTCAGAGTTTTTATAGCTCCTTGGAATTACGTAATTATTCTGAAAATCGACGCAATCAAGCATTAGGCTTGCTTGATGATATGCGATTACCATAGCTTACGAACATTAATAATGTGAGAAGCGTGGCTAGCGCGTATTTCAAATTTTAGCTTTCCATACACTAAGGCTACCAAAGAAATCCTATTACTAAGGTTCCGCTATATGTCCGTCTATTTTGTATCTATCACATGCGCCTTTGAACCATAATAGACATATTCTTGAAATTTTCACAGAGTATGTAGCCTCTATAATGTCATCCATCTATCTATAATCAAATCTCTTGCGGGGTAGGTAGAGAGAACCGAGCGCCACGTGACTCGATCCTAACACACCTCACTCGCTTCTTTAACATTCATTGCTCTTGACATCATTGATTAATTTGGTCATGGTAGGTAAGTATTGGCCTTACTCGGCTCCTATATCCTTCCACTTTTGCGTTGTATATCTGCTTCGTCATTCTATCTACATGTCCTGTCATGCCTCTTCTTATTTTAACACCGACGCTCTCTTTCAGACCAACTCTGTTTCTAACATCATCATTGCTTACGGTCTACAACGTTACGCTACAAATTTTGCTCAACGCTCGCATTTCGACCGCGTTTTTTCTACTCCTACTCTACTCTACTCATGCTCTCTCTGCCATGCCCAGCTCTTGCTTCCATAAATAAGCGTTGAGACCAGCACTGCATAATAACATAAAATATAAATAAACAAAGCATATAATGTAATAAAAATAAACAATGCGTATAATGATTAAAAAGTTTATTTTATTCAACGTCGGGAGGCATACAAGCATAGAGCAAGTAGGCTATAAACGCTTGTAATACATTAAGTATCACTCACACGATGCCACCGCTGCAGCTAACACATCAACTCTTTAGGAGCTTACTGGTGACCTCACTCACACGCAGGAACACAACAACCCTCTAGGGAGTTGCTATTTGGGTGAGGTGATGGTACTTCCCCAGATGCATTGATGCCTCACCTATCTTATATTTTTTGGGTTAATTTTTACACCGTCGTACGGAATACTTCTTACGCGATTCCGTCTCGTACTTGGCCGGGTTTTTTAATTGTCCACTTAATTGGCTGCGCGATCATTTGTGAAGCGCTTGTCCCTTTTAAAAGAGCCAACTATCCTACTTGGCAGGACGTACCACGGCCAAATGAGATTGACTCTAACTTTAGAGTTGACGGTAAGTCATTTAAAAATTTACAATGATTTATGTATTTACCTAATCAATGACCCTTAGATGTTTTTTTTAATTTTAGCCTAACTCAAACGAAATAACTGAACAAAAAATATTTCTTTTCCAGCAGTTAAATCTTATCTTATTACTATTTCTGTAAACACGGTTGAATATACCATTAGTGAGCCACCCTATCTAACTGGGTCATACAATAATTGCCGGGGCCCTATGACCGTGAACCACGGGTATCTGTGACCCTAATGAACGTAATAAAAATTAATGTCGGTAGTTGGGCATAGTTTAATCTTGAACGGCTACTAATTATGTAACGATGCAGAGACTGTTAATAATTAGCCAATAATCTACTGGTTAGAGTGACTAATTTGATACAATAAGAACTATAGATATAGAACAATAAATAACAATTACAGACCTTGTTGACTAATATGAATAACAAAACTTTAAACACTACAAAATAATCATAACTTAAAAATAATTTAATTTAAAAACAGCGACTAAACTACACGAAAAGTAGGGATGTCTTTTTATTCGCGCCCACCCCATGGTGTAGGGAGTGGTTAGATAGGTGTTTTTTTTTAATATTGAGCGTGTGGGAAGATCATTTTTCGATATAGTGATCCGTTAGCGAAATATTTATATTAAAAGTGAAAATGTTTGATATTAGACAAGTGTGTATTGCCAGCGAAACTGTTGTATTTAGAATATAGTGAATTTAAAATGAAAACTATCACGGCTAAGTAGGCTTTACAGGTTAACGAGTAATAGTAGACGAACTTATAAAATGTAATTTCCCTTATGAAAATGTACAAATGTCATAGAATACGACACTGCACTTATCTGCACTAAGTGTTTTGCTTCCTAGTTTCTAATTTGAATGACCAAGTAGTGAAATCCCCCCATCATGCTATATGCATATTATAGCAGAAATAAAGTTATACATATATATATATATATATATATATATATAAAAAGTTATATATACGAGTATCATCATCCGAACTGCAAACACTAGTCACAACAATGTAAGACGAATGTATAAAGAAAGGCTTACAATTGAATGCGAAGAAAACCAAGATAATAATAATAATAAATATTGTCGGACAAATTACACAGCGCCATCTAGCCCCAAAGTAAGCGAAGCTTGTGTTATGGGTACTAGACAACTGATAAACATGCGTAAATCCTTTTTTTTTTTTTTGTAAATACATACATATTATACATAGAAAATACCGCCGCGTTCGAAATCATGACGTACGAAAGAGAGTTGGACTGAAAGAGAGTGTCGGTGTTAAGATAAGAAAGGGTATGCTCCGTTGGTTCGGACATGTAGAAAGAATGCAAGATGAAAGAATGAAGAAACAGATATACAATGCGAAAGTGGAAGGATGTAGGAGCCGAGGAAGACCAAGACTAACCTACCAAGACCAAATTGGTCGTGTTTTATCAGAAGGTGATGTCAGGAGCCTCAGGAACCGGCGAGCGTGCATGAAAAGAGCTATAAATATGAAAGAAGCGAGTGAAGTGTGTAAGGACCGTGTCTTATGGCGCTCGGTTCTCTCTGCCTACCCCGCAAGGGACCTGGCGTGAATATATATATATATATACTTACAAAAACGCTTATTAGCTGCTTGTGGAAAAAATACCTGCTGACTTAACGACGACACTGTATTTTATTACGTTATATTTTAACTCGTTGAACATGAAATGATGAAGGTTACAAAGTGAAAGTGGAAGTGAATCGTGGAAGATCAAAACACACCTATGAAGACCAAATAGTTTGCGTTTAACAAGTAGTTACATCAGATGCCCTAGGAACCGGCGGAGAGCTTGCATGAAAAGACTACTAAGAAAGAATGTTAATGTTAAATTAGATGACTTTCGGTTGTCTATGCCTTTTTAGGGTTCCGTACCCAAAGGGTAAAACGGAACCCTATTACTGAGGCTCCGCTGTCCGTCCGTCCGTCCGTCCGTCCGTCCGTCCGTCTGTCTGTCAGCAGGCTGTATCTCATGAACCGTGATAGTTAGACAGTTGAAATTTTCACAGATGATGTATTTCTGTTGCCGCTATAACAACAAATACTAAAAAATAGAATAAAATAAATATTTAAATGCGTTACGCACACCACCGGTGAAACCTGGGTGGCCTCCGGTGGTAGTGCGGGACTCCCCGTCGGCTGCCCGACTATATACCCACTAAACAACCCCGCGAATTGCCATCGGCCGCGTTGGTGTGGTGCCCCGGATCTGTCAGCAACGGGGCACCACTGCGACTGGCCAGCCCCTCAAAAGGGGCCGGAATTCTTCTCTCTAGGGGCCATCCCGGCAAATTGGGACGGCCCCTCCGGCGGCGGGACTACTATGGGGCCAGGTTCCCATCCTGACCCCTAGTCCCACATATTAGGGAGGCGGCAATAGGTGCGCATAGCGCCTACGCCGCACTCCCGTCCGCCGTCTCCGGAGCGGGACAGCCTCGGGATCGTCCTCCCTGTCCCGCTCCGATGCCTCCTTCTAGGACATGACCGTCTCACAGAAGGAGGCCATCGCCTGCCAGGCACTGTCGCTCCCGAGCATGGAGCGGACCACGCTCGGGAGTCGGTTGTCTATGCCTACTCCGTAAGGACCTGTAATCAAAGTTCTCTAAATAATGCTTTCGTTGTAAATTTAAATGTTGTATAAAATATAATTTTAATCTGCCACTTTCATTTTGGTAACGGTGATGTTGTGACGACAAACTAACACTTGGCGTAACATCTGGCCCTCACTCACCAAAACGTAATATGTTAACCCTTAAATATTTCAACGAGTCGAGTCTACTGACCAGTGGGAGGATATCTGAACCGATAAGAATTAGATTAGAGAGATTAGAAACACCCGATTGGGTCTTACGATCAGGATCAGGGAAAGTATTGAGATGTTATGTGTGTTCTACCTATTGTACTAAGGGTTATGTTCAGAGAAGTAGTTCGATGTGATGTACACTACTTCCTTCTACAACTGCACCAACCGACAGGCAGGAAATTCATCATCGCATATTTTAAATTACAATGTTTGCGCACTGTATGCATCCCGAGAGGATTTCTTCGCTAACAGTTTTCCCAAGAGACTTAGGTTTCTCAAAATGGCGATGGGGTTTTTACAAAATTGTAAATGTACGAAAGATATCCTTAGCATGAGCATAGGCAACGGTAAAGGCCTCTCGTTTGCTACCTTAGCGCTAAGTTTATCTGTATTTTTGTTAGTGTATCTATGATTAATGGTTGGCGGGTATAGTCATAGTAATTTAAAGTAACTTCGCACTTTAGGGAAATTTTAAGGATAATTCATATGTTTCATTATTCATTCTTGATTGTTTACGTTTCAAGGCCTCGTAATTCGTTCTGTATTAGTTACCTATATTACATTCTTACCTACTGTATTCTGCATCGAGAGAATAGTATGTATGTGTATATGTGTACAATGCGTGTGTACATGTGTACTGCTTGTGTTTATCGTGCGAATGAAAGTGGGTACGTAAACAAAAAGTGTATTGCGCTCAATTTTCTCATTTACTGGTAAAGTAATACAACAGTTTATGGTTTACATGATTAACAGACTACGAGTGTTATCTATTCATTAATAGATAACGCTCGTAGTCTGTTAATAGCATTAGGAAATAGGGAACGCCCCTTAAATATGTTATATAACATATACGTTCTTGACATTTGCTAATAAGAGAAGTGTCAAAAATAAGCAATTTTTCGTTACTATATCAAAGTTTCAGTGAACATAGTTTACAAAACACCAATTTGATTTTGTTAGAATTACTTCAATATGTATAAAACCTAAGTTAAGTACAACCAGAAACTATTCTAATGTTTTCTTTATATGTATTTACAAGTATATATAAAAATGGGTACCTATATACGCAAGTTCGTCAGTTGTTTAGTATCAAAAGTATTATATAATTTATACGGATATAATTAAAGACCAAGGGATGATTTTATCCTTATGGTACAACCAAAAAACGTGTTTCAAACAGCAACTTGACTTTTACACATTTCCAACAATTTCTGTTTAATTAGAAACACCCAGCAGCTTACCGCATCCGTATAATTTTAGTAAAATTACGACTTTATTGAAGTCAGTTTAACTTGTGTAATTATTAACTGTGTTCATTAATTTTCTATTACCTTACACGATTGAAGTTCTCCTACTATGTAACTTCTAAATATATACAACAAACGTTAGGTCAATAACAGAGTATTACTATGAATATCGTCAATCAAATGCGCCTGTTACAATCTATATTTCCGGTGCGACAGTACCGAGTTCCGCGTGGGGACGGCAATGCGCTAGCACAGCCTACTTCACACGTAGAATTCACACATACAAACCTACAATTTACGCTAAGGTTCAGGGGAGATGACAATAACTTTGTGTGTAATGATACACGTAGTTTAAGCGTAATCATCATATTAGCATCCACTTCACGGACCATTACTAAAGCCACCTGTTACAACATAAACTGACAGTATAATAAATATGTAGAAATTTATTCTAAATTATTTTTATACTACGTCGGGAGGCATACAAGCATACGGCCCACCTGATATATAGCCTCTGCTGCTAACGCAGCAACTCCTTAGGTACTTACTGGTGACCTCACTTACACGCAGGAATACAACATTCCCCCAGAAAGTTAAGTAATAACTTTATGCCGTTTTCTGTGAAGAGGAGGTGCTTCCCTAGTCGGGCTGCTTTGATGCACCTTAGTCTCTTAAAAATAACCAGACCACGACAAGTAGACGTGCTCATGCACGAAATGTTTGTGCTGTGTGGGAATCGAATCCACAAGTGTTCGTGTCAAAATAGCGTTACTAACCACTATTTTACCTTCGTGTACCATGTGTATATAACAAATTATGTTAATAAACCATTCATAATGTATGTATATCTTCACGCCAGGTGCCTAGGCCTAGGTAGGCAGAGAAAACCGAGCGCCATAAGACGCGATCCTTACATACTTCATTCGTTTGTAGTAGTTATAGCATGTTATTCTAACGAGTAACATCTACAGCGCCTGAGGATGTCTCGTGGAGAGGCGAAACACGTGTCGCAGCGACAACCAGTCGTGGCAGTCAAAGTCAAAGTCAAAGTCAAAATCTTTTTATTCCGTAAAAATGGCTACATTTGTTTGGAATCGTCACAATTTTTTTCCCTACCGTGCAGTTTATGACTAGGTGAGCACTGATAAAAATACTGCCAAAAAACTCAGGCATCCCTCTTTTGGTGTCCAAACAAATTTACATATTTTATTAATTACATTATAATTGGATCGACTCACTCCCAGGCATTTTTTACATTAATATAGTCAGATACTTTATATTATGCCCTGCTACACAATTTGGCTTTAATAGTAGTTTTAAATTTGTTTATTGACAATTCTCTTATATTGCTGGGAAGTTTGTTATAGAACCGTATACATTGCCCCATTAAAGAATTACTTATTTTGTGGAGGCGGCTTGCATGTAACACAAGATTATGCTTATATCTAGTATTTATGCTATGAGTATCACTCTTTTTACAAAATGAGTCTATGTTTTTATGGACATATAAAAGATTTTCATAGATATATTGCGATGCGACTGTTAAAATATTTATTTCTTTGAATTTTTCTCTAAGGCTCTCCCGGGGACCAAGTTTGTAGATAGCTCTTATGGCTCTCTTTTGCAATAAAAAGATGGTGTTAATGTCCGCGGAGTTACCCCAAAGAAGAATTCCATATGACATAATACTATGAAAGTAGCTGAAATAAACTATTCTAGCCGTATCAATATCAGTGAGCCGTCTAATAGTTTTCACTGCATAGGCTGCAGAACTTAGTTTTCCTGATAATTTTTCAATTTGTGGGCCCCATTGTAGTCTGGAGTCAATTGTTATACCCAAGAACACAGTTGTCTCCACAGGGGCTAAATAAGTTCCATTAACATGTACATTGGTAGCCACCTGTCTTACATTAGGTGTTGAGAACTTAATTACTTTAGTCTTTTTATCGTTTAAAAGCAGATTATTAACACTAAACCAATGAATAACTTTAGAGAGAGCATCGTTAACTTCGTCATAATTACCCAACTGTCTATTAATTTTGAATGTTAAAGAGGTATCATCCGCAAACAATACAATCTCATGTTTATCCCTTACATAATAAGGTAAGTCATTTATATAAACTAAAAATAAGAATGGACCTAGAATTGACCCCTGTGGGACTCCCATAACTACAGGGGACCCCGAAGATCTTTTACCATTAACATCGACCTTCTGTATCCTATTGCCCAGATAAGAAGACAGAAGTTCGAGAGCCTTGTTCCTGATACCGTATGGTGTAATTTTCTGACAAGAAAAGTGGCATGCGGTTTCTGTTCCAGATGGCGGACGACCGCAGCAGCCGAGGCAGAGACTGCCGGAGCAGCCATGGCAGCGTCGGCATGCTGCATCTACTAACGGTAGTGGGTTGGTGCCGGCCGGCGCTAGGCCGCATGAACTAATTGATGGCGGAAGCACACAAAGCAGGTTATATCAAATTGCATCTTACATACTCACTCACTCACTCGCTTCTCTAACATTCAGTTCTCTATCATTAGTTCTTTTCATGCACGTTCATTTATGTCAGCTGACATCACACTGGTGGTGAAAGCACTCATATTAGAATACAAATAATTGCTTGTAAATTTGACTTGTGCAAAATAACGAATCTGTTAACTATTTTATTGATAAGCCACAACTTTATACACGATTTCTAAAAGGCTTTTAGTTCTTTCTTTCCGCAGAGGCCTTTTACCTAACTAAGTCGGAGCTGTACAAAAAGGCTCCTAATAGGATAAAAGCGAACACAATATAAGTAGCCGTACAAACTATAAGGTACGTGCCTTTAATAAGGATCGTGACTTTTTGGAATGATAACCGATTATAAGTACTAACTACCCAATTTTTAGGATTGTATCAATACATCGTACAGCAAGAAAATACTACAAACAAAATTAACTACCGTATTACCATTTGTATAACAACTACTAACAAGTCAGTGGATGTAAGCGGCTATCTATCATCTTTAGAGTCAAAGTCAACCTGAATTGACGTGGTATACCCTGGGTAGAACCTCAGATGCGCATCAAGACATTCTCAAAGTTCCTACGCCTAACATAAGAACCCAGTCTAATAGCAACACCCTGGACGATTGTTGAGTCTCTGCGAATGAATGATGATACCAATAAGACCTTGACTTGTTGTGTTGGCAGCGGGAGTAATAAATAGACTATGGTAACTATTTATCATCGGGGGTGGTGACGCTGCTGTGCTCACGTACACGTCAAATATGTTTGTTTTCAAAATAAAAACATTACAACATGTTATTCTGCCTAAAAAGTGACAATTGTGTGGACTGAGCTGTGAAATTCCTCAATAAGTATTATTAGCTACAAAATCTCAAGAACTTGGACTAAAACACAAGAAAAACTGTAGTAAACGGATTTGCTAAAAGAGCAAAATACGTGGATAACACAAAGGAAAATAAATAAATGAAGATATAAGTTCAGTGAACACAATCACTTACACAATGAAAAAGTGAAAATTTTAGATTAATACTCGTATATAACATAACCTCAAACAATATTCGACAAGCGCCACCTAGCAAACGACAAAACTAAACGATCCGATCCCATCTATATAAAAGACGACTACTTATTTAGACTACTATTCGCTCTATATAAAATAAAAGAAATTTTGAAAGCTCTATACAACATACAAGATGAATTAGCACAGCAGAAGCGTGATATGAAAAATATGGAAGTAAACATAAAAGAAACGATAAATAAAAATATAGTCGAGAAACTCCATTTCATAGAAACGAAAACAAGTTTATTGGAAAACAAAATAGAACAACAACAAAAACAAATAGACTTCATAGACAAGGAATTAAGAAAGAGAAACTTTCTCTTTTTTGGTGTTAAAGAAAGGGAAAAGGTCTACGAAGACCTCCAAATCAATACTTGATATAATAAATGACTAGGGAAGAATAGCGAAAAATTAGACCAGTTGTGGTGACGTTACAACCATGAGTAAAAGAAATAGAGATTCTCAAGAAGAAAAAATTCACCCCATATCATATCTCACAATACGGCTGGTTCCCGCGGGATGATTCGACCGAAACCCTCCAGTTAAACCCTAGTGTTAAAATCACACCAAACATGAAAATAAAAATAATATAAAACTAAGAGTAGAAAGAAATAATATATATATATATATAGTATTTCTTTCTACTCTTAGTTTTATATGAGTGTTAGTTTATATGAGAGTGTATAAATGTGTGCATATATATGTGTGTAGCTGGAATGTCAGATTTCTAGTAAATGAGACCAGACTTATTGAACTACGACAAAGCTTAACAAAGTTTAAAGGAATATTATTGGCATCAAAAGTATAAAAAAATAAAGAAAATGAAAACTACATCACGATATATTATGGGGGAAAAAGCGGATGAAACAGCGTAGGGTTTCTCGTATATAAAAGTCTGAAAACGAATATAATTGATATTAAAACCTTTTCCAATAGTCATAAGATTAAATATATCGCTCAATAATCAAACAGTCCGTCTGATAAGATAAGTAACCCTCGCGCAATGCATTCAGTAATAGGGTTCCGTTTTACCCTTTGGGTACGGAACCCTAAAAATAAAATAAAATAAATATTTAAGGGGGCTCCCATACAACAAACGTGATTTTTTTGCCGTTTTTATAGATAATGGTACGGAACCCTTCGTGCGCGAGTCCGACTCGCACTTGGCCGATTTTTTTAGTATTTGTTGTTATAGCGGCAACAGAAATGCATCATCTGTGAAAAAATTTCAACTGTCTAACTATCACGGTTCATGAGATACAGCCTGGTGACAGACGGACGGACGGACGGACAGCGGAGCCTCAGTAATAGGGTTCCGTTTTACCCGGTGGGTATGGAACCCTAAAAAAGGCAAAAAAATCACGTTTGTTGTATGGGAGCCCCCTTAAATATTTATTTTATTCTATTTTTTAGTATTTGTTGTTATAGCGGCAACAGAAATACATCATCTGTGAAAATTTCAACTGTCTAACTATCACGGTTCATGAGATACAGCCTGGTGACAGACGGACGGACGGACGGACGGACGGACAGCGGAGCCTCAGTAATAGTGTTCCGTTTTACCCTTTGGGTACGGAACCCTAAAAATCACGTTTGTTGTATGGGAGCCCCCTTAAATATTTATGTTATTCTATTTTTTAATATTTGTTGTTATAGCGGCAACAGAAATACATCATCTGTGAAAATTTCAACTGTCTAACTATCACGGTTCGTGAGATACAGCCTGGTGACAGACGGACGGACGGACACGGACGGACAGCGAAGTCTCAGTAATAGGGTTCCGTTTAAAAAAAGTAAAATTTAATTCGACTGCATATTATATCTCGACTGCAAAACAAAACTCTTGATTGTCACTCAACATACGATCAATTCAATTGACCAACTTCATAAAAATTAAAATCGATCAAAATTGAAACAGATTAGTAGGAAATTAATTACATAAATGGTCATGTGCCAGAAGCGTGCTCGTTCGCGACCCCTGCCAATCAGTCGATTGCAATTCTGGACCAAGAGCGCACCGACGTGCGGATTAGGGCGTCCCCCGTAGGCGACGCGCACCGATCCGCCCCCGTCGGTGCGAATACAGCTGCATGCGGCGGTGGGGGCCGCCACCCACCACGCAGCGCCAATTCCGGCGGGACGAGGGGAGCCGAGTGCCGCATAGGCACGTGGAATGTGAGAGGTGGATTGAAAGATAAGACGAATGAACTGATAGACGTAATGAATGATAGACGTTTGGATGCTTTATGTGTGACAGAGACTAAGCGCAAGGGGAGCGACACCGATGATCTGCCCGGTGGTATGATGGCCCTATGGTCTGGGGTAGACCGTGACGATCATGCCAGTGCTGGTGTAGGTGTCGTACTCTCCTCTCGCTTAGCCACTGGTGTAAGAGATTACTGTTTGGTAGGGCCTAGACTTCTCTGGGTTCGTATTAAACTGGGCATCACGCGAGTATTTTTGGTTGCAGCATACGCTCCCGTAAGCTCAGCGTGTGCTCAAGAACTGGAGAAGTTTTGGGAGTCTGTGAGGGATGTTCTGGACTTAGTTGAAGGGAACGAAAGAGTGATTATGTGTGGAGACTTGAATGGATGGGTTGGGACCAAGCGATACAGCTATGAAGCTGTTCTTGGTCCGTATGGAGATAAGAGAGTGAACGAAGCAGGTAAGTCTATACTAGATTTATGTATGGAACGAGGCCTCCTCGTGTCGAATACTTTATTTCATCATAAGGATATTCACACGTATACATGGAGAAGAAATGATCAAAAAAGTGTGATTGATTTGATTTTAATAGATAGACGTCTCCGAAATGTTTTAATGGATACAAGAGCCTTTAGAGGCCCCACTCTTGAGACGGACCACTACCTGGTGGTAAGCCGGTTTGTGGGCCTTTTTAGGAAGTGGAGGCACTGGCGAGTGCGTATCCCTTTCGGAGATCATGAAAGGATAATGAGCGAAAAATTGCAAGATGAAAGTGTAAGGAGAATGTATGTGCATCTGGTAAGTGAGAGACTTGCAAATGCAAGCCTCTCCGACTCAGATGTGGATGATTGTTGGAAAGTTTTGAAAGAAAGTATGGTGAATAGTGCAAAAGAAGCTTGTGGATGCGCAAAGAGACGTAAAACAGCGAAAGGAGATGCCTGGTGGGATGCGGAGGTTGAATCCTCCGTAGCAAGAAAGAGGAAAGCGTGGCTGGATTACGTATCATCTTTGCCTTTAAATGAAAATATGAGAGAAAAGAAGAAAGAAATGTACCGTCTATGCAAGAATGAAACCAAGGCTTTAGTGAAAGAGAAGCGTGAAAGACAAATTATGAATGAGGAAGAGAGGCTGACGAAAAACTTCGAGGCAAATACCAAACTCTTTTGGAGAGAGGTAAAGAAGTCTCGGAGTGGTTCGTCGGCATCCAGAATGGATAAGATAAAGTCTAAAGCTGGTGTCATTCTTGCCAACACTCAGGAAGTGTTAGAACGGTGGAGTGAATATTTTGAGGAAATGTATGAGTATGCCTCGGACGCTGGCAATGAGAGTGAGTCGGATGCTTACTCCACGTTGACGGCGTCCGACGAAGGCATAACTATGGATGAGATCGAATGGTCGATACGAAGCTTGAAAAATGGAAAATCAGCGGGAATTGATCTGATCACAGCTGAGATGATCAAATTAGGTGGCACTTACGTCCGGGACGCCTTCTGGTACCTATGCAACCTATGCTGGAGAACTGGAAGGGTCCCAATGGACTGGAGACGCGCAGTCATCGTGCCCTTGTATAAAGGCAAGGGATCACGCATGGACTGCGCAAACTATAGGGCCATCAGTTTGATCAGCTTAGCAGCAAAAGTATATGGAAAGGTGATTGAAAGGAGAATGAGGGTGAAATCCGATGAAATGCTGTGGGACGCACAAGGAGGTTTCCGAAATGGAAGGGGATGTACGGATCAAGTTTTCTCGCTCCGCAATATCGTAGAGAAGCATCTGGCCATAGACCGGAAGGTTTTCTGCGGTTTTGTGGATCTTGAGAAAGCCTTTGATAGGGTTGTGCGAAAGGAACTGTGGGACATATTGCCGAGATATGGGATTGACGGTTCACTGCTCCGTGCTGTGCAGTCCACTTACAAGGATTGCTCAGCATGTGTGCGGATAGACGGTGGCATGTCACCCTGGTTTGATGTCAAAATTGGTGTCAAACAGGGTTGCATGCTATCTGCTAGGCTGTTTATCCTGTATCTCGATAGTTGTCTGCAGAGAATAAGGTCAACGAATGTGGGATTGCGCATGGGTGACCAAGTGGTGAGCTGTCTGCTGTATGCAGACGATGCCGTGATATTAGCAGATACACCATCTAAACTGCAAACACTGGTCACAGCGATGAAAGACGACTGTATGGAGAAAGGCTTACTACTGAATGCGAAGAAAACAAAGATAATGGTATTTGAAAGAGAAGAATCCAGAACTAATGTAAGGATTACGATTGATGATGAAGTGTTGGAACAAGTGGATGAGTTTGTATATCTTGGATGCGCTTTCAGCAGGGATGGAAGGTACACCGCAGATGTGGAAAGACGAGTGAGTGCTGGGAATAGTGTGAATGGAGCGTTGGGAAAACTTCTTGGCAGTAAAATCCTGAGTCAGAAGGCACAACTCGCTATACACAATGCAGTGTTGGTCCCAACGCTAACTTATGGAAGCGAGAGTTGGGTATGGCAGAAAGAGCATGAAAGTAGAATAAACGCGGTTGAAATGCGAGCGCTGCGCAAAATTTGTGGCGTAAGGCTCGTAGACCGTATTCGCAATGATGATGTTAGAAATAGAGTTGGTCTGAAAGAGAGCGTCGGTGTTAAAATAAGAAGAGGCATGCTCCGATGGTTCGGGCATGTAGAAAGAATGCAAGATGAAAGAATGACGAAGCAGATATACAATGCAAAAGTGGAAGGATGTAGGAGCCGGGGAAGGCCAAGACTTACCTACCATGACCAAATTGGTCATGTTCTATCAGAAGGTGATGTCAGGAGCCCTAGAAACCGGCGTGCGTGCATGAGAAGAGCAATGAATGTTAAAGAAGCGAGTGAGATATGTAAGGATCGAGTCACGTGGCGCTCGGTTCTCTCTGCCTACCCCGCAAGGGATTTGGCGTGAAGTTATAGATAGATAGATAGATAATTACATAAACACTATTCGTCTTAGCGTTGTACCGTTTCCTAATCCATTAGAATTAGAGGCCTAAGGATCTGGCGAAGATACTCATTTTAATATGGAGCGACCCGTTAGACTTCCATAACTCACAAGAAAAGCTCGATCTTACTTAGGTTAGGTGACACACATCTTTCGAAGTATACTTTACTCGCGACATTTTCCTTCGGCAGTTAACGGAAACATCGTGAGGACAAGTGATAACTACATGTATACATAAACCCTAAACAAGAATTCAGTGGTACCTAAACAGGATTCCAGCCAGGGATCATTCGTTTAATAGGCTGGTTCTTTATCCACTAGGCTATTAACAGCTCTAATTACTGAAACTAATTATCTTCAGAGAATAAGATTTATGAATGTGGGATTGCGAATATGTGATTTAATAGTGAACTGTCTGCTTTATGCAGACGATGTTGTATTATATAAAAGCAGAATCCGAACTTTACGCTTGCGGACCGCGTTCGCAATGATGATGTAAGAAAGAAACTTAATCTGAAAGAGTGTCGGTGTTGAGAAAAAAAGCTTAGTCAGTTCATTTGAACATATAGAAAAAATACAGGATAAAAGAATGACGAAACAGATGTATAATGCGAAAGTGGATGTATGTAGAAGAGGAATGCCAAGATTCATCTACCACGATCAAATTATTCGTGTTTTATCAGAAGACGATTTCAGGAGCCCTAGGTGCCGACGAGCATGCATGAAACGGAACGAGTCATGTGACGTTCGGTGCTCCTCTTTGCCTACCCCACAAGAACCCGGCGTAAAGATATGGATACAAAATTACAGAAATACTAAATAGTTTTTATTACAACAGAAAAAATCTCATGAAACATAATTACACATTAAAGTTTACAATCAAGAAAGCTAATAGAAATATTGTCGCAGTCCTTGAAATATTTTACTCAAAAGCAACCAAGGTGAGTTCGAAGGTGAATAGCAAAGGCAAATGATGTATGCCCTCTAGTTACCATAAAGTTCATGGGTAATATACGGTACCTACCTCGTTTATATTACCTCAATGCTAGGGAAATTCTATCATCGACTTTGCATCCAATATTACTTGCCGCGATTATGTAAATGGGCGTTGAAGGAGGAATAAATTTTAAATTATTGAATATAGATATGATGGTAACGTGCACGCGAAGCAAGTTTTATTATGAGTTTAATACAAATATTTCTTGCCGTTTGGAAAACGATTTTTATTATTTAATCGTATATTTTAACTTTAATATATTAAATTGTGATATCGGTCAAAAACACTTTACAGATTTCATGTCGCTGTATGAAAATACAAAATAAATTGTTGATAAGCTCGGTGGTGCAGTGGTTAGTGACGCTACTTTGACACCAACGCTCGTGGGTTCGATTGCCACATAGGACAAAAATTTGTGTTCATGGACAGGTCTGTTTATCTTGGTCTAGGTGTTTTTAAGAGACGCATCAAAGCAGCCCGTCTGGAGAAGTACCTCCACCTCACAGAAAACCGCAGCCCAAATAACAACTCCCTGTAGGGTTATTGTGTTTTTGCGTGACAGTCAGCTCCAAAAGAGTTACTGTGTTTGCAGCAGTGGTGGCATCGCGGAGGTGATACTTAGTGGATTGCAAGCGTTTATAGGCTATAACCACTTTATTTTCGACGTCAGGTCGGTTGGGTACTCCCGACATTGTGAAAAAAATGTAATAAATCAGACACCGAAGCGGTACTAGGAGCTCACCATTTCACACTATAGCGCTGAAGTCGTGCACATGGTGTACCTTGTCGAAATGCCAACGAGACTCTTGTGCACGAGAGGTTTAGGATACGGCGATAATTAATAGAACTGTTGAAGCCCGACTTCTGAAGTACCTCCATCTCGATTAACATCGCAAACAGTAATTAAGGTGTCATCTACTAATTAGCAAACAAATCTGTGTGCACAAAGGCACCTAGGAAAACACCTCCGCGTCTCTGAAGACCGTAACCAAAATCAAAACTCCTTGGTGAGTTGTTATGTTCCTGCAGGTGAAAAAGGTTACAAGTAAGGTCCTAAGGAGTTGCTGTGTTAGCAGCGGGCATGGCCTGCGCATATCATATTCCTTATATTGAAAGTCATCATATGGCTACGATAACAGCAACTTCTTTGTCGACGTCGCAGAAAAAAATAAATGTCGTGTTATGCAAATAAGTAGCGTCGGCCGGAAGCCACTGAGAAGATAACGCTTTAGCAGATATTATTAATGTATTAGCGTATTGTCCATGGATTATTATGAAGTCTACAGTGACCATTTTACACCAGATGCTTCTACATCAGATAATTTCTATTAGGTATAAAATACATACATACATATCGTCACGCCTGTCTCTCATTGCATTGTGTGGCAGAGGTTATGGAACGCCAGATGCACCTATCCAAACATACCTCTCTCCCTTCTTCCACACTCATATGCATGCTCTTCGGTTTTGGAGGCCTTTGATGTTGGCCCTTTTTTAACATATCACCAATTTGATGTCTATGTGTGCGTCAAGGGCTGCTCCTACGTATATTTCTGTTCATTCTTACCCGGTACACTTTTTCGTAACTCTTTTGTCATTCAATCTTAAATGCATACATACATAAAATACATAATTTAATATCTTGCTGTTGTAAAATTGATATTAAATGCCGAAAATGAAAAACAATAATTGAAACAAAATTGGCTAAACGAAAATTCTCCTCACGCTCAGAGGGTTCCGTATATTTATGAAGTAGGTAAAAAATGACTTTAATTGTTTCTGAATTAGGCTTTAATTTATTTCTCTCTCCTCTCTCTCTTATCAACAAGCGCCATATTGATCCCGTATAAATTTGATGAGCTGCTAAAGTTAGTTACTAAAGTCAATTTTAAGGGTTTTTAATCCATTGTATTGATGAAAATTATATTTTCGATATGAAGCTGCTAGCATTCGAATTGATAATTTTTTAAACTTTTCTACTTGTTTGTAAAAGCGTTTGATGAGCACTAAAAATTATGATTACACGCAACATTATTTTATTTTAGTCATCTGAACCGTAACCTAGCCGAAATCTATTTCAAAATCTGACGCCAAGTTAAACCCAACCCAACCCTGATCCACATCTGATCTAAATTTAACCCCAACCTTGCCTAAGCCTGACTTTGACTTGCCGCAGATCAGATACATTTGAGCCAGACTGTCACTGTTCGTTCTGTGGTATATATGCCTATGATGGCAAAAAAGAAATAGGGACTAATTAGCATCATTCTACTTTATAATCTTTATCTACAGAGATGTCTTAGATTTCAACGACTACTATATATTATAGATATACTTAGTACTATAGCGTAACACTATCGATGACAATAATATCGACAAGTAGGTGTATTAAATTGCCAAACACCACATTCAAATCGAAATCGAAAAGTTTTCACACAAAATGGAATCAGAGTAAAAACTTTTCGAATCCGTTTCGAATATGACTCTCCGAGGCAATGTCAATACCCACACAGATCCACTGGATTGAATTCGCACAGTTTTAGTTTCAGTTCAAACATAGAGAAAACAAATAAGTAATTTAAAAAATTAACCATGACATTACAATACGTGGTAGTTAGCATTGTGAATAGTAGAAGGCGACCGAACTTCTGTCTTTATCTGTAGAGGATTGCTGGATTCCTGCATGTGAGTGAGGTTAGTAAGTAAGCCAGTAAGCTCCTAAGGAGCGGCTGTGTTAGCAGCAGAGGTGCCATCGCGCGTGTGATACTCAGGGTATTACAAGTGTTAATAGGCTACGGTACCGGTATAAAAATGAAAAAAAACTTCAATCCACGATTTTCATGTTTTTTTGGTACAAAAAAGGCGATTTTGTTTCTTCAGGAGAGAAGCCTATGTTCTCTATTAATAATCAAAAACGAAAATCTTGTCTAGTATCGTTACCCAGATACACGTAATATATTTGTATACAAGAATTACTCATTTAATGTAATAAAATAAGAGAACAAATAATCCCATAAATTATTCACGACTCGATTTGGCATGAGATAGTTCGACGAGCGTCTGGAATTTACCAATAGTATTTGTCAGCATGAATACTCAGAATACAGTACAATACAATAAGTGATAAGTTGATAACCCCGCGAGTCCGGGACGCCATTACCTGATTATCATCATCTCGATGATGAAAAGAACGATGATAATAGGGTTGACGCTATTATTCTTCTTCGATTTTGTTGTTAATAATTTGAAATTTTTGTAGGACTTAAGGCCGAGACCTTTAATCTTTATAAGTTTTAATCATAGTATTTAAAAAGTAGACACTAGGCGTTTATTACTAAATTATTTCACTGCAATTGATGGCAGCATTTGAAGTGATCGATTACTGAATTGTCTCTGGTAAAGACGAAGTGACTCAGTTAAAAAATCTGCATACAACGTGTGAACGACGAATCCTACGCGTACATTAGTGACAATGCTAATCTTAATAACAAAGTGGAATTATAATTAAGAGTCTTAAAAACTATCGAAAAACGAGCAATACAAATGAAAACCGTAACTGAACGGTGAATAAAAGAATTCAAAATAAAAAAATTGCTTAGACTTTATTATTTTTAATGCGAAAGTTTGTAACTTTGCATGCCTGTTTGCTACTTTCTGTGACTAAACTCTAGAATGAAGTACAATGAACAAATACAGGTA
This sequence comes from Pyralis farinalis, assembly GCA_947507595.1. Classification (NCBI taxonomy): domain Eukaryota; kingdom Metazoa; phylum Arthropoda; class Insecta; order Lepidoptera; family Pyralidae; genus Pyralis; species Pyralis farinalis. Next base: position 21,604,712 of record OX382266.1, on the reverse strand, counting down.
GTATGGGAGCTCAGAGATATCTCAGGTTAGGACCCATAGTTAGATACGTGTCCACACGCTGGCAGCGGGTGTATTAATGTCCATGCAAGTATACGGCCCTACTGATTTAAAATGGTAACCGTAACCTTTGAACGCTTACCATACAGAAAGTATCACTAGCACGTTGCGTTGCCCAACTGATAACACAGCAACTCCATAAGAGTTTAGCTGCGGTTTTCTGTGAGGTCCAGGTACTTCCCCAGACCTTGCTTTGATGCACCCTACCTCTCTTAAAACATCCAGAACCAAGACAAACAGACATGTTTATGCACACAAATGTCTGTCCTGTCTGGGAATCGAATCCACGAGCGTTGATTTTAAAGTAGTCAAACAACTCTAAATGAATACTAAATTATTAATTGTCTTACAGGAATTGTGTACCTTAAAGAATTCGATACTTTTTTATTTACTATATCTATATACTTATTTCAGTCTTGAACGCATATTTTTTTTATTCCTTTTTTCTATTTAATATCTAAACGTTAAAAAGTGTTTATACCCCTTTATTACTACAAAGTTAAATAGCAGTATAGGGCACAAATTACCTCTTCAAAAAGACTAACTAATGTTGCTCACTCGGAATTATTAATGCCAAGAAATCTCGTACAAACAGCAAGCCACCTGAAGCCGAGTTAACTACAAAGAAAAAAAGTAAACCAATTCGTTTAACTCAAGAACAAATTTGCTACCCTTCCGCGAAAACTTGAGAGAACATTTTTCATAGTCTGTTTAATTAGCAGCAGCTTAAGCAGCTTATCTTGCTGTTAATTAAAACTCAAAGCTGAGAGATAATGAACCATCCCATTTATATACTTTCTCAACTGAGAATCGTGACTGACAAAATAAGCAGTTGGCTAACCTAAATTTTTCCCAACCTTAACAAGCCGTGGTTTACTTATAACAATGGTTACGATAAAATATTTTACTGAATATTCTGACTCAGGTACCACATTATAATAATTTATGTGAATCATGTCTAAGCTTATTTTATAAGTTAAAGTATTAATCAAAGTACCATTCAGTTACTCTAATAAATATTAATTTATTGGTCTTACCGACCGATTGAGCCGAGGAAGACCAATATTCACCTACCACTGTATAGATATAATATATCAACGCCTTCCCGTTCCCAAGCTTGCAGTTTGAACCTAACCTCTTGCCACTGCTGCCTTTGACTGATACGTGTGAATATCTCACTTCACTGCCTTTAACACCTCTCCGCGTTAAGAGAGCAGAGCAGCAGAGCTTGTTAAATATTTGACAGAGTACTTTCATTGTCATCAAATATTTATCAGAGTATGTACGCGGAGACTCTTTAGTATTCTATTTACAATCATCAAAAGGGAGCTTAAATGAAATGTTGCACTTGTATATTTTTATACAGAAGTACATTCTATATGCCACAAGATTTCCAGTTATTACATATTTTGGACTATTAATCAGTTGGACTTGTTAAACAGACGCATCAGTTGATTGTTATACTACTTGTAAATAATTAACCAAATAAACACTTTGTAAGAGGTCATAAATTTTTTATCGGTTATTTGGAATTTTCTTTTTTTAATAGCTCTATTGATTTACGCTATATTATAGCTCTAGTAATATATACAGTGTATGTGTTCATTAGGAATGCTATCTTCGAGAATCTCGGTTTAAATTAGGTCATTTCACACCTTAACCGGATACGTAACTGCATGCAGTGATGCGCTTATTTTTACGAATTAGAGATTATAGAAACTGATTACTGTCTGATCTTAATCAATGAGCCAATGTATAATAAATTAAATAGCTTGTGATAAAAACGAATAAAATCTTAAACCGCAGACAAATAACAACTCCCTAGATGGTTGCTGTGTTCCTGTGTGTGAGTGAGGTCACCAGTAAGCTCCCAAGGAGTTGCTGTGTAAGCAGCAGAGGAGGCGCGAGTGATATAGGTCTAGCTGAATGTATTTAATATAAGTAGGGTGTATGAAAGCAATCCGGCTGGAGAAGTACTTCCACTTGACAGAAAACCGCATCCAAAAACCTACAGTCGTATACCTGCGAGCGATTGAGTTTACAGTAAGCTCCTACAAAGTGTATGTTAGCAGCGGGGGTGGCAACGCGCAAGGTCCACTTCCTGTATTGTAGACTACGGTAACCACTTTAGATCAGGTGAGCATTATGTTTGTACTGGTGAGGTCCACGTTGTGTAAAAAAATAATAAATTAAAATGAACTCATTTGAAAAATTTTCTTTTTTTAATAGCTCTATTGATTTACGCTATATTATAGCTCTAGTAATATATACAGTGTATGTGTTCATTAGGAATGCTATCTTCGAGAATCTCGGTTTAAATTAGGTCATTTCACACCTTAACTGGATGTGTAACTGCATGCAGTGATGCGCTTATTTCGAATTAGAGTTTATAGATACTGATTACTGCCTGATCTTAATCAATGAGCCAATGTATTATAATAAATTAAATAGCTTGTAATAAAAACGAATAAAATCTTAAAGCGCAGACAAATAACAACTCCCTAGATGGTTGCTGTGTTCCTGTGTGTGAGTGAGGTCACCAGTAAGCTCCCAAGGAGTTGCTGTGTAAGCAGCAGAGGAGGCGCGAGTGATATATGTCACAAGCGTTAATAGGCTACGTAACTGCTTTACATCAGGTGGACCGTAACCTTGTAAGCCTCCCGACGTTGTATAAAAAAAAAGAATAATAAGTAAGAAAGTATGTATGTCTTCATGGCAAGTGCGATATCGAAGTTGTACGTAGTTACTTATAACTACAAAATAATAAATATTTTGCTTAAAATTATTAGACTAACTGTATAACTTAATATGCTCAAGAAATAGATGGGTGAATATTAAATTGAAATTTAGAATTCAGGTGGTGAAATTATTAGCAATATATATATAACAGGCTCGGGTTCGATTCCCTCACATGATAAGCATTTATGTGCAGGAGCAAGTCTGTTTATATAAGTCTGGACGTCTTCAAAATAATTAGTCTGTATCAAAGTAAGCGACTGGGGAAGTACTTCTACCTGACAGAAAACCTCATCCAAAAACCTATCTGGAAGTTTTTCGTGTTCCTGCGAGTGAGTGAGGTTACCAGTAAGCTCCTACAATCATATAAACATTTATGTGCATGAACAAGTCTGTTTATATAGGTCTAGCTGAATGTATTTAATATAAGTAGGGTGTATGAAAGCAATCCGGCTGGAGAAGTACTTCCACTTGACAGAAAACCGCATCCAAAAACCTACAGTCGTATACCTGCGAGCGATTGAGTTTACAGTAAGCTCCTACAAAGTGTATGTTAGCAGCGGGGGTGGCAACGCGCAAGGTACACTTCCTGTATTGTAGACTACGGTAACCACTTTAGATCAGGTGGGCATTATGTTTGTATTGGTGAGGTCAACGTTGTGTAAAAAAATAATAAATTAAAATGAACTCATTTGAAAAATATCTGTTTTAGATTCGAGTGACAGTAGATAAGAGTGTTGTAATCGTGGTGTGTTGTGTGATTCAAATATACAGGTTGACAGTGTTATCATAATTCATTTATATTTTATTGGAGTTATCACCTGCAATATGAAAGGAAGCAAATGTACATTTGAAGTATTACAGCTTTTGACAATAACAATAAAATCACGAAAAAAAATCCGCTGATCTATACATATAAAACCTATAGTTACCCAAGAAAACTGTATAAAAAAGGTTTTTTTCATGAACTCAGAATTATAGTAAATCTTGGTTTTATTTCTGAGGGTAATCTCTTCCTGTTATATTGCAGATTAATCTCAATCCACGCTAATATTTTGAATGCGAGATTGACGGTCTATTTGTTAATTTTTTACAACTAAACTGTTAAAAGGGACGTAATGAAATTCAGAACATATTTAAGTTGAAACCTGAACTAAGATATAGACTACTTATTTTTGCAATTACAGGACTCTCAGATAGCCGAAGCCCCGAGCAAAACCTAGTCCGATATAAAATCAGCAATCAGATACTAGAGGCATGCGAGCTTCTGAAAGTTGTGAAGACAGTGGCTAACCACTCCATTAGTAAATTGTCTCTTCAGTTAAGTAGAGAGGTGGGTATTGGGACTGAGGTAGTAAATGCGAGTGATGTCGGTCGTTTATTTGATTAAATATGTTGTTCTAGAGAGAAGGTTAACATTAGAAAACGGATATCTATCGCTAACGTAAAAATAAACGTTAATTGTCATTCAATGCAATAAATGTTTTCCTTAGTATTTTGTCTACAAAAATATTTAAAAGTAAAGCAGGTCTTAGTTCACAAGAAAACCACAGGTATTTAATAAATAGTTAAACAAGTTGTCAGTTTACGTAACATTAGGTCTCTAGTAGGCATTACAATATTAAATTGTGATCGAAGGCTTAAAACTTTTTTTATACCACTTGGAAGGCAAACAAGCATACTGCCCACCTGATGTAAAGCAGTTACCGTAGCCTATGAATGCTTGCAACATTGAATATCACTCACGCGATGCCATCTTTGCTACTTAGCAACTCCTTAGGATCTTGCTGATGACCTCACTCACATGCAGGAACAAAACAACCCTCCAGGGAGTTGTTATTTTACTGCGTTATCTGTGAGGTGTTGCTACTTTCTCATGCTTAGGTGTGCCCACAGCTCTCTTAAAAACACCCAAAGCAAGATAAACAGACATGTTCCTGGACACAAATGTATGTGTGGAGATCGAACCACGAGCGTTGACGTCAAAGTAGATTAACCTCTGCGCCACCGAACTCATCAGACTATTCCCAATTTCTATTCTATTATTTATATTACAAGTACTCAATTGATTTTCTGAGCCATGGAACGGGCATCATGTTTGTTCTTCACCTGACATAGTTAATACAAAAATATATATGTTTAACTAAAATAGAGAACTTAACTGACATCATGGCGTCGACTTTCATAAAGTCATTTTAAATTTTGTATTCTGTAATGCTTTTATTTCAACTTTTTATTTCTTCAGCATAATTACATGGATCTTCGAAGAGTTTCACTCATAAAAGAAAAATCAGTCTATTTATAACTTCAGAGCAAATTCCTTGCGGAGTAGGCACAGAGAACCGAGTGCCACATGTCTTGGTTCTTACACACCTCACTCGATTCTTTAACGTTCATAGTTCTTCTCATGCATGCTCGCCGATTACTAGGGCTCCTGACATCACCTTCTGATAAAACGCGTCAATCAATTGGGTCACAGGTAAGTCTTCGCCTTCCTCGGATCCCACATCCTTCTACTTTAATGTTGTATATCCGTTTCGTAATTCTTTCTTCGAGCAATCTTTCTACATGTCCTACCTAACGTAGCGTGACTCTTATTTTAACACCGACACACTCTTTCACACCAACTCCACTTCTAACATCATCATTGCGAACACGATCTACGTATTTTGCACAACGTTCGCATTTCAACCGCGTTTATTTTACTTTCATGCTCTCTCTGCCATACCCATATCTCGCTTCCATAAGTACGAAAACTCAAAATCGTGTCATAAACAAAACAAAGGTTTGTACCTTTGTTTGACAATTGATTTTTGGGAGTTTTTTTTTTAATGACTCCATAACTAAAGCACTAATTATCAAATATTCATCAAATTTATTTTTCCCTATTATGCTATTATAATTCTGCTTAATTAATTATGATACTAATCTCATGTCAACCTATCGTGACACGACATAAAATACTTTATGCACTACGCGTTTTCTTATGTATATATGTAGTTACTATTGCAATGAAAAACCTGCCTACATAGAGATCAGTACAATCAGTCGTCGTAAGAGCATGAAGTACTGAAAATGGCATTTAGCAAGTACTTTATTTTAACAAGTACACGTACCTGTGTGATAGCAACTTTTGTGTTACAACTGGTTAAAACCCGCGGCTCCACCTGCCTGGCGTTGTTTCTCTGGTTTTACGTAAAATCCCAAAACATTTGTTGAATAAAAAGTGGATCCGGGATGTAAACTATTCCGCTTTAAAAATGTATCAAAATCAATTTCGTAATTTTTACATGATATGATTAGTCCTTAGTAATAGACAGGTAAACAAAAATAAAATAAAAAAAACGTTCTACTTCTGTATAGAATGTAGAAATCCGCTACATTACTATTTCAAAAAAAAAAACTCGATCTTGCTAGCGAAGGGCCGTATTATACGGTACTCGGATCTCTCTGCCTACCCCGGAATGGTCCTGGAGTGAAGATATACTACCGTACAGATAAAAGTACATAATTTAGGCTACAAAAATATGTTCTTTGTGTTTAAATAAAATAAATAAATTAAATATACAAGATATTTCAAAATTTGTGCAACCAATACTTGAAATAACAAAAGTACTTAAAGTTTATTTAAATCGATACAAATGAAAGTCTATTTCAAAGACAATTTTTTAAAATGTCGCCCTACCATTTTTTTAATGATACAGCGACATCCAATAATGACCCTAACTAGGGTAGTTACTCGTATAGTGTACGATAATTTAAGCTTCAAGTATTGATTCATATCGATATAGCTGACGGCGAACTGTTATTCCTATGAATCATACTTATGTTGATTCTGCTGCTAACGTAAACCGTCATCTGCGAATGTATTGAATATCTGTGTATAATAAATAGTGTTCACTCCAATGGTTGAAATTTGACCTAAACCGTTGCCAAAAGTTTGAGATACTTACATTTTTCAAACGTTTTTATATTACTTCAATTTTTTTTAGTAATAACGCTAATACTGATCGTCAATACTAAACAAAAAATGTATAAAAGTCGATTGACAAACAGAGAAGAAAAATGTATTGAACTGTGTTATATTCACCAATTTTGTAGACATCTATAATCGACGTCCCTGGCATTACATAAATAGACTTTGTGTGACATAATATTTAATCAATATTTTGTCATTGAAAGCATAGGAACATTTTTTGAGAATACTGTCACTAACCTATACACGTACGGGTACATGTTATGTATTAAAATAGTAGTATGATATATTATATATACATGTGTGTAGTCCTTCATCTCTGAAGACTGCGACCGACGCTGAAGTCTAATAACCGCTCGCACTATGTCGTGTAGTGTAGTTTCATAGATATTTTCATTCTCTCTCTTATTTGGTTTCATCATCTGTTTTGAAAAATATACCATGACTGCTAAAAGCAAACAGTTCCAGCAACAAACAGCTTTTCTGAATTATAGTACTCATGTCTTGTATTAACAAAGAAAAAGAGATCGCAGCACGTAGATACTCGTAGTACATAGACATCAGTGTAGAATCGACACAATTGTATGTTTAGCAGCCTACAGTATCCACATCATTCGCCCTTAGTATAATAATCCGAAAGCACTGGCTTTTCCTCCTTGCTAGGATTATCTACATTGTATCATTGCACATTGTACTCAACAATTAAAGGCTCTGATACACCTTGATTGTTAGTGTTTTATTGTTATGTCACTGTCTAAATCAACCCAGCTGTAATTAACTTAAGTCATATTAATCCTTTATTTCACTCCAAGCAATTATCTTTTACTGTTACGCATCTCTGTAACTGACCTTAAAAATCTAAAGTAATATTTTTACACATTAGATTTAGATTAATTCTATACAAATTTAATGAATATTTGAAATTAAAACAAAAATTACAAAATGAAAACTTTAATTCTTTTGTCCTAACCCTACGATGGTTACATAATTTAAATGAACACGCATAGTAACAGGGATGCCACGTCACCCCATGAAAATAAAATGAATAAAAAGCTTTTGTTTAATGAAAAATAAAACTTTTTATTCTTGAAACAAACTAAAAGAACACTTTTCTTGAGATCAATCAGTAACTAAATGAAATTAGATTAAAAAAAAATGTTTTTGGTAACTTAAACATAATTGAGACAAATTTCCACACGATGTTCAGGGGACGCAGGTCTTTTGCATTTTGAACAAAAAATCTTCACTTTTTTGTCATTCTTTCGAGGCACAATGCACATCGTGCTTGCTTTTGCAATTTGGCGGGGGTTTCACTTGCTGGAACTTCTTCAGGGACATTTAGAATGGCCCTTATATTTCCCGATATTTGTCAAGGTAAATTTGACTCCAGGCGTCGTCTCATGTCCGGCTCGGCTAGCTGCAATGCTAGTTTTTTAGGAAATTACTACTAAATTTATTAGCTGGCGCGTTCAGATACTTAGCTTCTAGATAGAGAATCATAGAGTTGATCCTTGTACACAGGGGTAGTCGTGGGCGCCCACATGTTAGTTGCACTTTTTTTACTATCTTTGTTTACCGCGCCATAAAATAGTAGTAATAGAAGTAGTATCTCATCTGTGTTTTGCCTGTTTTATGACTAAAACATCTTTGTATTTGGGAGCACGTCTGCCAATTTCTTGGTTCGTGTATGTCACTATGTCAATAGGTTCAGAGAACAAAGTCATAAAAGCATCGTTTTTTGTTTCAATATCAGAATGGACTTTCGAAGATCTTTGGATGTTTACTATATTACGCTGAGGTGTTCTGCTTGATGATGGCGCAGAAGCAGACCAAACATGTCCATTCTTACCTCTCTAAACACTCCCTCGAAGCTGTGACAAAGGCACGTCATCTTCGTCTGAGCCGAAAACAATGTCGTCTTGTTCGAAATGCACGGAGACGTTATGTTCATTTTCAGAAGCCTCCTTCGCCTCTAATAGCTCTGTTTCACTCTCATCATCCTCAGCAATATTACTTAAGTACCGCTCAAGCTCTTCATCATTACGAAACGCCATAATGAATTGAAAATAATATATAAAAAAATACAGAAACAAAAGAAAATATCTACGTAAATAGTAACAGGGGTGACGCAACACCCCACACATACCTGTAGAAGGAAGTTGATGTGTTACCGCTCCCATCGCGCAACGGCTACTGGTGACTGACGGCAAGACAAAAGTGCTAGTGCAAGACAGCACATAATTTTCAATAAATCGGCGCGTGATTGCCCGCGTGGGGTGTTGGGGCACCCCTGTTACCATCCTAAGGTTAATTTTGTTAAAAGTACTTGCAGACGAGCTCGGTGGCGCAGTGGTGAAACGCGCTGTTACGCTACTTTGACACCAACGCTCGTGGGTTCGATTCCCACACAATACAAACATTTGTGTGCATGAACTGTTTGTATTGGTGTGGGTATTTTCTATATATAATAAGTATGTATTTACAAAAAAAAACTATTTACGTATGTTTATCAATTGTCTAGTACCCATAATACAAGCTTCGCTTACTTTGGAGCTAGATAGCGCTGTGTAATTTGTCCGACAATATTTATTCTTTATTTTGCATGAAAATATTAGAAATGAATTTTAAAAAATCTTTTAACTCTGAAGTTAAAATATACTTTTTAATAAAAACATTTATAAATATTTAAAAATCCTAAAGATCGATATTAATGAAGGCATAACTTCACAAAATTATCAATAAATGATAAAATAAGAAGAAAAACAAACAGTACGTTTGTATAAAGCTAAAAAACGTCAAATTAATAATCTCCTACTAATCAAAAAGAAATTAATTGTAATTAATGTTCATAGTACTTTTCTAGGGCTCCTAGAATGTGATACCGCCAGTTTCTAGAAGATGATGTCACATTCTGATAAAATAATATTAATAAGATTGTGGTAGGTGCCGAGTCTTGGCTTTTCTCTTCTGCTACATATTTCCAATTTCGCATTGTATATCAGTTTCGTAATTTTTTCGTCCTGCGTTCCTTCTACATGCCCAAAGCACCAAAGTGTGGTTTTCTTAACTTAACACTGACACTCTTTTTCAAATCAACTTTCCTTCTTATTCGTTGCGAACATGGTCAGCAAGCGTTACGCCACCTTTTGCGCAATGCTCGAACGCATTTATTCTTCTTTAATGCTCTCTCACTGCAATACCTTTGTTACGTTGCGTATCGCGTTGTGTATAGCGAGCTATGACTTCTAACGTAGGTTTCAGCTGCCAAGAAGTCTTCCCAATGCTCCATTCTACTATTCCCTGCACTCACATATCTCTTGACATCAGCGGTGTTTGCTAAAAACACGTCTAAGATATACAATCTCATATTTAATTGTTCCAGCACTATATGACCAATCTATTATTTTAAATTCTTATGTTTAACCAGTGAGAGATAAAATACTATTTAGTGTTTACTTAACACCATCCAAGCAATATAATGTGTGTGAATCGCATCTCATGGCGCTCCGTTCTCTCTGCCTACCCCACAAAGGACTTGGGGTGAAGATATAGATAATTAGATAGGTTGTAATGTTGATATGATCATAAGTTACCATTTATTCATATCATTGTTTTGATTTTTATGGAGGTCCAATTAAACAAAGTTCGTTTCATAGTTTTTATTTAAAACGCTTTGTCAAAAGTGACTAGAACTGCATTATGCGCGACTAAACGGATCTAATTGAATTATTGAATGAATGAAACTCCGTCACTTCCGCAATGCCGCCGCACAGTCCACCACGCAGGATGTATCAATTGACTGTTATGAATTTTTGTTTTTATAATTCGTTTATTGAACTTAACTGTTCCATTTGTCAAATATTTATTTGAAATGTATACTCTACTAAGTAGTAATGGTTTGCTTCTACTACGCATAAGTAGAAATAAAATTTTGTGCTCGAATATAATGTGGATTTAGTTTTATAGGACATTTTCAGCAAAAAAATCAATTGTTTATCTGTAGTCAAAAGTCGAATAGATTGGTATTAATTATTGGATTTAGAGACAAAAACGAAATGTGAATATGTATAAATCTTTATTTTAATTCTTGTGATTAAAAAGTTGCAGATTTTCTATTTAGTTTTTGAATGAATACTTCTTTTGGTATGTTAGGCAAAAATGATGAGAGTGAATTTTTACGATACCCACATCTGAAATCGACACCACGGAGTTGCTCGCGCACCTATAATCGACATCACGGCATGAAATGTTTGAAGTTATTTTTGTTGTGTTAGCAAAAGAAGTATAACTTGTTACGTACGTACATAAGTACACACACCCTTTTTTTACTCAAATACTTTGCGTCCTAGATTAACCGATGAGATATCATTGGAAACGTCTTGTTGTTACGCTGGGCTACATGACGTCTTGGAAAATCCAATATGGCGACCTTAAGCACTACAAATATATTAAGTATTAAAATAATATACCGTGTTTGATGTAATGTTATAAAATTACCTATACGTTTTCATACATAATTACCAAAAAAAAGAAAATTATCGTAGTCACACGGCATTTCTATGATCGATGGCTGTCAAAATAAGACAGATGACATATTTAGTAATAATGTGCGACTATGGCCAAGCAAAGCCAACATTTATTATTATAATCTACTCATGCAGGTAGTCGAATACTATTTTTAATTGTTTATCATTTATAATAAAAAAACAATAAACACTTCTCGTTTATACCACTTCGGTTGTAATTTTTTGTCGTAGAGGGATTTTTGTTTGTAACTTTATTATTATTATACGTCGGGAGGCATATAAGTATACTATCTACGTGGCGTAAAGTGGTTACCATATTCTATGGATGCTTGCAATATAAGAAGTATTGCTCGCACGTTACCATCCCTGCTAGTAACAAAGCAAATTCTTAGGAGCTTACTGGTAACCTCGCTCACTCGTATGAATACAATAACCCTCCACGGATATGTTGTTTGGCTGTGCTCTTCTGTGAGACGGAGATACTTCCCTAGTCGCGATGCTTTAATGCGTACTAACCTTTCTTAAAACTTAGTTGAGATTGTACGAAAAAACAGTACCATCATACTCATGGTTTTAATTTCTATGAGCTCTCTCAATATCGCCAATAACTCATTTTACTATAATCGTAATATTATAATACGTTTTTTTTTTGTCCTTAAACTTACACCCCTGCCGTGGGCAAGGCACTTATTATTGTACAATATAAATATTTTAATACACATATATTTTTTTTAAAAGTCTCAGTACAATATATATAATCACATTCATACATCACACTCGCTTTCATATTCCACAACTCATTCTTACATTCATCATCTTTCAGTTTAATTTCCAGAAAAAATTTTTTTGATTTGCCCGTTTTAGAACGCCGGTGAAATATCTTCATATGTTTATTATAATACGTTTACATAGGTGCAAAAGGAGCGAGCACGGATATTTTACGTTTCTGAACTACTCCTGAATGACCTACACTTTTTATGTGTAGGTACGGTTATATACCATTATTATTTTACCATTATTATACCATTCGGTTATAGAGTCAAATTTCAAATCATTGTGCTAAATTTTCACATTTTCTGTCTATAACTTGTACGAAAGATATAAATGAATATCCTAACCGTGTACTGTCTGGCTTTAGTAACTTGTGAGAGATGAACGGCCTTAACTAAGGAAATAGGTGTCTCATCTTTTGTTTAAATTAGGAAATTTTGGTTATGTAATAGCTATCCACAACCACAGTAATCTTTACCATTAATCTGGCTTGAGCACATAACTTCTGAACTTCAGGATTTATAAAAGAACGATCGAAAAGTATATTAAATACTTCAACTTGGTATTTGAGATCAATGCTATCATGAATCTTTACGATACCGCACATTTAATCAATTTAAAATTTATCTATCTATAAAATTGCAATACAATAACGTCATGACACCGAACTTAATGTAAAATATTTTTGTTATGCAAATAATCTCATTTTCTTACGAAGCCTGGTAGAAGACTATGGATTTCCTCTAACAAATGACAGTCGTTTTGGTGAAATATACAACAATACGTATCGCCGTAGCCGTTGGACTCGTATATCGTATTATTTATGTCAGCTAGTTTTCCGCTCCGAAGCTTTACCCTGATATTTCTTTATCGCAGCCTTCCCTCAACCCCGAGCTCCCTTATAAAGCGTTCAGCACATAGAGGCGAGTATTAGGTGCTCCGGATTTTTAAACAGGGTACGGTCATAAAACGGGCTTCTCAGAATAGCTTAATAGGTCACTTAACTTTGATCTAATTACTTCGAATAACTATACAATTATTTGTGAAAAAAATAATAATCTGACAGTTTGTAAATTGCGATCGTAACAAACTAACCTTTTCTTTATTCCCCGGTTAATGTCATTCATATCATCGTGGTTATATTGATCCTGCTTATATAAGTTCTAAATTTAAACCGGTCAAAGGAAAGACGTCCCTTACCATGTTAGAGTTACGTCATGATATTTTCTGAGTTTTTACAAAGCCACATAGAGAAAGAAAATGTTTACAATATTCAATGGCGTTATTAAGTGTTTTTCATTCTATTCAAGTATTTTCTCGTTATCCTTGTTGTATATGTGGGCAACCATAGGTATATTCCCTAAAGGTTTTGATTGAACATTTCGTCTACCTATCTTTGTGTCAGTAAAAAGAAATTTCATTAGCGATAAGACCGCCTCTTTTACTTTCTAATGTAGAGTTTTTATATTCTGTAAATTTTTACTGGTGCAATAAAGAGATTTGTGTCGTATATATTTATATTAAAAAACAGACATATATAATAACAAAGTGGTGATTGTGCTTACGAAGTGCTTGACCTCAGTGACATTGCTATGTTTCTAGTTCAATCGCAGGTACTCTACAGGTTTATGATTTATTGAAAAAAAAAACAGCCACGTGTATTATCAAAATGTAAAATAAACAGATTAACAACAAAGTCTTGGAGTTCCCTTTCATTTTGTTGAGGTACGAACCCCTGAAAAGTATTTACTTAAGTTTCTTTAGTTTTCTAGTGCACTAAAAATAAGCTTTTACTAGACTAGATGGCGCTAAATTTATTCGAAAATATATTTTTATTTTATTATATTCACACACCGATCAGCCATATCAGACGTTACAATCCCAGGGACCATAAATGACACCTCTGCTACGTTATTTGATGAAAACCTTAATATTCCACGACACGTCTAAGTAGACGGTTGGCTAATAATAAATTTACAGGCTTGCTCATAAGTTTGTAGAGGGGACCTGGCGACGTAAGATAAGATCGGGTGTCAAAGTTCAAACATCATGTGTGTTACTTTATGTTGTCAAATAAGACTAACTTTATTGTCTGACATTCAAAGGTCATGTCTAAAAAATATTGTTCAGAGTACATATCAGGAGAAATTACATTGTTTTCAAGTGTGATGGTCTGAAACACAAATGCCCTCTTATGCTCTCTATGCCTGTACGAATACAGTTTAATTTTCTTTTTCGTAACAAGGAACCCGTTGGTAAATTTAGTACTAACTGTAGTTTTCTGTTTTAGGATATCTCGAAAATATATTTTGCACTTAAAATGGTAGAGATAGGTTTTGAAGAAGTGACACATTATAGTGTGTTTAGTCCAATAGTTATCAAATAATTTGTAAATAATTGGGGTTCAAGTATGAAATTGCCGTTTTATAATAATTTATACTTTGAATTGACATTAAAAATCTTCAGTATGTGAGATTTTCGAGTGAAACTTTTTTCACGTTACCTATGTGGTTTTTCTTTTAAAAAATGTACAACATTTGATTTTCGAATTTCAATTGTTTTTTTTTTTTCAGATTAGACCGGAAAGATAGATACTTCGAAAATCCGAGAAACTTTTGAAGACGAGTTCCGACGCATAACTAACGTGGCAGAAACGGCTCGCAATATCAATGCTGCGTTTGGAGAGGAGACTGCTAATGAACGCACCGTGCGTTCTTGGTTTAAACGCTTTCGTAATGGAAACTTCGACTTGAAGAACGAACCACGTCGATGACCGCGCACACATGTGAAGAACGCTGAATTGAAGGAGACGATGGAAGCCAATCCAAGTCAAACTACCCAGGAATTGGCGGCATAGTTTAACGTTAGCTTACTTACAATATTGACTCATTTGCATCAAATCAATAAGATAAAAAAAGATATGAATAACGGGTAACTCATGATTTAACTGATCTGCAGAGAGAAGCGCGTGTTGAAACTTCTGTTGCCTTATTGAATCGGTACAGAAATGAAGGAATATTGGATTGGATTGAAAAGTGGATTTTTTACGATAGCCGTAAGGGAAAAATGCAGTAGCTGACCCCAGGTTAAACATCGCAACAGTGCCCTAAAGCCAAGCTTACCAATAAAAAGGTAATGGTAACTGTTTGGTGGTCTCTTTATGGCGTTATTCACTATAGCTTTCTCGAGTCTGGTCAAGCAATAACACCAGATGTTTACTGTGCCGAACTTCAAAAAATGATGGCGAAACTAGCAGTGAAACAGTCCCGACTCATGAATCGATCTTCACCATTATTGCTCAAAGATAACGCAAGACCTACACTGCACGAGAAACCGTTGTAACTGTAGGAGCTGCAGTTAGAAACCACACGTCATTCTCCGTACTCCCCAGACCTTGCACCAACTACCATTTTTTTTTTCGTGATTTGGACAATTTTCTACGTGGTAAAAAAGTTTCTTCCCAGGAGCACAGACGTATCAAAAGGTAGACACGTTATACACCAACATTAATATATTTTAAAATGGCGCAATTAGTACTATATCTACGTACAGTTATTTATTATGACACTTTGCTCTAACAAAGAGACAAATGATAGGCCATACCTGTCGTTAGAAAAAGATGAATATATATCTTAAGACATTTATGCTTTGTGACGAAGTACGTATAGGCGCGACGCGAGAGCGTGGCCAACTGAATGCGACTTGGGCAATTACCTTACTTTTGTATTGCCATTCTAGAGCGTGTACGACGTATCTATAACTATAAAAACATCTTAGCCCAGGAGGCAGTACAAAATGCTTTCACACAGTTTGTCGTATCTAGATCCCCAGAGTTCTGACACAAAGGCATAAACAAACTTCCGATTAGATGGCAGCAATGTATAGATAATAAGGGTAAATATTTTGATTAAATAATATGTTACGTCTTAGAAAAAAACGTATTTTAATTTTTCAGTTCAAATCGGCAATTTCATACTTTAAGAGGGCGCATAAAGCCAAGTGGCGCCCTCATTTTGTTTTTATTAATAACGCTGAATTAAAGACCAATCCCAAAAAACGCTCAATACAGGCACTGCAAAATAACATATATATGGTTCTTCAGTACCTGTATTGAGCGTTTTTTGGGATTGGTCTTTAATTCAGCATTATTAATAAAAACAAAATGAGGGCGCCACTTGGCTGTGTGCGCCCTCTGAACCCCTAATATCTACTTATATGACGCTATATCGCGACATTACAACGAAATGAAAAAAATACTTGGATATTTACTTTACACGGAAATAAAAAAATTCGCCATCACGGCAAACCTGGAAGTTCAGTTAGAATAGGACCCACAATAGATTGGTCAGAGGTTCAAACCCACCTAGGCGGGAGAGGTAAATATTTACATTTAAAAAAAATATTTAGATTTTTTTGCCGAAAACATCTACTTATATATATAACGTACTGTTATCAAATTATAAGACAAACTACACATCTGTGTCTATTAGTCGACTGCTAACTATGTAAGAGCTGTTGATTGATATTGTAACACAAGTTTGCAAAGTAAGAGGGTAGGTTTTCTTTCTCATTTTCCTTATTTAGAACTTATACGTGTTTACTTATACCTATTAACAGGTTACACGTGTTACAAGACACAATACCTACGGCGAGTATTATATTAACTTTTGATTTGCGGTTTTAAAATAGCTTTGGAGTATAATAATATAACCCCACAGAGCAGCTTGTGGCGAGCTGTTGGTGCGTAACGACACTACTACCCGTACGAGTGCTCCAGAGAGTCGATCAGGGCCGTCGTCTCCGGCGTATCTTCATCGGTCGGAGTGAAAAGTCATGAAGGCCCGCAGGACTCAGCTCAGGCTTGCCTTCATTGGCTGTCCAGAGAGGAGTCGATAAAGTATATTACTCTAGCCGGTGATATGCTCCAGGGGTAGAAGTGTTAAATGGCATAACGCCGCGAGTAACTTCGAAGAAAGCGCAGCACACCTCTCGGCACCCCTGAGTTACTCACATCGGTGTTGCCCCCGGTCGACTTTCTCTGGCATTTCGGGGGTCCATCTAGTGAGTGGCGAGCCACCGCCTGCCGAAATGATGGTTATGGTAGGTGTCCGTCTCTCTTCTGTAATAGCCCAGTACCTACAAATAATCCCTCCAGATCTCATTTCAATAGCTCAATTATTTCTGACACATTGCAATAGTCCCAATACCTGCCGTGTCCTGTTTGTGGGTATATTCTCCCATTGACGCGCTCGGTGGCGCAGTGGTGGAACACGCTGTTACGCTACTTTGACACCAACGCTCGTGGGTTCGATTCCCACACAGTACAAACATTTGTGTGCATGAACATGTCTGTTTGTCTTGGTCTGGGTATTTTCTATGTATAATAAGTATGTATTTACAATAAAAAATGTATTTACGTATGTTTATCAGTTGTCTAGTACCCATAACACAAGCTTCCGCTTACTTTGGGGCTAGATGGCGCTGTGTAATTTGTCCGACAATATTTATTATTTATTGATATCCCTTAGAGCAGGTCACAGCGAGTAAAATACAATCTTTCTAGTGTGCCTCTACGCGTTGGAACCATGTACCCGCACACGCCTATCAAAGGACCGGGGTTAACACCCGTGATTAAAGAAAAAAAAATATTTTTTATTTGCTCTCAAGTAGAAATATTAGTATGTACAGTCCGTGACTTATGTCACGAAATGGTTAAAACACCAAGTTTTGGCACTTTTGAGAATTAAAAAAGAACCATATATTATGGATTATTAAAACAATTCACACGATGAACTGCTAGAATATCACTATATATTATAAATCACCCACCGCGTTAATTTTGTGTTTGATCAAGTAAATCTCAGATGCTACTCAACGAATTTTCAGACTATTTTCACCAACAGATGGAGGCATTATCTAGGCAGCTTAGACTATAAATCATTAATATTTAGCGAATGGAGGCGATAATAATAAATTCCCAGCATGACGAAATTTGTGGCTTAAATAGATAAAAATCTCTCTTTTGATAGCTTTCATGGCATATGCAAGTGACGAGTAAAAATCGGCCAAGTGCGAGTCGGACTCGCGTACGAAGGGTTCCGTACCATTATCTATAAAAACGGCAAAAAAAATCAGGTTTGTTGTATGGGAGCCCCCTTAAATATTTATTTTATTCTATTTTTTAGTATTTGTTTTTATAGCGGCAACAGAAATGCATCATCTGTGAAAATTTCAACTGTCTAACTATCACGGTTCATGAGATACAGCCTGGTGACAGACGGACGGACGGACGGACGGACGGACAGCGGAGCCTCAGTAATAGGATTTCGTTTTACCCTTTGGGTACGGAACCCTAAAAAAACTATACGAATAAAGTGCACGTTGGAATAGTCTCTCTTAATTTTTCTAATAAACCAATGAATGTCTTTTATGGTTCACTCACTATATATATACTATATAACTGTTTCTAATTTTAAATATATTTTTTTTGGTTTGAAATTAACCACGAATATTTATCAATAATATATATCTGAATAAATACGTGAGTAATCTTATTTATTTAATTTAGCCAAAAATTTCCCTTCAAACTATAAATCCGCTCCATCCATGCTCCAAAAATCGTTATAGATTATAGATGATCAGTGCTCCCGTACGAATATTGTTGATTAAATAAATAAACATTGGCGGACAAATTACACAGCATCATCTATCCACAAAGTAAGCGAAACTTGTGTTACGAGTACTATACAAGTGATGAACATACGTAAATACAT
This sequence comes from Pyralis farinalis, assembly GCA_947507595.1. Classification (NCBI taxonomy): domain Eukaryota; kingdom Metazoa; phylum Arthropoda; class Insecta; order Lepidoptera; family Pyralidae; genus Pyralis; species Pyralis farinalis. Next base: position 21,585,873 of record OX382266.1, on the reverse strand, counting down.
TTTTTTTCTAAATATGTACATACTTATTATACATAGAAAATACCCAGACATGTTCATGCACACAAATGTTTGTCCTGTGTGGGAATCGAACCCACGAGCATTGGTGTCAAAGTAACCTAACAGCGCTTTTCACCACTGCACCACCGAGCTCGTCAATATTACGTATTATTTTATTATAACTATAGTTCTTTATTATAATTACATTTTTGTGTGAAATCGTGTGTTGTTCGTAAAGATACCTATATAAATAAACTTAAAAAGCAAAACCTTCTCCTAATACAAAATTGGATCCAAATCTTTAGAGCCATTTCCGATTTACACAATATATGTTTATATATATATATATATATATATATATATATATATATATATATATGTGTATATATATATATATATATATATACCGTAAATGGGAGCTTACATGTCATACCATCATAATACTTGTCAGAATGCGTGTATTAGGCGATTATATATTCCAGTCTATTCTAATTATGTCGCCAATTCCCAATTGCGGGCAAGCAGAAGGCACTAAACGTCCCATGACTTGGTCCTTATGACTCTCTTTATAATTCTCGTTACTTTAACATTCAATTGATCTATTCACCGGTTACGCAAGTCTAGGCCTTTCTCGGTTCCTACATCTTTCCATGTTGTTCATCTGTTTCATCATTCTTTCCTCTTGTACTCTTTATACATGTCTGAATCAATGAAGCATGCCTCTTCTTATCTTAACCCGAGTCCCTCGTATCATTGTAAAAGCGTACTACGAGTGTTATTTATTATGTGATGTATTTATGTCTTATCAATTTTAATAACAATCATAAAATATATTGATAAAGGCTGATGTTCGTTACTATATGGACGATATCAATGGGAGCAGTTATTATATCACCACATTGGCCACATCAACCCTTACTCATCTCACTGCAGGGTTACGGGTCTCCCTTCAATCAATCAAATTCATAGGGGTTTAGAGCTTACTCCACCACACTGCTCAAATGCGGATTGGCGGAGGCCACTGTTTTCAAGCCGCCCGTGGGCCACTGACTTAGCTTAAAGACTGTCATCTAAGGACAACAGCCGCGACCGCCTGCTTAAGGTGCCTTTCGAAGCACGGGGAAATTCAAGATAGATAAACCCATCCATAGACAGGCTGCGGACGACTTTGCTTAACCTGCGTGTCCGGTTAGAATGACACGCGCAAGGACTCCATCGAGCTCTCTATGTTATTATAAAGGTTGTGCTAAAGTTCCTGGTTCTCATACGGGTAATTTCGAGAACATCTTGTCGACCTATTCTGACTGAGGGCAAGGAGTTTATAGTTGCAGTTTTCTTAGCACTAAACGCATAAAATGCAAGAAAACTACATTAAATACATCTTAGTAGCTCTACAATTCCAAAACACGCTCCACTGGAAATCTTAGAGCCGCGATCTGGGAAGGAGGAAAAAGACAAACTGATGTTCAAAAACCTTGGTGTGCCCTGACTGACCGCAGCAATACGTCAACTCTTAGTCAATTAATCTCAAGTTAGATCGCACATGGAGCATCGAACCTTTGGGTAGGAGTAGTCGGATACCAGGTTACACCTTACGATCCGGTTCAGATACGATCTGTGAAGATTGCTGTTGATCCCAAGTTTACATACGGTCTCAAGCCTTACGTCTTTGCATGTTTGATGGATTGCACAACAGGGTGTGTTCAAAGGAGGATAGTGGCACCGCCTTCCAAAGATAAATTTTATTCGTGTACCATTAGGATGTAGAATGAACACCCTGGTAAGCGTTGCGTGTTCTACCGATTCTATAATGGGTTGTGTTCTGAGGAGTTGTTCGACATTATGGCAACTTCGTTTTACAATCGCTTGCCAACTTGAAGTTCATCCGCAAACACTGGAACCGTAATGGTCGCTTACTGTGCGGTTCCAGAGAAGTTGTCTGCCAAGGACGGTTAAGCTGAGGGATGAGCTCCCTGCCGAGGTATTCCCAAGGGACTACAGCATGAGGGTTTTCAAGAAAGGCGTGAAAAGGTTCTTACAGGGTCGGCAAAGCAATTGTGACACCCCTGGTGATGCAAATGACCATAGGCTGCGGTAACTGCTTACTATCAGGCAAGCCGTACGCTTGTTTGCTACCTTAGTGGTATAAAAAGAGCCTTTCTGATGAAGTTTTTAAGAGGTTTTCAACGGCAGCTCGGCAACGCGTGTGTGATGCACATGGTGTTGCTAATGCCTGTAGCATTATGGTAAATGCTTATCACTACGCAAGCTTATTTGCTACCCCAGGGGTACAATAAAAAATCTGACATGAGTAAAACCTCAATTTTACATTATCTGATATTGTATTTCTAATATATATTCATAATATTATGTTGTAGATAATGTACCTACGAATATTTGCCGGGTGCCGGAATTGAAGCCGCGACTGCGAGTGTAGCAGAAGTTGGATGCTACGACACAGTTAGACATAACTGGTTTGTGGTGTGCACCGTTGAAATTGTCATTATAATAAACATCACCATCCCAGCGACTTTAGATGTGTTATGTAATCGGTTTTTACGAGTTATCCATGTACCATGATCCACAATATGTTGTTGTACATATTTACAATAACCTCATTATCGCATTATTAGTCAAACATAAATTTCACATATACTTACTTTAATATTTTTAGTCACTGAAGATTTATTGACGCCGCACTAAAAATAAACAGTTTCAATAATCAGTAGTATAAATATATAATCAGTATTATATACCCATATAAAAAGTATCATAAGTCTATAAAATGCTTTATGAAAAAAAAAATACCTTTATCTGGACCACGGCACATCATAAAACAAAATAAAACACAGTAACGTGCATGCATACCTACCTGTTAAAAGTCACAATACATAAAACTTGCTAAGTCCTTTTAAATAAGACGGTACATATAACTACTTAAACCAATAATAAAACACATGATTACGTACCATATACCAACACAACAGGTGTCAAGAGACAAAAGGCCTATGCTGAACTTGGCTAGACAGTTCGCGCGGAGAGAGGTGCAACCGACACTTATGTTGGTATAGTTCACACACACTCACTCGCGTTTTATACAGTAAGTAATAATTTTATTAGATGGGAGCACGTAACAATTCGACATCGTTCGTCAAGCTCTCGAAGCAGACTGAATAGAATAGCAACGGCGGTCGGTGGCTTGTGGGGTTGCCGCTTTATACAAACGTTTTCCTTGCTCGTGAAAACTTATCTACAACCTACGACGTATGGCTGGCCGTAGCTGGAAAATGAAAATATGTGACGTATAACATTATGGCGTAGCACGTAGACCGTGCTTGGTACGTATACTATATTCAAATCGAGCTTCCAGTGCAGTTCGTACTAGTTATGAATACTGCTCGACATATTTTTATTAAAGACTTATTCATATCTTATATTTGTAATAAAATAAGATAATAAATTTAACATTAAAAAAAACTGGTATTGACTACTATTAACAACCTTTAAGAAAATTCATTTGTGAAAATTTTATTACTGAATAATGCGTTCAAATATAAAACGTAAATGTGTTTTTTATCATTATCTATTTTAGACCAGCGGGATAATGCATTTTTGTAACAAAGTTCCTCAATAACTTTGAAAAATCTCTCTAAAACATCGGTAATATAAAATGATTCCCAAAACATATTTACCAATTAGTATCTGTCAAAAGAATATCACTTTCTAGAAATGTAGACAAATAACGTTAAAATAACATATAGTTCAAAATGTGGGTAATTTCTCAACATGGCATCCCCGACTATGGATGATCGCTCTTCCCGACCGGTATCGCGCCCGGGGCACCCCATACGATGCGCTTTTACCAAGCAATTCATACACAACGAGAACTTCTCGCTACACTCATACCATTGCCTGCTTATGACGAATAAATATTTTCATTGTTCGTTATCGAAGAACAATGTAGATAAACATTTATATGTATAACATTGAGGTATGTTGATATTGTTATGAATCCACAGTTTCCGTAGAGCAACACCTCGAAAACGATTAAATAATTGCAGATTCGCGGTTGCGGCTCGGCTCTTTCGTGAATTTTCGACGAAATTAGGGCATTCAGTGGGAACTTTCTTGATTACATTGAACCTAATGAATAAATAATAGCTTCGCTTTGTGCAAGCGTTTACTCATGCGGTTGCTGTTTCAATATTTATGTTTGGTGAAGAACTTTTGATTTTAAGTTCCTAGTGTCGAAATCGATTTATATTATAGGTAAGATTTTTTTGGGATGTAATAAAAATATAATTTATCCACCAGTATAAAATACTGGCAAATAAACACACGCTACTGAAATATTTACCTGATGTGCATTTATAACAAACATACTATTGTGAACTTGAAGGTACTTATCACCACTAATTTTAGGGTTCCATACCCAAAGGGTAAAACGGAACCCTATTACTGAGACTTCGCTGTCCGTCCGTCCGTCTGTCACCAGGCTGTATCTCACGAACCGTGATAGTCAGACAGTTGAAATTTTCACAGATGATGTATTTCTGTTGCCGCTATAACAACAAATGCTAAAAAATAGAATAACATAAATATTTAAGGGGGCTTCCATACAACAAACGTGATTTTTTTTGCTCGTTTTTGCTCGATATTGATAACGGCAACAGGTAGACGCTTGAAATATTCACAGAATATTTAGTTATATATTCGCTTTAAGAATAAATAATTAAATTAAAATAAAACAAATATTTAAGGGGGGCTCCCATACAACAAACGTGTTTTTTTTTTGCCGTTTTTATAGATAGTGGTACGGAATCCTTCGTGCGCGAGTCCGACTCGCACTTGACCGATTTTTAGATTTGAATATACACTATTAAACTACCATGTAAAATAATAAACGAAGAGAAATGAAATTATACTCCTTGGGTATACATGGCTCTATTTAGACACATATAAGTGCTATATAAGTACCTACATATTCTTTTTTCACGTTGTAGGTTTTATTTATTAATATTAAAATAACGCACATTAAAGGCACTATTATAATGTACATTTGTCGTCTTCGGTAAATATGTCTTATTGAAGAGTGTATGCTAAAAAAAATGTAAAAATAGGACCTTATACGGTACGATATTCTATGCAGATTTTTATTACTTCATCCCTTAACACAGATCTGTATATCGGTCTATGAATATACTTGTTAGCAAATTCAACGAATTACTCGCTTAATTTCACAAAATAAAAAATAAACGATAAAAGAAAAGATGACTCACATATTTATGTGTGTGCAGTATTATGAACTTCTTCTTCACAGCGTTGTCCCGTTTCCTAATTCATTAGGATTGGCGGGGTCCGCTACCTTAGTCTAATGATTTGGCGAAGATACTGATTTTGACATGGAGCGACTGTCAGCCCTTGACGACGACTCTTGACGAGCTCGGTGGCTCAGTCGGGAATGACGCGACTTTGACACCAATTCTCGTGGGTTCAATTCCTACACAAAGCAAACGATTGTGTGCATGAATATGGCTGTTTGCCTTGGTGTAGATGTTTTAAGAGAGGTAGGGCACAAAGCAGCCCGTCTGGGGAAATACCTCCACCCTACAGAAAACCACAGCCAAATAACAACTCCCTAGAGGGTTGTTGTGTTCCTGTGTGTGAGTCACCAGTAAGCTCCCAAGGAGTTGCTGTGTAAGCAGCAGACGAGGCATCGCGCGAGTGATACTTAATATATCCCAAGCGTTAATAGGATACGGTATCCGCTTTACATCACATGGACCGTATGCTTGTAAGCCTCCCGACGTAGTATAGGTATAAAAAAATAGTAATTAGGAAAACTAGAAAATATTAATCAAAGTACGAAGCGGAGGTAATTTCCTAATCAGGTATTTTTGAAGAGAAAAGCTCTCAAACTGATGTTCTCATATAGTATACGATCAACATATATATCAAATGTATACACGCCGGTACATTATACATCAATTTGCGACCATATTTGAAAATAAATTTCGTATTCGTCATTTTACCTCACCATGCTTTACGAGTAATATGAAAAAAAAAACACGTAACCGGATCCCACGCCCCACTTCCTTTCCCCCATCCATTCTGGCGGCTACTAATGACTATACGGAATCTCACTGAGGGCAAAAGCATTCTTAGCAAAAAATGGAGTATAACAGGTACTCACGTGATGACCATAATTGGAAAAAATGAGGTAGTTTGCTCTGTACATTTTTATAAAAGCCGAGTCCAGAGTTCTTCCCATAATCAAATTAAACTAACATTTGTATAGTTAATAGATTCAGGCGTTATTTTGCGAAAGTCAAATTTACATGCAATTTGATCTAACCTGCTTTGTGTGCTTCCGCCACCAATTAGTTCATGCGGCCTAGCGCCGGCCGGCACCCACCCACTACTGTTAGTAAATGCAACATGCCGACGCTGCCATGGTTGCTCCGGTAGTCTCTGCCTCGGCCGCTGCGGTAGTCCGCCATCTGGAATAGAATCCGCATGCCCCACCACCACCGTCGCTGCCACGACTGGCCTGGTCGTCGCTGCGACATGTGTTTCGCCTCTCCACGAGGCATCAGATGCCTAGATGTAGTTATCCTACACCTACATCCTTCTACTTTCGCATTCTATATCTATTTCGTCATTCTTTTCTTATGCATTCTTTCTACATGTCCGAAACAGGGGAGCATGTCTTCATGTCATCTTAACGTTGATACTCTTTCAGACCAATTCTTTTCAATGCGTGCTTGATCTAATAGCATTACGCTGTAGATTTTGTGCAACACTCGCATCTCGACGGCGTTTTTTCGTGCTTTCTCTGGCAAACCTAGCTCTCGGTTTCATACATTAGCGCTGGGATCAGTACCACGTTACGATGCGCCCATCCGTATTCACGTTGTGCAATGTCTAATGTGGAGGCTTGTGATGAAGGTGGTTCAACTAGAACTAATATTGGAAAAGAAATAATATTTCTAAACTAATCGGCAATTATAATAAGCAAGCTTTAATTTCTTACAATAACGTACTTTATGTCATATAACGCTCATTTAAAATCATAAAGTATTGATATCTGTTTATTGTGAAAGTGCAGTGCAGATGCAGGATATTATATGGGATCTAATCTACAAGTAATCTGTGAATTCTATGCAGAGTCCTCGGACATATTTTTTTATGATAAACGTTAGTCTTATTTCTCGACCTGTATAAACAAATGTCGTATATTCTCTTTTACAATTCGTTCGACCAGCTATTATTTTAAATCGTTTATCCTTGTGATACCTTAAGCTTATATTACTTTGTACGATTTTTGTTTGTTATATCATCTTTTAACCCAGATCCAACGTTTATAGGTCATTAATTTCTTCACCATTACAAGATGGTCGAAGAAATAAAAAGTTACAACATTTGTAGATACAGTGCGAACGGCAGTTAAATTTTATTATTGACCATTCTGAGTAAATTTGAGTAACAGGAGAAGAGAGGGCAATTTTACGTGCAATATTTTACGAACCCGCTAGGCGAGCTCTATTAGAAGATTCTAATATTTATTTTCCCTGCCAGTATTTGTTCCCAGTCTGGGTGTGACATATTAGTCTACTGTTTTGTGATTTGTTACGGAAACTACATTGTAGACAGTGAGTAGGATATGACCGATTACCGACGATTTCAGTCAAAAAAATATGAAATGAAAACTAAATGGACAAGATATGAAGATAGTCATACAAACAAATTTGTCGAAATAGACTAGATCGGCTTAATAGAGCGAATAAATAAAAATATGATTATAATATAAGCGAGAGATGAAGTCTCCAAATATGATTGGCCTAATAGATGATGTTAGGTCCAAATGAGACATTATTTTGCGTATTGAGTTGTTACTCAATCTAAAGTAAATGGCGTAGAGCAATATACTTTCTCGCATCATACCTTTATTATAATAATTAACGGTCTAAATTTATTACTTTAGCTAACAATTTAGTTGTCAACAGTAAAATTAAAATTTCCCTATTAACTAGAAGCACAAGGGGCAATAATGAAATTTGATTGTATGATGAAAGGCTTACAACTGAATGGGTAGAATACCAACATGGAATGGTATTTGAAAGAGAGACAACCAGAACGAACACTAGGATTACGGTTGACAATATAGTATTGGAGCAAGTGAATGAGATTGTATATCGCAGAAGCGATTTTAGCAGCAATGGAAGTTACACCACTGATATGGAGAGACGAGTGAGTGCAGGGAATAGGGTGAATGGAACGTTGGGTAAACTGCTAGGCAGCCGAAATCTAAGCCAGAAGGCACAGCTTGCTGTACACAACTCAGTGCTAATCCCAACGCTAATTTATGGAAGTGAGAGCTGGGTATGGCAGAGAGAGCATAAAAGTAGAATGAATGCGGAGATGAGAACATTGCGCAAAATATGTGGCATAACGCTTGCTGACCGCGTTCGTAATGACGACGTGAGAGAATGAGTTGGCCTAATAGAGAGTGTTGGTGTTAAAATAAGAAAAAGCATGCTCCGTTGGTACAGACATGTAGAAAGAATGCAGGACGAAAGAGTGGCGAAACAGATATACAATGCAAAAGTGGAAGGATGTAGGAGCCGAGGAAGACTGAGACTAACCTACCATGACCAAATTGGTCGTTTTTTATCAGACAGTTAGAGAAGCGAGTGAAGCATGTAAGGACTGCGTCTTATGGCGCTCGATTCTCTTTTGCCTACCCCTACGACCTGGCGTGAAGATATACATATATACACATACAAGGCTTGCGATTAATATCCGTCTACCATTTTCTGTTACGATATACTCGTAATTTGAGAATTATGCAAAGTTACACGCAATGTACCGGAAACGGAAAATGTATGTAACGGAAAAAAATTGAAGTAGACAATTAAAGATATGTACTCTGAAAAAAATATTTATTTAATTATTGCCACCTTAATTTTAGACAAAATTACAATACACTATATAATATGTATATATGTATGAAATGTTTATATCTATACTTTTTAAATGCTCACATCTTTTTTAAACGGGAAAATAATACTAGATATGTATTAGGCCAGACGTATGGGTTATTTGATTGGATAGAGAGACATCGTGTCTTTATGTCTGAAATCTATGTAAAAATAATAATATTACTTTTGTCTCAAAAATAAATAAACATTCAGACGCAGAATTCCAGAACTGGAGTAACAACAAGAAAAATTAAATTATTTAAAAGCAAAGAATTAAATTAATGAGAAGCGACTAGAGAGCGGTACTTAGCTATACTGAAAGCGATCGATTTAATGTATTTACGGATCAACAGATGACGCTAGTAGTACCGACATTTGCATTAACATGCAAGTGTAGATTTGCACCGTAACAACCTATTAGATTAGAAACGGTATATAGTATACCGGATGAAACGCGGTTACCGTGGCCTTCAAACTCTTACAATACGTTAAGCATCAGTCGCGCGATGCCAACTCTGCTGCTAACCCAGCAACTCCTTAGGAACTCCCCATTTACTCACATGCAGGAACGCAACAACTCTCCAAGGAGTTGTTATTTGACTGTGATTTTCTATGAAGTGATGTTTCACCAGAGGGGCTGCTTTGATGCGCCGGTCCTCTCTTAAAAACACCGAGACCAAAATAAACAGACATTTTCATGCTCACAAATGTTCGTACTATGTGGGAAGTCAAAGTATTAACCACTGCGACATCGAGCTCGTCCAAAAATTCGTGGAGATAGGATGGTCAGAAAAGTGTGATCGAATTGATTTTGTAATCAGAATAATGGGATTACGGGTAAAGATGTAGTGATGGAACAGTTTCTTTTGGGTTCACTGACTTATTAGGTAATAAACATTAAATAGGAAATAATCTTCCACATGAGAGCTCGATGGCGTCGTTGCGTGTCATTCTAACCAAAACACGCAGGTTAAGTAACGTCGAACGCAGCCTGTCTATGGATGGGTTTTTCTATCTCGAGTTTCTCCGTGCTTCGGAGGGCACGTTAAGCCGTCGGTCCCGGTTTGTTGCCGATAGATGACAGTCGTTAAGCTAAGCCAGTGGCCCACGGGCGGCTTGAAAACACTGGCCTCCGCCAATCCGCAATTGAGCAGCGTGGTGGAGTATGCTCTCAACCTCTTCTGGGATGAGTAAGGCTTGATGTGGATGTGGTAATCTTCCACATATTCGACCTCTACTGACGTCTATTACTAAACAAATGCTGTTTTTATGTTTACTGAAGACATAGCTTCAATGAAGTGTGTCTGCTCTATTCAAAATATTTTTAAATGGAAGCTCTAGCGAAAATAAAGCTTAATGTAGGTCATTTCTGAAATGTTCATTAAGTGCAGAATACTTTAGTGCTCTATATAAATTGTGCGGTTCAATAATTGGCACGCTCTCGCGATCTTATTTATTATTAACTGCACACCGGAATGAAATATGATAACACCAGCTGTCTAAACCTGACCTGGTAAATAAACTATACCTTAATGTAATAGTTGTAAAGTATTAAAAGGAAATTATTGTATTTATTTAGATGAAGTCAAAATTAATCTGCTTTGAAAAAGGGCTTTATGATTAAAGATTTTTTTTTTTATATGGACCACCTGATGAACCTTGATAAAGTATGGTTTCCGTTGCCTATAAACACTTACAATACAGAAAGTTTTAGCCAGCTGTCTAAACCTGACCTAGTAAATAAACTATACCTTAATGTAATAGTTGTAAAGTATTAAAAGGAAATTATTGTATTTACTTAGATGAAGTCATAATTCTGCTTTGAATAAGGGCTTTATGATTAAAGATTATTTTTTTTTATACGGACCACCTGATGTAAAGTATGGTTTCCGTTGCCTATAAACACTTACAATACAAAAAGTTTTGGCAGTCTGGGGAAGCACTTCCACATCACAGAAAATCGCAGTGAAATAACAACTCCCTGGAGGTTTGTTTTGTTCCTGTGAGTGAGTGAGTTCACCAGTAAACTCCTAAGTTGCTGTGTTAGCAGCAGACGGACATCATGCGAGTGATATATTGCAACCATTCATAGGTTACGGTAACTACTTTACATCAGGTGGGTCGTATGCCTTCCGATGTTAGATATAAAAAAGTATTGAAAATAGGTAAAGCATTCGGAATAGTGAGTCTAACACCTCAAACCAGTCTCAAGTTTTCCATCTGAACGCCTACCACGACCTTACAATTCATATTTGAGTTTTGAGAAGTCGCACAACTAAGGATCAGATTGGTTAAACTGGATTTATATTTAACAAAACCACTTCGAAATCGATCTATCCGTTTGGGAACTACGACACCAACGACAGATATACACACGAATAAACGCACAAAAACACATAATAAATATAGACGTAAGACGTCGTCTTCTGGGCTTTATCTCGTTTCCTAATCCTCATTAGGATTGGTGCGTTCCAATACCCAACCCTAAAGATTTGGCGAAGATAATAATTTTTATATGGAGCATTTTAACTCAGATAACCAGGGTCTTGGTCCGGGTCCGGCCGCACATCTTTTGAAAAATAATTTCTTGAGGCGCGGGTTTCTACACAATGTTTTCTTTCAAAACGGAGCAATTGATAATTACAAGTATGTATCTACATAAATAAGAAAACACGAATGTACTGTACTGTGCGGTTCCAGAGAAGTTTTCTTCCGAGAACTCTCAACTTGTGGAATGAGCTCCCAGCCGAGGTTTTTCCAAGGGACTACAGCATGGAATTCTTCAAGAAATGCGTGAAGAGGTTTATAGACGGTCGACAACGCATGAGTGACACCTCTGGTGTTGCAAATGTCCATAGGCTACGGTGACTGTTTACCATCAGGCAGGCCGTATGCTTTATTGCCACCTTAGTGGTATAAAAAAAAGTAGTAATGGTAAATGCCAGGATCCGAATCAGAGAAAATATAGGTGTAAAACTATATAATAGTAATATCAAGCCCGTTTTTGCATCGCGGTAAATGTAGCTATTCCGCTATTAGGTTTTAGCTAATTCACAAGTTGCTAGTAATTTAACAGGAGAGCATATATAATATATCCGGTACAGGAACGAAGTCGATCCGGTGTTTCTAGGGCACGAAGTATTTTAAATTGAAGTCGTGGCATCGGCGAGCTTTCGGTGGTTAGTCTAGAGTTACCCCACGATTTCCTTTAATATTCATGGCGGCTGTCTACCGGGTGTCACGTCTTAGAGAAGAGCTGACAAGGAACATCTAAATATGAATGAAATCATAACACGTTCATCACTATAACTAGAATTGTATCTACAACGCAATAGGCAAATGAAATTCATGAAAATGGCGTAAGAATATGACAGATGTAGTACCAGATGTAGCCCATGGCAAAATTAAAAGGAATGGATTTTACCAGTCCACTACTCATCTGATTTTGATAACTATCAATCGAGATATGAATTAATTCATTGTTATTATTTTTTAATTATTCTTAAATATTTAGCAACAAGGAAATAAATTGTAACAACTATGTCGTCTAATATGTTATTTTAAAGGAACTTTAAAGGGACTTTTAAAATCCATACAGGATTTTCTTGAACATTTTGCAAATAAGTGAATAGTTTGACAGTAAATATGAAAAAATAAAAAAATCTTTTTTGTTGGTAATTATTACTTTATTTGAAAAATGTTCAAAGAAATATTGTATTGTTTTTACAAGTGCTTACTGTTATTTTCATCTTGGTATTTTGAAATTATTGCAATTCAAACAAAGTTAATGTATTTCATTTACGACGTTGTACGTCGGGAGGATTACAAGCGTACAGCTCACCTGATGTAAAGCAGTTACAGTAGCCTATAAGCGCTGTTAATGCAGCAATACCTCAAGACCTTACTGGTGACTTCACTCAGGATCCAACAATTCTCCAATGAGTTATTATTTCGCTGCGATTTTATGTGAGGTTTGATGCGCTCTACCTCTCTTTAAACATTCAGACCAAAACAAACAGACTTGTTCATTCACACAAATGTTTGTCGTGTGTGGAACTCGAACCCACGAGCGTTGGGTTCAAGTAGCGTTACCAACCACTACGCCACCGAGCTCGTCGTATTGCCATTTATATATATGTCGGAACGTGGATATAATTGTCGTCAGGTGGCTCGTTGTTCATGGCGAATAAAGCGAAATACCAGCGTAGTTAATCTTCTCAATATTTAATCAGTCAATTACTAAAATAAATTTAACAAAATTTATGCTTAGATCGTAGATTACAACGGATTCAAAATGCGGCGGACGCGACACGTGCGGTTGGCTCCATTGCTCGATTCGTAATGCTGCTTCCAATGACGGTATCTCATCTTGACATTTTTGACAACTGACCACAACCGACATTTCGAGCTAACCATAACAAACACAACCGGTGTTGCCAATTCGACGATGTCGATTCCACCCAAGCGCCGACTTGACATTTTGATCCGTTATTATTAAAACAGGCATCACGGGGATTGAGTTCTTCCGGGCTTCTCAACATGGTGTTGCTACCTCTGCGACATATATTATTGACGAGCTCGGTGGCGCAGTGGTGAAACGCGCTGTTACGCTACTTTGACACCAACGCTCGTGAGTTCGATTCCCACACAGTACAAACATTTGTGTGCATGAACATGTCTGTTTGTATGGGTCTGGGTATTTTCTATGTATAATAAGTATGTATTTACAAAAAAAACGTATTTACGTATGTTTATCAGTTGTCTAGAACCCATAACACAAGCTTCGCTTACTTTGGGGCTAGGTGGCGCTGTGTAATTTGTCCCAAAAAAAAAAAAATCTATTCAGCCTTTTTCTAATCAAAATTGCTATTCGAAATAGCTATTAAAATTTAAAACTCTACTACGTATATGTAACAAACACGTTAGTGAATAATTCAATTCAGTCGCAGGAGGCGTTTAGATGGAAAACTTACTTGTAAACAACAAAAACGACATAGAATTTTCGGGTTTGATACCGACTGCCCTGAATGTTTTATCTATTTACGATAAGAATACTTAACCATTATAGATAGAAAATGGCTTTATATAATTCCGTGACAGAAACATTTGAATTAATCAATATCGTGTTTCCTACTTTTCCGTGATCGAGTTTTAATTTATTAACTCAATATTAAATTAACCAAGTCCCATATTTCAAAAGACGTGTTGCCGAACCTATTAATGGTCTGGTTTTCTCTCTGGGTTATGGAGATCTGACGGCAAGTGTTCCATGTAAAAATTATTATCTTCGCCAAATTCTAAGGTTTAAATATCGGATCCCCCCAAACCTAATGGATTAGGAAACAGGATAAAGCCTAGAAGAAGAAGTTATTACCTATATTTGTTACACGTTTTGTGTATCTCAAACGGATAGACCGATTTCGATGTGATTTTGATAAATAGAAATCTAGTTTAACCAAGCTGAATCTTAGCGTCTTCTATCGATGTTACCATCATAAGGGCTGCCTGAGGGTTTGTGCACATAGGTTGTCAGCTGCTTATCCAGCAAATGCATAGTAGCCTTCGTAGATAACAGTTGCTCCGATAGCATGGATATCAATGCTGATATCCCACAGAGCCCTCTACAGTGCGCGACGCTGTTTTTGCTGCATGTCAATGATATTTTTTCATTTAATGGCATTGATTGTTATGCGGATGACAGCACAAGTGTTCCACACTTTATTATACAGGCCGTGCATCCCTCGTTCCCTTTGGAAGAAAGTCGCGATAAACTTGTGTCTGAAATGGAAGATACTTTAGCTAAAGTATCTGGCTGGGGGCGACTTAACTTGGTCGAATTCAACCCTATGAAGACACAAGTTTGCCCGTTCACCACTAAGAAAACCCCATTTGCTGTGGTACCTGGATTCCAGAACACACCTCTTACCATCGCCAACAGATCGAGATCTCCAGTGACGTTCAATATCGAAGTCACGTGGAGGAGAAGGTCAAGCTGGCGGCCAAAAAACTTGGTGTGCTCAATAGAGCAAAGAAGTAGTTCGGCGCGGGACAAAGACTTACATTATATAAGTCTCAAGTCAGACCGCACATGGGGTACTGCAGACACCTTTGGGCGAGAGCACCTGGATACTACTACTACGTGTGATTCTGTAATAAAGTTTATTGTTTCCAAATACAGCAAACGGAAATTATTAACGGTTATTCATTAAGGGGGACCCTCCAACTTTTTAAGCCACTAAGGCGACAAGCATACAGGCTGCTTGATTCTAAGTATTTATCGCAGCGTACGGACACTCACAACGCCATGGATGTAAGTTGTGCGTTGCAGACCCTGTTATAATCTCTTTATGCCTTTTTTTGAATCCGTCTTCATGCTATATGCTATAGTCCCTGGAGAAAACCTCTGCAGAGCGTTCATTTCACATTTACGATATGCTCCATTACCTCGGATAGAGGAAGGGAGGGAGGTGATAGGCCTGTAATGTGAAGCATTTGCTATATAACTACTCCCATGTTTGAGGTTCCATGTCTTAATAGATAATTAAATGTCTTATAAGATCACTCACGATTGTTCAATCGTGAAATTTGGTGTGAAGTATACATTTCTCAAAAATGATGGGTAACGTATTAGAGGAAGTTAAAAACAAGGTTTTCGTTGTATGGAGTTAGCATTAAATAACACTCTGTATTCAATGTCTTAGTTTATCGATGTCCAGAACCTTACAGATCAAACTTTCACACTTTAATTTAATTGTATTGTTATATTTTAACAGTCCAACGTATTATGGCTGTCGGAAAAATTAAAAATTCGGCACATTAGTCTGTAAGTATCTTATATGTATATATAGTCATATGTACGTGTGTATAATATGAACATATGTACGTACGTTTTTATATGTATGATTTTGTATATACTTTTGAGTTTATGTATACCTAATGTTAACATATGTCGATGATTTTGTGCTCATGCCTACTTAATTAAATTGATCATCCTATCAGGAATTCTATGGTTCTCTTGAAGAGATGGATTGTAGAAGACCGCTATATTAAAATACTTATATTCATATTTACCTTATAATAAAATATAGATTTTCAGAACAAACAAAGCTTTTTATATCTTTACTTTCCTCGTGAGTGATAATAATGTATAATTTAAAAAAAAGTGATAAAGCATGCATAATTAATTTCATTCTTTTGAGTGTATAAAACCCTAAACTACTGCACAACATACGTATTAGTACAAAACGTTTGAGTTAAAACTTACATCTACCAGTTGTAAGGCTACTAGAGGAGAAAAAAAATAATTACTAAAAAATTTACAAAATTTATTAAATTTTCAAATGTTTAAATAGTTAATGGATTCAGGCGTTACTTTGCGGAAATGAAATTTACAGGAAATTTGATCTAAACAACTTTCTGTGCTTTCACTATCGGTTAGTTTATGCGAAATGTTGCCCCTCTCCACGATGCATACTCAGGCGCTGTAGATGTTAATCGTTAGATTAACATTAGTTTCTATTCCAAATGGCGAGCAATCGCGAGGACAACCATAGCAGCCGAGGAGGAGACTACCAGAGCAGCCAACCAACGGCAATGGGTGGATGCCGGCCGGTGCTAGTTCACATAAACTAATTGTTGCAAGAGAATGAATTTGAACACGAAAAACCTCAACAAATATTTGAAAATAACTTCCAATATTTACGAAGTGTCTCTTATTCTATAATATTTTTTTTAAATTATTATCATCAAATTTCAGAGATAGAGTTTACTAAATAAACTACAAAATAGCTGGTAGAGAACTAGAGGAATAGTCAGGCGGCTTCCATATAAATAATCAAGGTGAATTTACTTTGTATTTGCTATGAAATTGTTAAAACATCCACGAAGAGGCCTAATATCACACAAAATATGAAAATTATGTTTCAAGAAAGTCCCAAAAAAGTTGATTACAGTTACGAACACCTGGTTTTTCCCACCCTTTGCGGTGGCAGTTACAAAGTTTGTTTGTTGTCATACATAGCCCTATCCATAGACTCTACCACTTAGCTCTTTGCTTTTATCGTATTATCCGTTTGATAAATAAACTTTTATTAGAGAAGCAGAATTAAAATAATTAAATTGTCATAAAGTATAAGACATTGTTCCCAAATTTGTCTTCTATTAATTTGTTAAGTTCCGGTTAAAAGTAGAATGAAATTGATTTGTGTTGTTAATAAGTTAAGTTTGGGAGTAATATGATGCCATACATGGTTCTTGTTTCCCGAAATAACTCTCAGTAACCCAACCCAACTGCCATTGGGTAGGTAATAAAAGTAAAAAAAAATAATAGCAGATCTAAAAGAAAATATACCGTGCGAAAATGTACCTAAGATAAATATGCTAAACGAAGAAATGTTACACCAAAAAAAAGAGTTTAAAGAATCAAATAACCAAAGCAAAATCTCTAAGATGACCTTATATAATGACTTCTTTACTTTTTTGACTTTATGTATGCGAAAGTACGTAGGCACGTATTTCACCGGCTTGGGCTAAGTGGCGTGAGATGGCTGGTCATATCTGTGACCCTAAAATGGTTTATAATGAATACCTTAATAATAAGATATGCTCCAGGCGTGAACGTGTTAAAGGGCATAAAGCCGCATATAACTTTGGAGAAAGCACAGCACACCTCTCGACACCCCTGAGTCTTTCTCTGGCATTTCGGTGGTCCATCTAGTGAGTGGCGGGCCACCGCCTGCCAGAAGTAACATCAAATATGATAGTTATGGCAGGCATCCGTCCCTCTTCCGCAATGGCCTGTTCTAATAATACCTCCAAATCGCATTTTAATAGCCCACCTTTTTCCGACATATTTCCAATAGTCCCAATTCCTGCCGTGTCCTGTTCATTGGTATATTGTCCCATTGATATCCCCTGGAGCGGGTCACGGAGCGTGTATAACATTACAGCAGTCTATTCGAATGGGCCTCTACGCGTTGGATCCTTATCCTCGCGTACGCCTATCAAATGACCGGTATTAATATCAGTGACTGGAAAGAAATATAATAATAATGGGCAGTTTGTGGCGAGCTGTTGGTGCGTAACAACACCACGGGTACCCGACTGCTCCAGAGATGATCGACTCTCTGGAGCAGTCGGGTACCTTCGGGCCTTCGTCTCCAGCGTGTCTTCGTCGGTCGGAGTGGAAATCCAAGGTGAGGCCAAGGCGTTGGTATCTGACAGGCAGAGAATAGTGACTATATTGTTTTATCTAAAGGAAATACGGGCGTAGTATATTATTATACCATGGAAATACGTTAGTCATTTGCATACAAACAGGTTAGATCAAATTGTATTGAGAAAATAGATTTTTTATAAATGCAGTTACATATTTAATCCGATATTTTTTACCTATGTACCTACGACCAGGAAATTGATTCAGGTCATTGCATTGTACAGATTCCAAACTTTTAGCAATCATACCTATAACAGGGGTTAAAGTATGAAATTGCCGTTTTATAGTAATAATATCAAATCAAATCAGGTTTAATTCAGTATCAGTTTTTTACAATTCTGTGTTGCGATTTAGGATTTTTTTATGTAAACGAAATATTTGTGTTTGAAAATCCTACCTCTCCATAACAACTGTTTACATCAATTAGAGTGATAATATGATGATAATAGATTTGCTTTGAATTGACATTAAACTTTCATGGTGTGAGGTTTTCGAGTAGAGCTTTGATGATTCCTATGAGGTTTTTCTTTTAAAAAATATGCAAAATTTGATTTTCTAATTTCAATTGCTATTTTATTCAGCTTAATTTTTGAATACGAGTTCCGACGCGGAACTAACACAACAGAAACGGCTCGCAATATCAATGCTGCGTTTGGAGAGGAGACTGCTAATGAACGCACAATGCGTTTTGTTTTAAACATTTTCGTAATGGAAACTTTGACTTGAAGAACGAACCACGTGGAAGATCGCACACACAGGTGTATAACGATAAATTGAAGATGGTGGAAGCCGATCCAAATCAAACTACCCAGGAATTAGTGGCGTGGTTTAACGTTACCTACAACATTAACTCATTTGCATCAAATCAATAAGATAAAAAATATGAAAAACGGGTCCTCCCTTGTGGAGGAAAGCGGCGATAAACTTGTCTCTGAAATGGATGGTACTTTGGCGAAAGTATCTGACTGGGGGCGGCTTAACTTGGTAAATCAATCCCAAGAAGACACAAGTTTGCACTTTCACCGCTAAAAAACTCCATTTGCTGTGGTTCCTAAATTCCAGAACACATCTCTTACCGTCACCAAAAGTATTAGGATGCTTGGCGTCGAGATCTCCAGTGATGTGCAACATCGAAATCACCTGGAGAGGATCAAGCTGGCGTCCAAAAAAATTTGTGTGCTCAATAGAGCAAAGCAGTACTTCAGCGCGGGGCAAAGACTATATAAGATTATATAAGTCTCAAGTCAGACCGCACATGGAGTACTGCAGTAACCTTTGGGCGGGAGCACCTGGATACCAGCTTGGACAATGTAATTCAATTCAGAGACGCACTGTGAGAATTGTAGACAATCCTAAGCTTACACACGGTATTGAACCCTCAAGTTTAAGGAGAGATTTTGCCTCCCTCTGTGTGTTCTACTGATTGTACAACGGGTTGTGTTCTGAAGAATTGTTCAAAATGATGCCGACAGTTACTTTTTATAACCTTATAACCGCACCGCTCGCCGACGGCGGGGAGTTAACCCTCACACGCTGGAATGGCATTGGTCGCGTACTGTGCGGTTCCAGAGGAGTTTTCTGCCGAGAACTCTCAAGCTGTGGAATGAGCTCCAAGCCAAAGTTTTTAAAGGGACTACAGCATGGAATTCTTCAAGAAACGCGTGAAGAGGTGTTTTTGAGGGTCGGCAACGCATGGGTGACACCCCTGGTGTTGCAAATGTCCATAGGCTACGGTGACTGTTTGCCCTCAGGCAGGCCGTATGCTTGATTGCCACCTTAGTGGTATAAAAAATATCTGTGGAGCAATAAAAGTAGCACTGCTAACCATTCCACCACCCCGGCACCACCGTATAATTAGGATTTTCTCTATATTCACACAAAGTTTTACCTTCGCACGTATTGACAGACACGTTGCCTTTTTTGGATAATGTCACGTTTTGTGTAAAAATTCAATCCGGACAGTCGGACGGATAACGTAAACTTACTCGTAGTAATGGGACCCATCATGGCACTTTGGGTATGGAACTAAAAACTTGCTTAAATAATCAAAGTATAGGTAATTCTTATACCGCTCTTGTAATTTGATTTGCGACTGAAGTAGGCCAAGGCCAAATTAATCACATAGCCGTCCTCGTAAATAAGCTTCGTGGAGGCTACCTCCACCAAATACTGCTATTATATGTAAAATAGCTCTAGCTCGATGGTCTAATAGGTAGGTATTTAGTATTCGCTTGGTATATTCTATGAAATCAATTATTATATACGAATGCAGCTACTGCAATATTTTATTGACGATCTCAATAACTCGTATTTAATTTTTAGGTTTTTAAACTTCCAAATGAAATGAAATTTATTTATTTGCAAGTACATGTTACAAAAAATTTTGATGCGCTGACACCCACGGGAGGTTTCCCTGTGTTATGGATGTCAGGCTCCTTCCGAATAGACTAAATTAATTATATAACAAAGACTGCCTAGGTATTTATTTATACCTGTATGTGAAAAGCGCTGACTACGTTCGTATCGACAGACGTTGTGCGAATTTGTAATTCCAATGGAGTATAATAGGCTACCAAGTGGTATTTAGGCCGTGTGGTGCCCGCCTAAAATTACGCCACCCCACTCGTCCCGTGAGTGCCGGCTGAGGGAAACACGTTACCGGATGATGGGCAATAGCGTCATCTCGTGCACTGCCAAGCGTGGTGATTATGCCAAAAACCCCACTGAACACGACAGACACAATATACACGGCCTCTTATTCCGGCGGCCCCGCTATTCCGTGCTACAGTAGCAGTGCGAACAATCCCCGGCAGACGTAAGAAGGTCACGCGGTGGACTAACGTCTTGTGAAGATAGCAGGGAGTCGATGGATGAAAGCGGCACAGGATCGTTGTGGAAGTCTACAGGGAAGGCCTATGTTCATCAGTGGACGTCCTTCGCCTAAAATGATGATAAGAGATATACCTATATAATACGAGTATTTAGATTAGTAGTAGATTCCTGCAGACATTTCCCTGCCTGAATGGTGTAGTAGATGTACCGCAGTATGGCCTAATGGCAAACATCTTTTTTCCTTTTCAACCCGTTTGGCAATGGTAGATTCTCCTTTTCTTTTCGTTCTTGTAATAACCGAAGTCTTACAATTCAAGGGAAACGAGAAATCACGTGTGGTCAGTCAGCAGACTAGTGTTATGCAATTAAAGAAACTTGATTAATAAAACAAATATATTTCATTATGAAATTAATTACCAACAAATCCATTTTCAACACGTTTTCAAACCATTTATCAATTATAATAGGGAAATGTGC
Source organism: Pyralis farinalis (assembly GCA_947507595.1). Lineage (NCBI taxonomy): Eukaryota > Metazoa > Arthropoda > Insecta > Lepidoptera > Pyralidae > Pyralis > Pyralis farinalis. The sequence continues at coordinate 21,564,372 of OX382266.1, read as the reverse complement.
CTTTTTTTAAAGTGCCAAATATTCATTTAATACGCTATAAAAATACAGTTACCGATTTACGATGAGATCATTGTAATATCAAAAACGTAACTTACATTATAAAGCCGAACAATGGTATGTTGTTCTGCTCGTGGCGGTAACTATACTTTTTTAGCCAAAATTTTACACCTAATGGTAACACTACAACACACATATTTATTGCACATTTAGAAATTTCGTAAAGTGTTTTTGTCTTTTTTTTTCTTATTTTTAGAGATCCAAGACATTTACTATAATTTTGCACATCGACAATGAAATAATATACACAATAGCATTAAATTTAGAACGTGGTATAATACACATCCAAAATATGGAACTATCTCTAAGTTAGTTTGGACAATGGACAAGATATTAAATTAAATGGACTCTCTTACAGACTTACTGTAACATAAAAATCATGAAATATACAGGTTGTTTGGAATATCGATGCAAGCACTTTGGGGGATGGTCATGGCTCATTAGGATACCATTTATGCATATTTATGATATAATGTATGTTTACTAGACAACGAAATCACCAAGAAATATATTATATATGCAACCAACTTACTTTGCTATTAACCTGTTAATAACTAATGTTTACCCATTCGTTTGCCAATATGTTCATTAGACTGAATGCAATCACCAAAATGCTTATTTGCCATTGAGTAGTATTAAGAAAAAGATAACTGTAATAAGATTACTTTGAGCTTATTATTATGTATTATTATTTTTCGTTAAGTAAACTATGCGCTATTTTCATTAAATACATTAAAAATAGCTTGCCTACCGGTATCCAATATTTGTGAACACTACTTAGTAGACTTCACAGTATACTAAAATGATTCAAATTATCGCACATGAAACATGACGAGCTCGGTGGCGCAGTGGTGAAACGCGTTGTTACACTACTTTGACACCAACGCTCGTGGGTTCGATTCCCACACAGTACAAACATTTGTGTGCAGGAACATGTCTGTTTGTCTTGGTCTGGGTATTCTCAAAAAAAAAATGTATTTACGTATGTTTATCAGTTGTCTAGTACCCATAACACAAGCTTCGCTTACTTTGGGGCTAGATGGCGCTGTGTAATTTGTCCAACAATATTTATTTATTTATTATTTATTTATTTAAACGTCTCCTAAAATGCCTATATTCATCTTTCAAACAACCCGTATAAAAGTTAATAGTTTAAATATAAAATAGAATAATATTCTCAACAATAATAATTATCTGAAATATACAAGTAAAAAAAATATAGGTATTAAGTTATTTTTATGTAACATTCTATACTAAAGTATTTCATGATAACCAAAACTATAGACGTAAGCTGTAAACGGAATTCACTTGTCTATGCCTTAAATAATATGATAGATATAACATAAAAAATAATAAATACAGTTTAGTGCCCATAGTATAATGTATATGAAAAAGAAAACTCATAAAAATAGGTGCATACCTTTCCAGATTTCTATTATTTCAACATCGTAAGAAAGTTATACAATATTATTATAAATACAATTTATTCCAAGACATATTTATTATTAATAAGGCCATAAAATAAGTTATATACATGTAAGTATCTCAATATTGCGGTCATGTTTGCGCATCGCGTTTTTGAGATTGAATCCTAACGAAATTTTACTATCTAGTTGTATTAATGGAGCCACGATAAAATAATATTTATATGCCTTATTAATAAAATAGTTGGACGAATAAGAAGTAATAAAAGTCGAAAAATTTAAAATTCACACCACCACTATGACGGTATTTGGTCGACGTAAATCTCATAGAAATAAATTACATTAATTTAAAATTCATGATTTAAAAATTTGGAATGGTTATACCAAATATCTTATCCGACGATGCCTTACATTATGATTATTTTGTTTTCTACGAGACGCATTCGACCAACCATACTTTTAAAATACTGGTTAAAATAAATCCTTAAATTACCTAAACCAATTTATTGCTGAAGTTGTTGGTATATAAGTGTAATGTGACTATATTTATTATCTATGGAAGCTTTCAATAAATAAAATGTCTCTGAAGAACAGTTTCTATCACATATCTTTACACATTGTAGCACCACGCGGTTAATAGACCCATCTACGATAACTACACTTACCTCTATTCTTGTATATGGAGATGTATAAAAATCAATACATCTGAAAAATAATTTAAGGTCGGTATATAAAACATTCTGTATAAGTTATGTTTAAAAATTAAATAAACTCTCTTATTGTTTTATGTCGTTCAACTATTGAAACTGAGTTTTGGCTTTAAACATTTTTAAATCAACACCTATTCATAAATATTACTTACTGACTGCGAAACTTCTGGCCTACTTTACTTCTACCCGAAAATCAGTCTATCTACGTTCGATCGTCGTTGGCTTGGTTGGAGAGACTTTCATCTAACACTCCTCCGAATCGTTGCCTTCACTTAAAGTAATATCACAATCATTGCGATCACCACACAACATTTACAATTACAAAATCAACGTAATTTCATTACATCGATAAAGGAAAAAAATTTTGATGCTAACGAAACAGCCTCTGGTACGGCTTAGCTTTTTCAGTTCACGAATTATCATAATTTAAGAAACTAGCCCAATACTAAAATTCAAATTGGCATTTTTTATGCCACTAATTGTCATACGTAATACTATTAGTTTATATTTTATTGTAACGTATAAAAAATAACGAAGCTTTCTTCAAGTTTTCTTATTATTATGTTATAAAATGCCTCAAAAGATGTTATGTGGTGTAAGCACATTCACTAATTACCTGACTAAACACGAACCATTCAGTTACCTAGATTTATCGCGTAGCCATACAGGGAATCAACTTTAGATTTAAATATGTCTATAAAACTGTTCATTTCAAATAGAGTCAGTTAAATCGTTACTAATCCGTGTCCTCGTGAAATATCTCAAACGCCAAGCTTTCTTTCAGTTGAAATAAGACACACAATATTAAAATTGGACGGAGATATAAAACGCTTTATAAAGTGGTAAATTGTGCGTCGTACAATACAAGACACGTGGACACGACACGTCATGTACATCTGGTCTGCCGCAGTTTGATCTCACCACGAAAGTCCTCCGAAATACAAAGTAAAACAACTTTACATAATAAATAATGCCCGTTAAGCTCACAGTCGACGGTGAAGCGTATCTCATAAGGAAATTATACAAACTCGTCTCTGCCCACATAACAAAACAGATATTTTTAACGCATAAATTAAAGGATAAATGGAAATTCTTCATAAATCTTAAACAAAACAAGAAAACCACTTTAATCCTAATTTATCACATTTGACCTGGTTAGCACTCGCATATTTACATAACCATCACTGTGCTGTGTATATTTTAGAATCTGATTAAAAATTAAATTATCTATAAGATTAGAGTTAATTTAATATGTATATTACATGAACAGATATAAAGAATACCACACCAATTTTTAATGCTACGAGAATTCAAAATAATGAACCACCCAAAGATGTCAGCATCTCATACTATGTTAGTTTTTTTGCGCTATAACAAATCGGTACAGTCTTTTTTTCCACCGTATTGGAAACACCTATACACATCATACACTTTGAGTGGTTTATGACCTTAAATCTATAAGACACTAAATTACACCACAACATCAAGTAACTACCGCTGATATAATTATAAAAAACAGTCAACATCAATTTTGAATAATATTTATATCATAAATTTGACATAATGGCAAAATATCTACATTACTTACACATTTTATGCATTAGTACATGTTTATTTCGATTGTTGTATAAACTCACACACGGGAAAAACGTTAAAGGATTATGAAAATGAATGTTACAATTGAAGTATCTTTGTACTTCAACAACCTCACTAATTTAAACATCATATTTTCATGATCACTTTCCCAATTCACCGTGTATTGCAATTAGAGTATTTCAGTAGTAAAAATAATAGTTCAGAGTATTGCTTCTCGTTTATACTAAAAGTTTTCGTCTACCTAAATTTACTTAATATATCCCTCTGGCAAAGTTACAAATAGATTTCATTTTAATACCATACGATATATTTTCAACGGCATTTATGTTTAACAATAAACAAAAAGATCTATTCTTAAAATGTTACTTCGGTTATGACCTGGTCTATGACGACAGTATAATAACTAAAACAATTACACTATAAATATCTTCGTTTAATATTTCCTGTACCTGGTTATTTCGTTGCATTGACTATTTAAAATTGTACAATGTACCGTCTACGTGATACTCTGATAACTAACATTAGTGACGCTAGCGTACTTAGTTAAAGAAATACTGGCCCGCAAATTCAATCAGTTTAAAATACATAACAATAATTAATATTCACTTAGCCTATGTACGTAATTGACAGAGTATTTAAGTCCGTTCGATGTAATGAATTGTAACTGGCTACATGTTTGCAATTCTATTATATAATAACATGACAAGTATTCGCTAATAATCCACAGGTCTTGTGCGCACAATATAAGTATGTTACCTTAAATCTGCAATGAGGTTTGCATAACCTACCATTTATCAAAGAAAGTAAGCGCTACGTAAAACACAAAATGCAGTATGGTCCCAATTAAAATCCTCTTAAGGAGTTTAAATTTATGTCAGATTTTTTAATTAGACCTATAGGGACCTCTTGAAGCTTTTTCCAAGAATATTCCTCGCTATTACGATTTGCCACAAGTATCAATATGTTCCTCTACCTATTAGCCCTGCTAGCCGAACAATTGTTGTGAGATGTCAATGAACAACAAAGTTCTTCTACAAAGCGCGGACATATTTACATGGGTATATGGACGCTAACAACACGTCTAGGTAGCTTGTACGTGTTTGGTCAACTTAAGTCATTAGGCAGATTATCACCTCAACTTATCTCTCGTTCAAGAGTAATTTTGTGAAAGTTAAATACAGAGATAATTTTATCGATTGCTCTTATTGCTTCCGCCATTAGTTATTTCATGTAAACTAGTGCCAAACGACACCCACCTTACTGTTACCAGACGCAGGCCGTCACTGATATGACTGCTCTTGCCGTCGCTGTTTCAGTCGCTGCGAACGTCTCTGCGGTTGCCTGCTATCTGTAACAGACGATGCATGCAATCGCTATCGCTGCTATGGCTGTCTCTGCGCGTCTTCAACATCTATAACAGAAAATGCAGATCTATACAGACACTAGATATGCACAGGACCACAGCAGTGATGGCGGTTGCTTTCATCATCTATTACAGATAGCGGACAACGGCAGGGACGACATCTACTAACGGTAGGCAGTGTAGAACTATCTGATGGCGGAAGCAAACAAAAGTAGTTTAGAAATCATCGAACAAATTGCCTGTGAATTTAACTACCACGAAAGAAAACACGAATCATAATTAGTGTTGCTAACATCTTGAACTACTATTTTCCACATATAGAATTGTAATCGCTCTATCATCGTCTTAATGTCATTTCGCTTGCAATGTAGATGCAAAAACAGGCTAACGTCACAAGGTGCGGTTCTTATACACATCACCCTTTTATTAACAATGATACATCCACAGTAGCTTTGCATTCCTAGTAATGTAACTAACTGTAAATTCAATCATCGTAACAACTTTAATAGGCTTAAACTACAATTCGATACTGGTGAAATTGTAACACAAAATAAAACCGTCACAATATGGTCAAGTCAGTAGCCATTTTTCAAACTTTATTACGATGATACGCCATCCTAAAATTAAATTTCAGCTAAGGAATATACAATAGACAACTGCATCAACACAAATCGGTGTAAAGCTACAAGTTTAATAAAACATCTAGATTCTTTTCGAAAAATTTGAATATTTTCACAAAAAAATAAATGATAATTAGTATCAAACGGACTCAGTTATGGCTATCGATATCTAAATTATTGTAACAACAGAGTACACTTATGGCGTACTTAACTACTATTTACTTCTGTATCAAAAATATACGCATGTACTTACGTACACGTACTTACATGTACGCTTGTCATAGACGAAACTTTAAATAAATAGTCAATCAAATAAAAACGTGTCCGTAACGATTCGATTTAAGTATCGAAGGGATTTAAGTATTACTTATCACAATGTCGGCAGTAAATATTATTCTTAAAAAGATAAAATGGCCTTGCATTATTGTACTAGATAACGTTTGCGGGCGAGTATTTTTTCACTAAACGTGTTGCAAGAACACTGTATTAGCTAAAACATTGTAGGGGTTGTCATATTATGGCCTTTCTGCGTCCTGCAGGCACCCGCAACGGAGAACACGCAAAACAGCGTCGTTGAAGACTACGTGTTACTAGTGAAGATCAAAACAACTATGTAACGGTGTTGACTTCAATGTAATTGATTATTTTTATAAAAAAATACTGCATGCCAACACAAACATGCGAAGACTGCATCTTTGTGTGAGCATAAAAAATGATTTTACTAACAAATATTCGTCGTAGTCGTATTTATGGGCGGAACCAAGGCATTGTAAAAATAATCACAAATAATAACAGCTGCCTCATAGACAACTGTTTTATAAACAATTATGCACGAATAAAGATTCATCCAGCTTCATGTAGTTATTTTAAGAATATTCAAGATCGCTCCTGCGTGAAATGGGCTTCCGCGAACGTCTGGGTTCATATTTACTTAACGCAGTTAAAGGCCTAACATGGAAATAGAGAGAACTTACAGTATCTTGAAAGGGTGAGTCTCTAAAATATATAAAACAAGATGTGTAAAAATAATCCCCAGTCATTAGTTTAACTACTTCAATGTTACTTTTATGAGGTACATGTTTTGGCACAGAGAGACTTCTTAAAACTATATTTAATTAATTCATGTATATCTAAACGTTAACATTATATTAAATTACATAAAACATTTTTTCGATGTTCTAAAACATGTTTGACTGGTCTTAATCATACGAATCACAGCTTTTTGCATTCTCCTACTTACTTATCTTCTCGACTACCAATTTTCTAGTTTTCCTTCACTGGAATGAGTTCTTTATTATCTTAAAATACACATCGGCGTACAAAAATATGGCAAAACAATCTACTGATAAGCATACAATAAAACAAAAAAACAAAGCGCGAAAATTGCTTCATTTTCAATTTATCAAATCCAATTTCTAATACGTTTTTCCAGATCTAATATTATTTCATTAAATATTTTATTTGATACAACAATACTTCAAAGGTAATTAATATAAATCAATCCCTAGATACAAAATGCATGTAGAAGGTGAAAACGGAGTAGTTGGCGAAGAAGGCTATAAAATATGTGTATGCAATTAAAACAATTCACGAAAATGTGACGGGCTTCAAGGATAATCGTGTAAACAAGCGATAAAACATGTGTTATGTCTAAAGAGCGAACACTTCAATTATTATATTCTCAAACATTTCATAATATTCTGTAAGTTATTAAAATGATTTCATATATTCATAAATCACTCCAAAACGAAAACAGTCCTGTAAATGTGTAATTAAACCTGCTTATTATAAGTTGTAAAGTTTAAAAACATTTTAAAAAATATTCCGATTTACTGTTATAATATGACTCGGTCATTTATTAAAGAGGTATGCGAAGATTGAAAAAAGGACGGCGCGAGCGTCGATCAGCGCGTGTTGTGAACGTGCGTGGTCAGGTGCTTGGAGAGGTAGTCCGCGCGCGCGAAGCACTTACCGCAGGCCTCGCAGTGGTAGGGACGCTCACCGGTATGGATCCGCAAGTGGCGCGTAAGATCACTCTTGCCCCCGAATGCTCTCCCGCAGAATAAGCAGACAAAAGGTCGTTCGCCAGTGTGTTTACGTACGTGTAACTTCAAATTCTCCTTAGACCTCACGCATTTGCCACAAAACGGACACGCGAATCTCCTTTCCCTGTCTCTTTGTCTGTCGTCGTTGTGCATAAAACCCAATATACTAGAGTGAGAACTTGAACTCTCATGCTTGCTGCTGTCACCTCTAGATTCATTTTCTGAACTATCTGCCATCGAACTAACGCTCGCGAACGATACGGGAATACGCCTTCTCTCCTCTGATCCTGTGTCGTCATCGCGTTTACTATCGCTTTCAGAGTTTCTACAATCAGCCGAGTCATCGACTGTTACTATCGAATCGGACGCTCCGTTAGAGTCCACTGTGCTGTCTTGCTCAGCATCTCGAATAACTTCCATCGGTGGAGATTTCGTTTCAGTTTTATTTTTCTTCTTCATGGATAAATCCATTTCCCCGCCTTGGCCTATAAGAGCTTCATTCGTACTGGAGACCTGATCGGTCCCCTCGGGATTATCTGTATTTTTAGTGTGCAATCGCTCTAAAGTGTGGTTTAGCCGATGCTTTTTGAATGACTTGAGGTATCGGAACTGCATACCGCATACATCACACGTGAAGAGTTTATCTGCAGGGAGCCGAGCTCGGTGATTTTGTTCCTTGTGTTTGACGTAGGCAGATCTATACCGGTAGCTTTGTCCGCATTGTTCGCAGACAAACGGCTTATCGTCACATGAGGTTTGAGAGGCGTGTTGGAGGGCGGCGTGACGCTCCAGTAGCCACGCGGAAGGAAAGGAAGCGAGGCAGACGCCACATCGCCGCCGTTCTGAATGTAGTAAATGTCTATTCTGATAGGCCATGCAGTCATCACTGAGGTATCTGCGTATGCGGCACGCCTGTAGTGCCAGTAACGGTGACCACAGGGGCAGTGCTGTCGGGCTACGAGGCGGAATGGGACTCGGGATACTCGGCGATACGCGAGACATGTCCATGCATAACTGTAATATAAAAAAGGTCAACATAAATTTCATTTTTAAGAACGATCCTTTCGTAGAGTCATAAAATAACATACATACCTGTCGATGTAGAGGCTGGCGTAGGTATGTCAATGAAAGAACAGTTCTGTAATGATTGTAGAGCTTTTATTTGTCAAAATTGTATTTTTACAGCTATGATATGCTTATATTTGTTTCAAAAGTTACAATGATCAACAGCGATGGGTCTCTGTGAAGACTGCTGCACAATTGACAAAATATTACACCATTTTGATCCTTATCCGTCCTGATATTTATATGGTAGGCTGTAATCTTTTTTAACAAAACCGTACTGCTCTTTGTTACAACATTATGAACTATTAATAATGTTAAGGCAAAACAGATTTTATCTAATCTAAAATGTCAACAATGAATGTTAAATAAAACAGCTTAAGGAAAAACAATCGTTGGTTCCTGATTCTACAAGAAACAACAATTATTAAGCTCTATAAATAAAGTGGACCTACGTTATTTGAACTTGTGCTGAATATAATTTATATTAGCATAATATATGAAAGATCATCAGTATAATATCGATTGGAAATATGTAATAAAAATGAACGGTATGAAAGGGATGTCCAGACTGACTGATGGCTATGCTATGCTTGATAATTTAATGTGCACGCCTTAGCTTAATTAAGGCATTAAAACAGAAAAAAAATATTGGAACTTGGCGTAAATAAGTACTAGTAAACAAATACTAAACTTCTTTGCTTGGATATGTCTCTGAACATAGTTTATAATATGAAGACGAAAACGTGAGATGAAAAAAGATATTTTTATTCGTATGTTGCATTCACAGTATGATCGTAACAAAATATACTACGCTAATATAAATGTAAGTCACGAAAGTTAAATCTAAATAATTTATAATAAACACATTATAATTATTAAAACAAATTGTACCAATATACAATAATTAATACACCTACAGGAACTTAGAAAAATTGCAATATAAGTTCTATATTTAGGTATGCCACTTAAAAAAATGGTAGGTCAATTACAACTAACCGGTTCGCGCATCCATCGGCGGACGAAACTTAACAATGCTATAATATCTAACACTATACAAAATAAATCTATTGAAATATTGGTCACGAAAATAATTTTGCACTGGGTGTTAATCGTTTGATAACATCACAAGATTGGAATGCGCTAATTACGGAGGTCTGCTTCCACTAACATATACCACACGCTGCATATAGGAATACAGGGTGACAGCAATTGCTGCGGTTTTGCTGTTCAACTCAAAGTATACGAAAATTATTGCGCAAGTTACATATCATAACGCAACTTACAATTTTCACCATAAAATTACACATCTTTACTATCTGCTACATATACTATGTATATTCCGTGATTTGCAGCCTTTATATAAGTCTTGTATAGGCAAGAGGCACTCTAAATATAAAACTGTGGTCACAATTTATTATATAAAAATGAATCTACGTTGTCTATTTCAACACATGAAATATTTCGTGCTAGTGTTCTCTTAAAGTTATCATGCTCCGTAGGTACTTAAGAAAAAAAATATCTACATGATCTCGAAATACAATATAATAAATATGTTTTTATTTATTTGTGCTAACGGCGTGACTCTGCTGGGACGTGGGACGTGGCGACAACAGGCAAATGTTAAAATTTGAACAACTGCACTTGAAGGTCGTACAAACTACTGCTCATGTAACGAGTTACAATTCTCTAACAACATCCTGCATATATACACGTCAATACATACAAATATAATCTATCATTATTATTATTTAATCAATAAATAGTACCTCTGAATGTTAGGAAACAAAATAGTATTTCAAACGGCATTCTGTACTACTATAAAAACTATTTTGTTAAAAACTCGTACAAATTTGTTAATTCGCATTATTATTAACCATTTATTTATTGCTATTAATTATTTCTGTAAATTGTAAATATTCAATCTTTCTTAAAATAAGCAGAGGAACATTAATGAAGGTTTCAATATTGCTATAAAGTTTGGTAAAGTTCGACTCCGAAACATAAAATGAGTGCAGCTTTTCAAATAGCAACATTCTCTTGACTCGTACTTTATATAATTTTACTTTGCTTTTTAGACAAATCCGAACTCTAGCTCCGGGAAGTAGCGCATCTACCAATCTATTCTCTAAAATGCATTTACAAAGTGTGATTTTTTTAACAAGAGACCAACATTATATTTTACTTTCTCGCAATAAATTTGTTGGAAATTTGCTAGAACTTTACACACAAATACCTATATGAAATTATTTATATTCAAACAATATACATATAACGAATTAGTATGTACGCTTAAATTTACTCGTACTAGATTGTCTATCGCCCGGTAAAATTAAACATGCATGAGTTTATATGGAATGTTTGTGTTGTTGAAATGACCAGTATAAACCGCGCACTCTCTACTACAAATAACAAACAATAATATCGTTTAAACTTTGAAACAAACTCTCCGTAGCTTACCACACGCGACGTTTGGAAGAGCTTTCTAAGGACACTACCATAATCATTATTTCGATATTTATTATTTTAACATTCCACAGAAATTAAAACATAACTGGTTGAGATGCCGTAGTACTCGAGGCGTCATACTTGTATCGTGTGCATTGTAAATAATTACATATTACCTACATAATATCGGTGGCTTTCTTTCCAAATTATAATAAATATTCATGAGATACTGGAATCATATCGGAATGTCAGGCCTTTGCGAACTGAACGAGTAAGTACACTTACAACAACACAATGCATTGAAACACAACGTTTTTATTAATGGCATAATCAAATTGTATTCCGTTTATATAACACGCCTTAACCTCTACGCAATGCCTAAAACTTAAAAAATAGTATGAGATCTGTCAAGAAATATCAAGATAAATTTACTTATATTACGCGTGTTTGTTACAAAATTCTTAAAATGATTACGTTGATTTCAGAGAGTCAGTAATTTGGAAGATTTTTTCACTTTTTTACGCGACTCCTTGAGAGCGTGTCTAAATCTCATTATTCGTAATTGAAGACGTATTCAATTTCGACTGCACGCCCTAAACCTAAATATTTCAAATCACTATCTGAGATCGATTTATTTAACTCCCAGATGTTGCATCCTTACTTGTATATATCACAGTTCTTTTCCTATATTATTACCATAATACTTTCATTTGATATATTCCAGAATAATCAATTACTAAATTTCTAATATAATAAAATGTACGCTTACGCTCAAGAAACCTATAGTTAAAAATTAAATAAAACGTTTCTTCGTAGCCTAATAATAATTTTGACAAATATATTTAAAATAAGTGTAACAATACCGCACATTTTTGTAAGATATAAATATGATATGTACCAAAAGATGTTTTAGACAGATCTATTCACTAGTATAAGTAATGAATTTCGTATATAAGAACGATAAGATGTGCCCACTTAGAGCGCAACATATACAATGCACACGGACGCCGGAGAGTACCGTCGGCAAAACAAACTAAATTACTAAGAAATCTTACATACTAAAGTGAGCCAACATTCAATCAGTTCCAAATCAAAGCTTTAAATATATTGTTGTGATGTCTACATATGATATCTCTGAACTAAGCAACGTGTAGATATTCAGCCCAACAGTTCGAAGGCCACGAATCTAAACGTTGGAAACAAACAGTGTCAATGTAAAAGTAACTTTATGATCCGTAAAATATCCCTGTATTTGACTCTGTTGAATTTGTTGAACACAGCGATCGTGAAATTCAAACGCTTTGCGTATGAAATGTAGTTAGTTTGCGGAAACATTTTAAAAATGCATGCAAGTTTTAAAATTTCATTTAAGTTCACATTTCTCCATACTACATTTTGTACTAACAAAGCATTTGAACTATCCTAAACAATAAGTGGTGTTGTTCTGCAGTATGAAAATAGATAGAAAACTTTTATATACTTTATTTATACATACTACGCCCCTTAAATCCTTAACCGGGTGTACGTTGCCCATCGGTCAGCAGATAAAATATTGAGAAATGTTCGATGGAAACAGAAGGTGAGAATAGCCTAGGAATAAGGGGCGTAGCACTCGGACAGAACTGAAACAGCGTTAAAGCTTTGATTCCCATGATCACATCCACAAGCCTCCCCGTGTTTCTCAATACAGAGCTACTGAAGCGTTTACACCCTAATAAATTTCCTAAAAATCCGACATTATGAAACTATATCTTATTTACATTTATATGTCGTAGTATTGCTTTTGAATTACCTCAGGGGGAGCGTGCGTCAACTTCGAAAGACATAAAATTAGTAAAACTCTCAAATCCTAACTTTTTAATCATTACGAACTATACTGAGTGCAGTTTTCGTATGGTCTCTAATAATTATAATTAAAGCACTCATTATCAATCTTTAATTTGGTTTATAAAATCAACTCTGCGACAATTCTACTATAATAAATACGCAAGTCTCTAAGGTTAAGTCAGTTCTAAATTATTACAATATTTTACATTTTCCTTTTAATTTTTAAAAGCTTTGAAATGGCAACTAAATAATTATGAGAGCTCATAAAAATATATATTTTCATATATATTAAAAGTAATAAGCAAAAGAAAGGAAAAAGCGACTCCCTCTATTTCGTAACCGAAATAAAATTAATAAAAAGAAGTTATACTTCTCTAGCTAACTTTGGCTATGCCGTCTAAGTGACCCATCTTGAAACGAGTTTCCGTATCACTAAAGCGTAAAGAAAGCACCTAATGTTTAAAACGTTAAAAAGCAAACAGAACGAGGAACCGATAAGCGCACTCTTAAAACCGAAGATTAACAACTTTAGTGTGTCAATTATCTATTAGTGAAATATCAAATATTATTCATATCGTTCAGATCACAGTTGCGGCGTTTAAATCACATTCTTAACTAATTACAACATATTGTCCTCCTTTTGTTCATTCGACTATCACGTCTCGCTCACCATTGACTAATTCCAATAACTGCTTATTATTGGCAATATTACAGACTATTGTGTATCATTCACAATATTATTGACTATATTACTGTCTAAATACAGTCAACCAATAAACGAAAAGTGGCTCATATTTCTTAAATCAATGCATGAATACTACAATAATAAATTTAATAAATAATAAATTCATGCCAAGTTTGACGTTGTTAAACTAAATACTAGTTAGTAAATAATAGATAAGGTATATAAAATTTGAGATTTCGCATGTTTTTTTTGTTTTTTATTGTTATTAACCTATGATGAAGTTGCTTTCAAAATAGATTATGTATAACCTGAAATATAAACTAGGATTTATATAAATATTATTGTGAAATATAAATAATATTTTCGAGCTCCACACTAATAGGGTAAAAATGTGAGCAAAACATACTATATTTCAAACCGTTTCATTATAGCTATCTATTGCAGACCAATATTAACGACGAAGCTTACAGAATGAACTATGTTACAGTTAGAATAAACATATGTCAATATATAAATTTTTCACCATTGCCGTTAGGCCCTTGTGAGTACTTATATACGTACTTTAACTTTTTTTCAATAATATACAGGTTTTTTACTATTCTTATTGTTTCCTAATAACTGTTATATTGTTTTTGGAGGACAATCTCACTAAACGTATCTGTCCGTCCGTACGTCACGGGTCTCTAACGTAAATAAAATCAGTCAGACCAAAAATTAAGATATTTTCGAGGCGAAACCAAATATTTTATTTGAAACTCAATTATAGGATTTCAAGAGTTACAAACGAGTTTTTAAAAAAGGCTTCAATGAAGGGAAGCAAATAGAGTATTTTCTAATTCATGTACCGCCTGTGTTACTTGAGAAAATATTGATACTGTGAGGAAATATATAAAAATATAAAGCGACAATTTTTAGATTGATAGATAGAACTTAGAAAAAATAAAAATACCAGTGACGCCCAAGCACTTGTCTTAAGGCTTCGCAGCAACGGGTTTAATTTATTGCTGGAGATCATAGATATAAAGCTTCATTTTATAGTCTCTACTGACGGCTACAAAATAAAATTCTATATAATCAACAATAAATATATGTTAAATCTACTGTTACCTATGATATTAAAAAAAGATTACAAAGAGATGTAATATTTTAAAGGAGGCAACTCTATTGCACACATAATATAAATGTTTTTTACTTCAAAAATGAATAAATAGAAAGTTGTCATAGTTGCTAATTTTTAAACATGTTTGATAAGGGGTATATTTCAAAACAAAACTAGCGAGGAATTTGCAATTTCTTTATACCATGTATCATACTCGTACATACATATCATCACGCCAGTTTCCCATTCGGATAGGCAGAAACTATGGAACGCCAGGTGCGCCAGGTTGTAAAAGGAAAGGTATGAAAGTGAATGTAATGAAGACGAAAGTGTTGGTGATTGAAAGGAATGAATTGTTACAGAGTGTCAAATAATGATGGGAGATGATAAAGTGGAACAAGTGAAGGAATTTGTGTAGGTTCCATGTTTACGAGAGATGGAAAATATAAGGGAGATACTGAAATAAGAGTGATTTCAGTTATCAATGGTGCGTTATACTCGGTTTTAACGAGCAAAAATATATGACGCAAAGCTCGCCTTGCATTCATATTCTATTAACGTCAACATTGACATAGGGTCAAAGCTGTTGAAATGAGAGCGTTGAGGAATAAGTACGGAGAACGAAAGAAGTATACAGATCAAGAGAGGGTGGAGATATAGGCAGGGACGGCCCTAGACGCATACATATGGATCAAATAGCTGATGTGCTGAAGAAGGGCTAAATCAAAAGCACCCGAAACCGAAGAGCATGCGAGTAGAGATTGATGAGTGTGGAAGAGGCGAGAGAGGTATGTTTGGATCATGTATCATCATACTGAATTAAACACTAAACACAGTAGTGGCCGTTAAAGTAGTGAGCAAGTGTGGCCTTAACAAACCTTTTTTCTTTCACACGTTGTTTCAATGTAAGAACTGGGACAGAAAACGTTACTAACGTTAAAAGAGTAGGAACTGACTCCTACTTTACCAATTTTTTATTATATTCATAAAATATTCTCAATATGTAGCGCCACATTTGATATGATAGGTGTATTTTGCATGCTTTTTTTATTGGCGACTTTGACATTAAATTTATTAAAGTACGAATACAAAGGAGTGTGTAAAATTTGCATTACCGCCACTTTTTCATTCATTGAATATCATTAAAAATTATTACCAATAATAAGGCAGGCTATTGGCTAATAAAACTTTGTAGAATTGTGCACTACAGTCCCATACTCATTGATGAGGGCTCTCTTCTTCGGTGTCGACAGGACTCGGCGACAGAAACTTGCGAGCGTACTTTGGATAATGGGTTTTTTCGTGGGCTTTCAGTATGGTGGATCGTGAGAAAGTCTTCCCACATAACACACACCGAAAGGGCCGTTCACCTGGAAGTGAAGAAAAAATATTAAGAACACCTAATGTGAGCAACGCCGACAATAGCCTATCTAGTAATGGATAGTCATTTTGGGTCCTCCATTGGGTCATTTGGGTCCTCCGTAGGGCACGTTAAGCCGCCGGTCCCGGTTGTTTTATATGACAGTCGGATGGCAGTATAGTCCCGGTTTTCTTATAAAAGACAGTATAATCAAGTAGAGAAGTAAGGCGCATATAAGCAGTATGACTGTAGAAGTGGCTCTACTTCACAACTGGCACCTACTAGTATATATGTCTTCTCTCGAGAACATCAGTTCTCAATTTTTCTTAGTGCCGCAACCCCCTAACCAGCCAAAAGTGCATATTAAATATTCTATAACATAGTAAGATAGATAGGCAAGGTATGGAGTAATTTCCAAAAAGGTTCCGGAGCGATCTACGGGTCCAAACTCTTCCTCAACAATTCATTGGTGCCATTAGTATCAATAGGCTCCCTGCGACCTTTCTTTCTTCTTGATAGAGGTGGGCGTTGAATGGTGCGTTATTATTACTATTAGTTAGACATTTAAGCCTCATTGATTCATTGAGTGTGCTGTATCATTAATTAATGGATTCATTTTAAATTATGAAGAAATTATAATACAATAATAAAATCAACTCACCCGTATGAACTCTACAATGGTCCTTCATATGATGCCTCAACTTAAACGCCTTTCCACAAAATTCACACTTAAATGGTCTATCACCGGTATGTACAGGCAAATGTGCTATTAGTGAAGAAACGTCTGGAAAACTCTTGCCACAAAACTTGCATAGTACGACGTTTCCTGGCTCCATAGGCCCAATGTCTAGATCTATGGGCGACTCTTCGGCAGGCAAGCTCATGTATGTAGGTTCACTGAATTGACTGATCAAAGGCAATCCCATTGGCCTCGCCAGCAAGGCATCGCGGTACTTCAGTGTATCCAACGTGTGCGTTGTAAGTATGTGCCGCGTCAGTTTGCTCTGGTGGGGAAACGTTGCGCCGCAGTGCATGCATGGGTAACCCCTGTCCCCCTCCTCAATTCGCACCCTAGCGGACCCTTCGTACTCCTGCAACCACAAAAAAGAACATCAACTTCTTTTTTCTCTTGTTCAATTTTACACGGACCATACTGTGTGCAATATCTCTACCACTACTTTCTAAATTGAGATGCAGTCTCTGTAAATTTTAACTTTCTATCTAATTAAGAAGTTGACGCTCATTTTTGCCCAAAATGTGCAGGAGTAACCCGGAAGCCGGCTACGCGTAATGCCTTGTTGTTTAGCAACGCGCGCGCGTACAGAATCAAAGATTCGTACTGTAACGTATGCATGTATATGGCCAAAGAGAAAATAAAAATAAATGCCCAAAAATATATATCAAACAAAATGAATGAATATAAAAAATGATGGCCAACAAAATGAAGGTCAACTTCTTGACAGCAAGGCATAGTACTCGATGTTTAAAATAGCGCAGCATAACATACAACAAGCATGCATAGTAAATAACTCAAATTTGTCACATAAAACACCAACTAAACTGCACATGAATCACGACATCTTAATAGTTAGAAGCTTTTCCGCCATCAACATTTATGATGTGAGAAATAGTAAATGCTCAAGTTTAGTAACATGTTGCATTTAATTATAGAGTAAATTAAGTGTCTCGTTGCAAGTAGACACAAATTTAAATATTTTATATCAAATATATACACATATGTATTGTTTATAAGCAACTTGTTAAAACAAATAAATAGGAAATTATTTGCTGAATTGCGAAAATGAGTACTGAATTTCTACAATTTTGGACGTACTGTTATGCACAAGCACAAAACAATTTTGATCATGATTAATGTACATACATATTACATGCATAGAACACTCAGAAAATAAATAAAAAATACGTAACATGCAAATACATATATAATCAGTGAACTTTAAAGATCAACAGAAAACATGACATTTATATAGCATAATTTGATATTAAGATAATCAGCATAGATGCTTTAAATGTTTGCAATATATGTTATAAATTTACGGGTACAAAAATAAGAGATTTTCCAAATAAGGTTGTGATAAATTTACTTTTCTAACAAGTATTCCTTGAAACATTCATCATTGGAATCTTAAAGTTATATTTTTGAATTGCTATTTACAATCACACCACATTCATTTACGCACAAAAAGGCTTTAATAAATGTTATAATTACCATAATTGTCTATATACATCTATCTACAACAATAAGCATAGTATCAGGCATTTAAGTTGGCAGGCAGCTCAGTCACTTTTTCGTTCAGAAAAGTGAAGTTGGCAACGCAATAGTAATGCCCTCGATGCTGCAAGAATCTATAGAACAGACAGGCTATTTGATTAACGGTAAAAGATAGTTTTTAAATTTATATAGATCTACAAATATAGAGCATTTTTTTTAAATTATGTATTAAATACATAATGGCCTGCTAGGAAACAATGGAGGCATGAGCATGCTGTAATTTTATTACATAAAATTTAAACTGTTTTTGATATTTAATAACTCATTATTTTAGTTATTGACACCATTTGGCATTCATATAAGTGCTTGTGAAATTGAAGTTAAAGTCAAATATGTTGTAACTCGGAGGGTTTAGTGATGCCAATTGTTTATACGTAGTGTCTATTTGCCAACTTTAATGCCAAGTACTATGTACGTAATACAAAAATACATACAGGCTCATGTTGCATCCGGTACTCCGATGAAGATTCGCCACCTTTCTCTTCATTACTCCGATCCCAGTCCACTTCTTTTTTTAGTGACTGAAACATAAAAAACTACCATTGAAAATGAGCAGCGCTTTTTGCAACAGGTCAACAAGCATTGTCTGACTCAACCACTGTCAGTTCCCAAATCAAGATGAGGCGAAAAACAATGATTTTGTTTGTTTGTGTCATGTTGTGCAAATTTCAAATCGCTTTTACTACAAGTTCCTTGAAAATTGGCATCTATCTGTATCAAAATCTAGGAAATATATAAGATTTTAAATCATTGTCCTTGAAAACACTTTTTAGGACAGGTAGTGAGCGCATTAGAGCAGTCCAGCTGGCGAAGTATCTTCACCTCACAGAAAACTGCAGCCAAATAACAACTCCGTAGAGGGTTGTTGTCTCCCTGTGAGTGAATGAGGTTACCAGAAAACTGGAGTTAATGTGTTGACAGCAAAAATAGCATCGTACAAGCCATTCTTAATGTATTACAAGTGTTCATAGGCTATGATAACCATATACGAGTATATAGTATATATATATATTGACTACTAGCTTTTAACCGCGCCTTGCTCGCAT
Source organism: Pyralis farinalis (assembly GCA_947507595.1). Lineage (NCBI taxonomy): Eukaryota > Metazoa > Arthropoda > Insecta > Lepidoptera > Pyralidae > Pyralis > Pyralis farinalis. Next base: position 21,544,737 of record OX382266.1, on the reverse strand, counting down.
TGATAAAAAATTTTTTTTAAATAAATAGTATCCTATTTTACTTCTGTTACCTGCAAGAATATGTGTACAAAGTTTCATGACGATTGGTTCAGTAGTTTTCGCGTGAAAGCGTAACAAACAAACGGACATTCACATTTATAATATTAGTAGGATATACGAAAAACACAGTGGGCTGAGCAGCCTGGGATATGGCTCTCCCTTTACAGGAATGTAACGCGTCATTTAAGACAGGCAGCGCGCATCAAAGCAACTTCCTGGAGGGTTGTTGTGTTCCTAAGAGTGAGTGCGGTCACCAGTAAGCTCCTAAGGAGTTGCTGTATTGGTAACAGAGGTGGCATCGCGCGAGTGATACTTAATGTATTGCAAGAATTCATAGTCGTAACCACTTTACATCAAGTGGTATGTATATATATATATTATGCTTGTAATCCTCCCGAGGTTGTATAAAAAAAATTGGAAACCATGTAAGAAGATCTTGGATCAAGCTAGAGCTAATTTAACCCGACTAAAACTGCAGGTTGTTATTTTAGAAACTATTTAAGAGTGCTTATGTTTGTAAATTATCTCAAAAATTTTATTCTTGTAATGGCAAATATTTTAAATACAATAGTTGAATACATATGAGTATGACAAGCGGTATGCTGCTTGTCATACTCATATGTTACACAATAGAGACAAGTTTTCATTAATTGACAAACAATTGTTCCTACAGTTTATTTGTTGAGCAGATCGCTTGTCATACTCATATGTTGTTACCCAATATAGACAAGTTTTTATTAATTGACAAACAATAATACATATCTTAATATATACAATTCAAAGTCCTGACTGACTCATCAACGCCCAGCCCAAACCCTTGGACCTAGGAAGCTGAAATTTTGCACAGATATTGTCTTTATGACGTAGGCAAGGAATAAGACGGGATTTTTCGAAATTCCCACGGGAACGGGAATAATAAGGATTTATATTTTCGCTATAAAAGTTGCCCTATCTCCGTTATTATATTTATTAGAGACTTGAAATTTGGCATATAAATATGTGATTGCAATCACTAAAAACCGTTTTTAGGATTTTTCGAAATTCCCTCGGGAAAAGGAATAAAAAGGATTTATTTATATTTTGTCGCTTTAAATTTACCGTATCTCCGTAACCATATGTATTAGAAACTTAAAATTTGGCATATAAGTAGGTGATTATGAAAACAAAAAACAATTTTCAGGATATTTCGAAATTCTCACAGGAACGGGAATAAAAAAAGATTTACTTATATTTTCGCTTTAAAGTTGCCTTATAAAAAAACAGAAAATATGGTGCATAGGGTGATTTATTCTGTAGTCTACGCGGACGAAGTCTCGGGCAAAAGCTAGTAATATATAAACATACTGCAAAAGTATATTTCTGTTTATATTTAACTTAATAATATTATTTAAATTAGCAATACAAATAATTTCAAAGAGCATTTTCAGACCTATTGTTTATGAAACAACACAATTTCATGGCATCACAGCATAGTAAGGCAATTTTTCTATTATCAAAATGACTCTAAAACAAAACTTGTTAATAATTTTTACAATCAATACTTTGGTTATTTCTAGCATTTTAGGAAGTGGTAGGATAATAAGGTATAATATTATTTCAAACTAGCTGCTGCCCGCGGCTCCGCAGCGTGGAGTCAAATAACGTAGCCTATGTGTTAATCCAGATCATAATCTATCTACGTGCCAAATTTCATTCAAATCTGTTCAGCCATTTAAGAGTGAAAGAGCAACAACCATCCATACATACAAACTTTCGCATTTATAATATTAGTAGGATGAAACAATAAACCATATTTTTGTTATATACTACGTCAGGAGGCATACAACCATATGGCCCACTTGATGTAAAGCATTTACCATAGCCTATTAACACTTGTAATATATTAAGTGTCACTCGCGCGATGCCTCCTCTGCTGCTTACACAACAACTCCTTAGGAGCTTAGTGGTGACCTCAGTCACACACAGGAACACAACAACCCTCTAGTGAGTTTTTATTTGGCTGCAGTTTTCTGTGAGGTGGAGGTACTTCCCGAGAGGGGTTCTTTGATGCGCTTTGATATTGATATTATCCATATGTGTCATTTAGACTTTATGTGTATATGTCATTTACGGGCACAAATAGTTTGTTCTGCAGGACTGAGGAAGTGCCTCCACCTTAAAGTAGATTGCAGGCAAATAACAATGTGTTTGTTGTTTGATTCCTGGAAGGGAGTGAATTTACATAAAAGTTCTTGAGATTTGATTGAAGATATTGTTAGTGTTCATAAACTAATGGTACTAATGCCAGCAACACCAGGCCAGCTGTTTTTGTATTTGGGTGTTTTATCATAGTATATAAAAATTATAATAAATATGCTAACTTATTGTGTATTGTGTAGCAGATCATTGACATTAAAACATAAATTAAATATTAAAATTTGCATTTCTTACTAAGGGTACTTGTTGAACAGGCGGCAGCCCTGAAGGTCCAGCGATGGGTTCACTCCTAGGACTTGGTAGTGACTGGTGAGGTGCATGAGACAAGCCAGGATGGGGAATAGCATTTAAGACACTCAGTCTCTGCTCTACCGGAGAATATCGTGGCCCCAGAACACTTGTACTGTGGCTGTTTATGGTCATATTGATTCCTGAAAATTTAAATACAAGTATTAACTTTACCCAATACCTTTTGGTAGGTAGCCTAATATCTTCTAAGCTTCCTACTCTTATTTATATTTTCTAGATAAATTTGTTGCAAGTTCCAATGTAGCCAGTTTTACCACTGAGACGCGACAAGCCTGTCCATCGTAATTCAATAAAAAAAAATAATAACACTGGAATCTTTTGTTGCATCCCAAACCAGGTCATATAATAGTCTAACAATGACAATTAACGTCACTTGAAGAATATTTTTCTGGTTAGTTGTAAAATGACTCTTGGTTGCATGTACCTGTGGACCATTCCGATTACCTGTGTTTCATATGTTAAGTAATGTGAGTACTTAGTTAATTGTAGGCCAGCATCTGTTGAATCTTTTTTTACGAATAAAAAGCAACTTTTCAGTTTACACAGCTTGCTGTGTTGCATTATTTTATTACTAACTAGTACATTTAATATTAAGCTCCCATACAAGCAAAAACTTAAATATTTTTTTCTAAGTCTTATGGCACTTGGTTACCTCTGCCTACCCAGCATTGGACCTGGCGTAAAGATATACATACTTATTCTATTAATGAAAAATGGACGAGAGGAAAATTCTAACCAAGCGGATAACAAACCAATTGGTCCATGGTTCCAATCCTGCTGTACACGTGTACCACTAAATTCATGTTTTCGAATTTATGTACATAATTGTAATTAAAACTTGTTTGGAGATGAAGGAAATCAATGTGAGGAAATCAAATAATTGATTTGAGCTATGAGAGAGAAGTAAGTTAAATGGCTTAGGCTTAGGTAGCAGACTCCACTAATCTCAATGAATTAGGAAACGGGATAATGCAAGGAAAAATAGAAGAAGGAAGACCTATATAGAAAAAAGAATCCAAAAAGATAAATTTTATGTAAAATTCCTTATAAATTAATGTTTGTTTTGTTCCTGCAAGTAAGTGAGGATACCAGCAAGTATTAAATTCTTATTTTAAAAGCAGATTGCCAGAGTCTTTACTAATTTTACTATAAAAAGTTTATAAAAGGACAGTTAGTTGCATGAATATTAAAAAAAAATAAGTTTAAAATATTACTGTGCATATAATGGTAGTTACCTAAAAGACTTGTTTTGTTTACTTTATTTTTAGGTTTCTTATGAATAGACAAATAATTGAATAAGTACTTATTCTCAATTTTATTTTTCTGTTGATTTTTGAGAAAAGGTTTATCTTTAAGTCCCTTGTGTGATAGAACAGCTTTGTATTTTATTTGTTTTAGTGGTAAGAGATTTGTGTCAAAATAGATAAAACTATTAGGAAAATCAATAATATATAATTTTTTAAGTTAAGTATAATTATTTATTTTATTATTCTGATTGCTGTAGGAATGTAGTCAGATTATTATAAATTATCAATGAAAATAAGTTAGCTCATAAACAACTACTTTGATTTGTTTCATAAAACAAAAGAATGTGTCTCCCCTCTGTATTGAGACTCTCCTAACCAATTAGAAAGCAATGTTAGTTATAAAACAGTCCTATTACTTTATGGCTGCTTAGAACGACCCATGAATATAGTTGAGCTGGATCAATGTTTTTTGTGTAATGCCTTAACCTGTAAGTTGTTATTGTCAACTAACTATTTGTTGATCTTGAAATATTCCTAAATTAAAATATTGAATGGGCTAGGCACAAGCTTGTTTCTATCATAAAATAGGAGTCTTATTTCTACTCTAATATAACCAGACATTTATGTAAGTTGACCGTACTCACAAATAAATCATTTTTCAAGTAACCCCTTGTCTGGGTTTGCAGGATCCAGGTCTAGAAATTAAGGTTATAACGGGAAATACATTACAGATTCGCATATTTATGCAGTACACTAAAATCTTTGCAGTAACTTTAGCAACGCAGTTTTAAACTTTTGCACGATTTTTGACTTCTCTAAAAGAGTTAAGTAACATCGGCGAAAATTTATTTGTTTTTGATGTGATAATGTAGTAAACGACATGCATTTAATAATTTCTAAGTTGCGTAAAAAGAACGTAATGACATAATTTTTCCTGAGTGAACAGTGAAACAAATAAATAAAATAATAGTGTCACAATTGTCTCCTAAAGCTAATTATATACAGAAGTGGAAAAATTCCAAATATAACAACAATCAGAATGTATCTATGTAGTCAAAAGCGCAGGAAGAATTGAAACTAGGGATGTTAAAAAATAATCGATTTTTATTTTAATCGATTATTATTTTCGTATAATCGATTTTTTATAATCGATTTTCAAAGTAATATTAATCGATTTTTAATAAATCGATTAAATAAATTACGCGTTTAAATCGATTTTCATAAATAGCACCATCTATGGGCCGAATGAAAAAACTCGAAGCATTATTACTTACAAGTTGATTATATAAAAAACGGCGCAATCTGTAGGTATGTATGCGTATAAATTAGTTTCAGTGTAGTGAGTGAGATCTGAGATAATATAGTTGTTGGTAAACAAAAAAAATGTCTTCTAACCGTAAAACACATAATGTCGTCGTTTAGTTTTTAGGGTTCCGTACCCAAAGAGTAAATCGGAACCCTATTACTGAGGCTCTGCTGTCCGTCCGTCTGTCACCAGGTTGTATCTCATGAACCGTGATAGTTAGACAGTTGAAATTTTCACAGGTGATGTATTTCTGTTGCCGCTATAACAACAAATACCAATAAATAGAATAAAATAAATATTTAAGGGGGCTCCCATACAGCAAACGTGATTTTTTTGCTCATTTTTGCTCGATATTGATAACGGCAAAAGGTAGACGCTTGAAATTTTCACAGAATATTTAGTTATATTAGTTATATATATATTTAGTTATTTAGTTACTTTAAGAATAAATAATTAAATTAAAGTAAAAAGTTTTTATAGATAATGGTACGGAACCCTTCGTGCGCGAGTCCGACTCGCACTTGGCCGATTTTTTAATTGTCATTTTAAGTATTTTATTTTAATACTAGTCAAATGTAAAATAGGGCGTGACATTTGTGACAATAATTATTTTTAATTTTGTTATTGTTTAAATTTAAAAATTAACAAAAGAATTGTTTTATATTTTTGTTTTTGAGACCATACCGTCGTCGTTAAGTTTTTTAACTGTTATTTTAAGTATTTTATTTTAATACAAGTCACATGTAAAATAGGACTGGACATTTGTGACATTTTTTTTTATTTTATTTATATTTTATTTTTTGCGACAATAAGGTTGTCATTTTGTTGGGGTGCTCATTTCATTTTCATTATGACTGAGAACAAATTCTCAATCAATAATGATATTTGGTTTCATTACTCCTTAACTTGAAAGTTTAAAAGAACATTTGCTTTGATTTTTAGTTTTGAATTGGTTATTTTTTTTTATTTGATTTTTAATCTGATTGATTGTTAGGGCGGCTTGCACCATATCACTAAATAATACTTAAATGGAATTTAAATTTAAATTTACGTTTAAGTCATTGCAACGCCTTGCACCACGCTAAATAGGTTGCTAAACCTGTTTAGAGAACTGTCAAAATTAAACACCCAATATCGGCTATTTAGCAGAGCTAAATACGTTTAGCGCCATATAAGCTTACGTTTTGAGGTATTTTTTGATAGGTTATGTTTGTGTGTAGGTATAATTTGGTGTAGGTACCTATTGTTTTGAATCTGTTACAATAATGGATATTTGGGGGTTTTATCCGGATGATGATGAAGAAATAAATAAGTTTATAAGTAGACGTGAAATAATAAAGGGAATTAATATAACAACCAATTTATTTCAGACTCTGAGTGATAAACAAAAAACACTTTTTCTCATCACAAGCTCGGAAGCATAAAGTAACAAACTCAAGAAACAAGCAAATAAAATGGAGGTTATATACCCACGTAGGTCACTTTGTATCAAAATTGACAGGCTGGTTCCTATTTACGCATACTTGAATCCAGAAAAAGAATATTTTGTTTAAAAATGGCGTCAATCGTGGTACTTATACGTCGCGAAACATAGGGGAACTGTTTTACCGACACAATAAACAAGTTTAGTTAAATGATCTTCAAAACAGCTTCGTGCAAGAAGTCACTAAACGTAATCATGTTAAACACATTTAACGATTTAAACGTATTTAGTTAAAATTATTTAGGATATATTTAAACGAAATTTGGTGCAAGTGGCCCTTAATATGAATCTCTTAGGTTTATTATTGGAATATGAAAAACATGTAGGATTTTAAATAATAGAAATAATCGATTTTTTTCGCAAAAATCGATTATTTTTTTTGATTAAAATCGATTATTGACAAATCGATTAATATTGAATAAAGAAAAATCGATTTTTATTAAATCGATTCTTTTCCATTAATGTCACATCCCTAATTGAAACTAGGTATCTTACGCTTGGCTTTGACTTTTGTGACTTATGTCAAAGTTATTTTTCACTAACTAACACTAACACGTTTTGCTTTTCGGCCCTCGGTTCTCAATTGACGACCGCTTTTGCTAATTTCAATCACTTTTTATTATTAGTTTTAAGCTCCGTGAAAACGTGAACAGTCCTTTGCCTTAGTAAAATAAAATAATGTAGATTTGCCAAAACCATAAAAATTATTGACTTTGACCATTATGCTATTTTTGCCAATATTTGATAATATAGTGATTATTTAACATGTAATCGAATAAACGAACGACTCCAGCAGGAGTTAAACGTAATAAAGAAATTTAATAGAGCAAGCGGATTTAGTAGGCAACATGAAATGGAAATTTTATGGACCCGTGTTCACTGCATTATATTGCAATCAAAGTTCACTTTGTATGAATATTGATCACCGGTTTGCTATATAAAATACTACCAATACTGTCAAAGCAATATTCAGGGATCTGATAGCCTTAGGTTAGCAATAGGTAGGTATGCACATGTGGTGTGTCCTGACTGTGCCTGGCAAAAACTCGGGCTCCTTTATTACAGACGTTTACGTCGTACGTTACCTACATTTTTTCTCAGGAGGCTAGGAAAATGATGGCATGAAATGAATAAGAGATAAATAATGAAGTTGAGTTCATAAATTTACGTTGTAAATTTAAGTTGTAAGTATTTGGAAAAAATTAAAGGATATTAAATTTATACAATGAGAATGATGATTTAGCTGACGATTGCTCTAAGCTGGGGCGCTATCTGCTATTCGGTTAAACATAAATATTACCTACATGCAGTCATGAGATATTGTAAGGAGAGTACCTACTATGAACAACTGATGTAAAATCCACTGGAAGAAGAACACGTAGAACGTGAGAGAAGGAAAAGAAAAAACAAAGGCAATCACTGTCATGTTTTATATACAGTGGCAGTGAAGATTTACGATAGAATTTAATTTGCACATAAGAGCCAACTAAAAGGACGCTTTTTTGAATAACTAGTTATCATAGTGATGGTAGGATAATCAATCCTAATTTTAAGACTATATACTATAAATGCATTATGTGCAGTTATAGTGATAAGACAGTAATTATGATATTTTGAATATACGCACTTGGTACTACTGTGTTACAAGGTTTAAATGACAAATTAAAAAATATTATTAGAGGTCATAGAAATAGGTATATTATCTAACCGACATAGTTGCAATGACAATATGAATTATTTTACGTATCATATTTCTAAACTTACCCATGCTATCATTTTGAGTGCCATTGGACCTTAATGATACTGAATCATCATCAGGTGATGACGTCCGCATAGGTTCGTCAGGTGGTTCATCTTTTGGAATAGGCGGATGCGTAGGAGTGGGCGTCTCGATTGGAACTTCCGGTCGAAACCGCCGCACAGATAATAAAGGTGATATTCTAGGCGGAGACGCTTCCGGGACCTCTCTTGGATCTCCTCTACAATCTCGGCCATCTCTGATATCCCTGGAATCTCGAATCTCTCGTAAGTCCCTCGGTTCCCGAATGTCTCTCGAGTCCCGTGTTTCTCTATGATCCCTTAATTCTCGTGGTTCTCTTAGGTCCCTGTGTTCTCTATGCTCTCTGTTAGTGTCTCGGAGGTCCCTCGGCTCTCTCAAGTCTCGGGGTTCCCTTGATTCTCTATCTCTGTGTTCTCGTATATCTCTCGATTCACGTGGTTCCCGGTTGTGACCTTCTCTCACTTCACGAATTTCTTTGCATTCTCTTTCACGAGTCTCACGAGCCTCTTTGTGATCGCGCCTCTCCTCTTTCTCCCGGGTTTCTCTATTATCTAACCTTTCGTGGAGTTCTGGACACTCTTTGGTGTCTTGAGGTTGGCATTCTTCCATTGGTTCTGATACGTTTCTAGCATCGATGCCGGCTGCGCTTAGCGTCGTCATTTCAGCTAAGCCTTTTACCTGAAATAGAAGAGATTATTGCTTTTATTATTTTTTGATGATCATAGTCACAAAATATTATTAATTACGACATACAATAATATGTTGTTGTTACAAATATTGTAGAATTCAATAAACACTTTACGACAGGACATCATGTCATGTCATGTAATCAGTTTACCTAGTAAATCAAAATAAATTGCGTGGTGTATAAATAATCTTCAAACATTACATTATTATCAGTATTGTAAGAAAGGTTACCTGAAGACTCTCAGCGGTTTTGAGTAGAGCAGGCAATTGGCAATACTGGACGTTGACCTCGCCCTTGTACATGAAGTCAACAAGCGTCCTCAACTCCTCCAAGCCCACGTCTTTGAGAATGACGATGGGATGGCGCGATGGATGGTCCACGAATAGCGAGCGGAAGTACGATGAGCACGCAGAGAGTACGACCTGGAAATTTATATTTTACAATGATCATCTGGTAGCACTACTTCTCCGTAAAAAAATAGGAAATATTTTTTTTATTCAACTAAATTGGCAAACAAGCATGCTCCCCACATTAGATGGTAAGCGGCCACCGCAGCCTATTGATGCTCGCAACACCACGGTGATGTTACTAGCGCGCTGCGAATCTTGTGACCTAAGGCTGTTTCGTCACAGTACCCAGTACTTACGCTGCCATACCTAACCCTTCAAACCGGAACACAGCCATATAAATAAAGCTGCTTTGCGGTAGAAATAGGTGAGACAGAGGTATCCACGCAGACGACTTTTGTAAAAAGTCTCCTTCTGGTAAATATAAAATCTAGTCTTCCTAATGCATGTATTTTATTACTAATGTCTAAATTGGCAAAAGGAATACTTCAGACGTATTAAAAAAGTTGTCCGTCCGTAGTTGCCAGAACCAAACGATAGGTACCTAGCTAATCTTTATACATACTTGAATATCACTAGTACCTACAAATAAGTAACAAATCGTAATTTTATAAAGTTAATATTGAAACAATTCTAATAGGAGTATAATGCAGATGCATCATTTCAACCTGTGACTTATAATGTGTGTATCACAATAAAGTATTCTCTATATTTCATTTTCACAAATGAAACAATTTTATAAATACACATACAGTGACATGGGCACGTGATCTATTTTCATTTATTGCTAAAATTATAATTACTACACTTCATTAGTTATTGAAGATCTCTACATTTCAGAGGCAATAAGGTTAAGACAAGGGGGTTATTATGTTAATAAAAGGCGTTCTACGGAATGAATATCGGGAGACATACTAAGAACTATCCCACCCGATTTACCCATGTTTACCGTAGCTCTGCATCTCCATCTGCTATTTGCCCGCTGCTTAGATTTTGTGAGATGGAGGTTTAACGACCCCAGTCGACTTCTCTCTTTTAAAAAGACCCAGACTTCGGCAAACACACATGTTCACGCACATAAATGTTTGTCCCGTGTGGAACGGAATAATTTTACAATTGCAATAGTGAAACTGTTAATAATGAATTGTGACATTCGGCCTTTTGTATTTATTTCAACTCGTCTATAAGTGCAAATAACAGTTACTGCAGAACTGAATAAATTGGGTAGGATCACGTCATCACTGTAGATAAAATTATGTGTGGAAGTGTATGTACCTACTTAAGTTTCTTCTGGTTTATAGTATTTCATGGTTTCTTCTATATTTTGCATACCTCTAAAAAGGTAAAATGTTTTTATATAATGCATATAATGATTTTAGATATCAGATAACAGCGTCACTTGCATGACGTGGGTAATTACCAAATGTCGTCTTATTATCGACCTACATTTCACAGCAAATAAAATTATTAATTAACTGATTGGCGATTATTGTCAGTGGTTAGTAACGCTTTGACACCAACACTCGTGAATTCGATTCCCACACAGGACACACATTTGTGTGCATGAACATGTCTGTTTGTTTTGCATCAAAGCAACCCGTCTGGGGAAGTACCTCCACTTCACAGAAAAACTGCAGCCAAATCACAACTCTCGATATGGTTGTTGAGTATAATCACCAGTAAGTTCCTAAGGAGTTATCGTGTTAGCAGCAAAGGTGATATTGTGCAAGTGAATCTTAGTGTGTTACGAGCGTTCAAATGCTACGGTAACGGCTTTACATCAGGTTGGCCATATGCTTGTATGGGTCCCGACGTAGTAGAAAATAAATGCATAGAAACAAAATATTGGACATATAGCTTTGAACGTATAACAATATCTTTAACCTAATGAAGGGAAACAATTAGCCTTGATGAAAATTCTTGTACACATGTTATTTAATTTAAATGCCTTGCAGTACTTTTTTAGTTTTGCATTTCTTGTAAGATGTAGGAAATATCTACAACCCACCGATGCGTATTCATAATAGTAGATACTATACGTAGAAAGTGTGATTTACAAAGTAAGTAGATAATTAATGATGTGTATCGCATTTTCTCTACACGTGTCGTAACCGATACTAAGTCGTTCAACTTAAGGAAATCCTATTTAAGAATAGAATTAACTCGAAAGCAAGCAAATAAACTCCGTTATATAACTACGTATTGAAATAAATTAATATGTTCTCGGGAGAGCTCCTAGAGACTCCTAAATGTCGAACTCCATACTAGTATATGTAGGTATGCAGAATTTGCTTTGCTTTCCATATAAAAATATCTGTCAAGTATTTTAGAACACGAGACACCTGATATTAAGCTATTACCGTAGTCCATAAACGGTTGCTATATACAATAAATACTTCTTATATTGCAATAGTGGACTTCGGGCACCCATTACTAAAGCAACAGGCCCTCAGTGCTCACTGATAATCTCACTTACTCCCAGAAATATCTAAAACCTTAGAATCCAGAAATGGCACTGATTTATTAATATTCTCTCGGGAGAGTACGAAAGAACATCTTTTTTAGGGTTCCGTACCCAAAGGGTAAAACGGAACCCTATTACTGAGGCTCCGCTGTCCGTCCGTCCGTCCGTCCGTCCGTCTGTCACCAGGCTGTATCTAGTGAACCGTGATAGTTAGACAGTTGAAATTTTCACAGATGATGTATTTCTATTGCCGCTATAACAACAAATACTAAAAAATAGAATAAAGTAAATATTTAAGGGGGCTCCCATACAACAAACGTGATTTTTTTATAGATAATGGTACGGAACCCTTCGTGCGCGAGTCCGACTCGCACTTGGCCGATTTTTTTATACTACGTCAGGAGGTATACAAGCATACGGCCCACCTGATGTAAAGCGGGTACCGTAGACTATTAACGCTTGCGATATATTAAGTATCACTCGCGCGATGCCTCCTCTGCTGCTTACACAGCAGTTCCTTGGGAGCTTACTGGTGACCTCACTCACCCGCAGGAACACAACAACCCTCTAGGGAGTTGTTATTTGGCTGCGGTTTTCTGTGAGGTGGAGGTACTTCCTCAGACGGCCTGCTTTGATCTCTTTTTCACGTCTTTTCTTCTTAGCGCTATTCCGTTTTCTAATCCATTAGGATTGGCAGGGCCCGCTATCTAAATCTAAGGATTTAAACCTCCACAACCCAGAGGGAAAACCAGACCTTTTATAGATTAGCTCACGTCTTTCGAAATATAATTTCTTTAATGTGCAGGTTTCCTCACGATGTTTTCCTTCACCGCCGAGCAAGTGATAATTACAAATATGTACATAAATCCGAAAACACGAATTTAGAGGTACATGTCAGGATTCGAACCGGAGACCTGTTGGTACATATCTCAACAGGTGTCAAAAAAGCATAAAAAGCTAACGCAGCAACTAAGCAGTGAAGTTAGTTACTCGCTGGGACACGACAATTCTCTATAGCAGTGGTTCTCAAATTTGTCTGCGCTACGACTCATCTAATACCAGTGCCCAAACTCGGGACCCACCTATAGGAAATTTAACCGTTACCAATATACCTAAATAAAGGACTTTTCAAATAACAAACAAAGTTTTTTTTAAGCGCCGCCCGCGTTTACAATCTGTCCGGGCGGCTGACAGTCGCTATGTCAAACTGCGCTAGTCGCTATCTCAAACTATGGGTCGCGACCCACTGGGGGGTCGCGACCCATAGTTTGAGAAACCCTGCTCTATAGCATTGTTATTTATCTGACGTCTGAAGAACCTTACTTACCTCGTAAGTTAATGTACTCGTAGGTAGTTGCAAAACGGTTTCTTAATTTCCATACATATCTACTGTTGAGCTATTCCGCGTTAAATTGATAGGGATTGCCAATAATTGGCTATAGTTGCCTTTGCGTGGCTCCATGCAACATGTGGTGTCCTATATATTACGGACGACCTCTTGTTATTCGCATGTAACGAAGAACATATCATCCTCTACGCACCCAAGATGATCTTGTAGAAATACTGGTAATGCCAGAGACCCTGTGATTACATATACGAAAAAAGCTAGTCACGATAATTGATTATCTCTCATTATTTATGTTGCCTACTGGATTTTGTCTACGCCTACGGAACTGCATGTCGTTAATGCGTGTCTGACACGCACTTAAACCGCTTATCTCGTCGCACTAAAATACTTCTAAAAATAGCATAAATTGTTCATTAGCATCGCTAAACTAATTACCTAGAAAATTAGGTAAAAAATAGACATTCTTCATTTGTCATTGAGTCCTTGTAGGTGATTGACACATGTTTTATTTTTTCTATAATCATATAATCATCATATATTGTTAGTGGTTTCTTATTTTCTGTGTTTCTTTTTAATATAGCGTAAAGCAACTAAAGTAATGTTGCTAAGGTCATGGGATACGCAGTTAAACTTTAAGTTTCGTTTAATGACGCTTTAGGCGACATAGATATATATCTATTGGAAATTTGGAAGGGTTTTACAAGAACAATACTTTTAAAACCGTTCCAAGGTTCCAAGAGAAAAAACATTTGGTAACAGTTTGAATTGAAACTCATGTACATCCGTACTTGCCAAAGTGGTCTTTATCGACGATTGCAACAAGTAAGGGGTCCATAAGATTCAAATATTAGTTAGGCAGAGGGTCTACACAGAGCAGTAAATATCAATCAAAAATAACAATATCAGTCAAGGGGTTTACAGAACAAAAATGATTGGAATTCTCTGATCTCTGTACATAAGTATCCTATTAATATTATAAATGCGAAAGTTTGTATGTATGGATGTTTATTGCTCTTTCACACTTAAACGGCTGAACGGAATTGAATGAAATTTCGCACGTAGATAGATTATGATCTGGATTAACACATAGGCTACGTTATTTGAGTCCACGCGGGCGGAGCCGCGGGCAGCAGCTAGTAATTGATATTTACCTTATCTATTCCACATAGCTCATAATGTGCAACTGCCCAATATATTTATTTTACTAATTTTACTAGAGCCCGTCGCTCTAGTAAAATTAGTAAAATAAATATATTGGGAATTGAATTGGGAAGAATTTATGTTTTCAACATTAAACGTATATTTCACTAGACTCATTTTATCTGCTAGTTTTGCGATTTGCGACAGTGCTGCAGTGGGAAAAATATTTAATCTCATAAATGAAGCCATTTTTTTTTGTTTTTACGCCCGACATAAACAATGATCCACAAAAGAAAGACTAACTCACCGAAATCGTGCGTTAGTCATTCTTCTGTAGGGGACACCCTCCCGACTAATCGAGGGAGAGGGTGTCTCATGAGTACCTTTTCGGCCGGCTGAACGAGTTATGTCAAACTCTTACTGGCTAAACACCACCTAGGGGCTGCCTTTAGTCGGGAATGCTTTAAAGGCTTCATCGGGAGCGATTGCCCCAGGGGAAGCGGGGCGACGCAAAAAATTGAACTATTCAATTTAAGTATTATAATTATGTATACACAAGAGTCATAATTGTGTCAGAGCGATTTCGTTGTGATCCCCTGACAATCCAGTGGATTGCAATTCTGGCCTAATAAAAGCGCATCGACAAGCGAAATAGGGCGTCCCATGTACGCGACATGCACCTGTCCCCACCTGTGCGAATGATAGCACTTGCCACGGTAGTCCGCCATAACATAGCACTAAGTTCGGTGCACTGAGAATAACTGAGTCCCGAATAGGCCTGTGGAATATGAGAGTTGAATTATAAGATAAGTTGATAAATATAATGAACAAAAGATGCTTTGAATATGACAAAGTCTAAGCAGAAGGAAAAATCGCTGGTGTTCCGGGTACACTGATGGCTCTGTGGTTTCAGGTAGAATAAGAGATCACGTCAGTACGGGCGTATGTACCTACTCTCTTTTTGCTCTCTAACTCGAGGTGAGGATTGAGGATTTAGTAGGTCAAGACTTCAAATTGTAATCTCTGACTTCGAATAAAATTAGGAACCAAGACAGTCTTTTTTCTTGGTCACAGCGTACGCGGCTGGGCGTCAATATTGGTGTCAAATAAGGTTGCGTGTCATCAGCTTGTCTATTCATTCTATGTACCGACCACAATCTATATATTTTTTTTTACACAGACTATGAAGTTGCATCTTATGAGCCGTTAGTACGTCACCGGATTGGCTATTGTCTACATATAATAAAATGTATGATTGTAGGATTGAATTAAATAATCTACTTTATTCAAACGATGCCATGATTACTATATAAAAAGCAAACATTTGTTGTAACGCTGTAAGAATAAGGGACAGACAGTCTTTTTATTTGAATGAGGAAAACTACAACGAACTCAAGTTTTGTGATTAATGATTTAGTATCGGAATAAGTGTATGAAGTTATATATCTTATGTGTGCTTTTAGCGAGAATGGAAGTAGACTTCTGACATCTAACAACAACTGAATACAGGGAACAGAATCTGAATCCTCCTTTCCGCAAAATGTTTGGTTGTAGAACTAACTTATCGAGGTTTCAAAAGGTTAAGGCGTGGGGTCTACAAAGCAAGGGTGGTGTAATCGTTCATAAACTGCAGTAACTGCTTACTATGAGGCAGAATACCTCCGTGGTATTAAAAACAATGTATTTGTATAGGCAGAGTATTAAATTCCAATTCTCAATTGCATTTTTTTAATGTGAAAAATGTCTGTAACACGGCAATGGCAATAGCA
Source organism: Pyralis farinalis (assembly GCA_947507595.1). Lineage (NCBI taxonomy): Eukaryota > Metazoa > Arthropoda > Insecta > Lepidoptera > Pyralidae > Pyralis > Pyralis farinalis. The sequence goes on along the minus strand of OX382266.1, from coordinate 21,528,621 downwards.
GACAATCAGAACCTGAAAATGACATAAAAATGTAAATCGATGTCGAAATGCTAAAATTTTAGTGTAGAGCGAAGATAAACTTATTTGATGCGACTTGAGTTAAACGGCGCCACAAGCACCACCCTTACCCACTCTACGCGTAATCGCGCCATGTTTATGCAATAGAAACAGGCATTGATGATGCGACGTTTTATTGGAATAGACGGAATGTGACGCTGCTTATACTAACCTTGTGGGCTCTAATAGAAGCACCTTCGGAGCAGGCAAGCGTGACGTCAACCAAGCTTTCGTCGTGTAGCAACTGGCTGAAAACTCCCAGCAGGTTGCTCTGATGATTGTTCCACCTTAGGCAATAGTGCTCACTTCCCATGTCTGAGCTAGCTCCCGCCGCTGTTGGAAAAGTAAAACAAAAAATTAAAAGAAGTACATTGTAGTGCACAATTTGTCAACGACACGATTCCGAGTCGATGTATTTATTACCTCAATTGTTCAATTTATTTGAAAACAAAGTAAAATCGGAAGTACCACCAAAAATATGCAAATCGTGCAATCAGTATTAGTCGAGACACAGAGAGTGGTATAGGTAATAACACAATAATAACATTTGCAAAAAAAAAACTAAGGGATTTTTTACAAAAGAGCCCAAACTCGATAAACGTACTCTTAACTGTTAAGGAATTCTTATGGGCATATCCTATAATTAGAAGTGGTTAAAATCTGATTCTTTAAACTCAATTACATAACATTCGACCTCTATCATCAGATCAGTTCAATGGTACCACACTATTATGTAGTGAACTTAATAAATTGTCAAGTTTCGAGATGACATACTAATTAGTACTGATCAACTTATCAATTTAAGCCATAGTTTAAATAGGCAACATAGTTCAAAAAAAATATTTGTAGAAGTTGATCTATAGGTGAATCTTTCTGAAAAGTGATAGAGTTCTAAATATATTGTATTCAATCGACTAAAAATAAAATCATAATCGGTTAAAATCGCGATTTTTACGACCTGCAAGGTTCGGATCCTATAGCCGTTATGTTGGATCCGACACTTGCCGGTGGTAAATACTTACAGTGTTTTTCAGGTAAATGAAAATTTGCCCTACCCTTCGAAACCCGGGTGGTCATATATGACCGCGAAATGTATGGGAAAACGTATATAACGGGTTCTGACTGCTTAATAGGTGGTGGTGCAGATTGTTTTAGTATTTCGTGATTACATACCGAAAGCTGTGTGAATAATACAAATTATCAATCTGTAGATTCAAAATGTTACTGAATGTTATACGTAAATGAGAATTTGCCCTTTAATAGGTGGTGGTGCAGATTGTTTTAGTATTTCGTGATCATATACCGAAAGCTGTGTGAATAATACAAATTATCAATCAATTCAAAATGTTATTGAATGTTCGACGCTGAAATCGAATGACACGTAATAGCTAATGGAACTATACATCTTTCTATACTCTGACAATCTGTTCAATTGCGTAAAAGAACGGTAGCACAATTTCTACAATTCTTATTTGTATACATCGTTGAGAGGCATACAAGCATACGGCTTACCTGATGTAAAGTGGTTACTCTAGTCTATGAACGCTTGGAATACGTTAAATATCATTCCTCACTGGCTTCTTTAACATACGTAGCTCTTCTCATGCACGATTGTCGGTTTCTGGTTCTAATATCACCTTCTGATAAAACACGATCAATTTAGTCGTGATTGGTGAGTTCTTGCGTTTCTCGGCTTCTACATCCTGCCACTTTTGTACTGTAGATATATCTGTTTCATAATTCTTTCCTCTAGCATTCTTAACTTGATTACAATATGTTTACTTTTATCGTCGAAGCTACCGGCTATTAACTGATTGATTGAAGCTATTGGTTGATTGATTGAGCCCGGTGGCTGATTAGTTAGTAATGTTACTTTGACATCAATTCGATTTTCACACAGTTGTTTGTTTGTCTTGGTCTGGGTGTTTTTAGGAGAGGTGGGGCGCATAAAAGAAGTATGTATGGAGAGTACCGCCACTTCAAAGAAAACCGCAGCCAAATAACAATATATTAAATACTCTGGTCAAAAGATATGTATTTATTATGTGCATACAAATAATAATTATATTGATAAATTTATATTATACATTTTAAATTATTTTTCAAACGATAATGAAATATCTTTGTATGTAAAATCTCATATACATACCTAATACCTATTTAAGTATTTTCCAATATGCTGTATATTCGTAGATAGATATCTCTGTTGATTTTAACTTGTTGGCTATGCACACTACTATGTGTCATGCAAAAACTCAGCATCAGCGTTAATATCTTATCAATAGAGTTCAAATCATGTTTGTTTAATGACTTAACAAAGTAACTGTAAAAGAAAGGACTGAGTTCTAAAATTTAATAACACCACGTTCTTCAGATGAGCATTACAAGGACATAATATTAATACACAGTTGCGCGTGGAAGTTTCAAACTAGGTTTCCTATACACAATGTTGATTGACGACCAATTACAAAGTTGTGGGAATCCAGACATAGAACATAACAGTGGTATTAGTTCCTGATACGAGAGTCAAGCTGCAATATTCGAGTTCACAGTAACTGTTTATATTCTGATAGCCAATAAGTCTACGTATATGTTTATTAGAATAACGGTATACTATGCATTTTGGTAAAAATACCACCGTTTCGAAAAAAAAATATGAATAAGTTAGGACGATTCTGAACTAGAAAGTTTCTTTGCCAGCTCGTGACTGGCATGGAACCAGCTGCTCTGTTTGAAAAACAGTGTCCGTTTACATGCATATACTATTTTTTATAATCGTCTTCTTGTTAGTACAAAATATCGACTCACACACTAGTGTGAGTATATATTTTTCTGTTAGAATATTTACTAGTGTAATTTTAAAAGAATCCGCAGCATATAAAACAGTGAAATCGTCTTTATTGAAGTCGACACCTACTGAGTGAGTAATTGAATGAAGTCACCAGTAAGCTCCTATGGAGTTATTAGCAGAAGAGGAGGCATCGCGCGATTGATACTTAATGTATTGCAAGGGCTTTACATCAGGTTATGCTTGTCTCCTGACGTAGTATGAAAAAAATCTTTCTACCTTTACTAGAGTACTTTCGTCGTCAGTCGGTTTAACTTTATATTTAGTTTCAAATCAAAACGGATTACAAGCTAAGAAGTCGGATTACAAACAAAACAGAGATCTCAAGAAAGTTGGTATGGCCTCAAGAAAGACTTGATAACTTTTTAATTAATCATCGAATCTTTACCAAACAATGTGGCTTGATAAAGATTCGATGATTACTACAGTTAGAATTGAGCAGATCCGCTTAGGTGTTCTCGACATATCGCCTAAGTACCTACCACTTAAATGTGTACAAGTGGAATTCATATGCGATTCAGTTGATCGCATATACCTATGTCCAATGCTCTATCTATACATTTATTAACCAAGGTAATAAATACAGGTCATCTCATGTAGATGTATACCAAACTTTTGCGACCAAAACATGATGAAAGGGAGAGAATATCTAGCCTATTTTCAGTTACAGATGGGTTCTACAGAAGTTATAAATAGTCTATGGTAGCAATTTGTAATTATCACTTGCTCGACGGTGAAGGAAAACAACCCGCATTCCCAAGAAATTATATTTCAAAAGACGTGTCGCCTAACCTGAGAGAGGTCGGGTTTCTTCGCCAAATCCATAGGCTTAGGTAGCGGACTCTACTAATCCTAATACATTAGGAAACGGGATAACGCTAAGAAGAAGGTAGTCATTAGTACAATGAGTCATAAGTTGTGCGTAATGAATGAGTGAATAAGATAAACATTCAGTTCGTTCATTATGTCGTCGCAACTATTATAATAAAGTTATCGTGTTGTGTGAAAAGTGGCATTATTTTAGATTCTCGTCTTAAAATCGGGCGAGTGTACATAACGTTATCATAAGTTATTCAGTTGCACTACATCAGTTTTTAATATCAAAGTTGTAATTATAAGTCCACAAGACTAAATCATAAAGGTTTTGGAGCACTCCATTTTGAAATGTTATTTACATTTTATAGTTCTGATGCTTACTTACGAGTATTTACGCCCCATTTAGCACTACGAAATGTAATAATTTATTTGCATTCCGAGTTTGCTTCTTTCAAATATGTATAGTTGAGATAATTATGTCGATGTTACCAAATTTTGGAGAGTATTTATGCAACTTGTGTCTTGTTTTTCTTTAAGCGCGCAACTACTACGGTCGCCACCGTCTGAAAAACAGCGTCGTGACTCAACTGAGTTGCGGCATTATGATGAGACGGGGACAATTTTCTGCTGCCATGACACTGTTTTGTGGATATTACAAAAAAAAAGGAAAAAATCAATTTTTATTTTGTATTCATGTATCTCTTAAGCTTTTTTTTTTAGTTTTATTGTCATTTATATATAAATGCTTTATGTTGCAGCAGGAATAAACTATTTCTTTCTTTCTTTATCCTGTCACTGGCAATTAGCTGAAACTTATAACCAGTATTTGTTAATCGTACTTTTTCGACATCCGTGATCAAAAAGAAAAAATAAGTTTTTGATCTTTCCCTTAAGAGATCACTCATATGTCCTTTAATCAGTCTATCACGGGCATTTCATAAAGTATTACATGTACTAATATAAAATTTAACATAGTTGATACGTCAATGCGGCACGCTTTTTTATTTAAGAGATAATGTTTTTGGTAACTTATTTTTAAGGATATATGATGCGTCTTATGATGACCGTATTCTTGGATACTTCCCGACGTTATGGAAGGCGTACAAGCATATGTTCCATCTGATGTAAAATGGTTACCGTAACGTATGAATTCATGCAATACGAGAAGTATCGTTCGCACGTTGCCATCCCCGCTGCCAACATAGCAAATTCTCGGGAGCTTAAAATTTAATTCATAATGTAATTGCGGCTATCTTCAGAGAGAACTATTGTAATACATCACTAGACGAGCTGCTTATATATGCTCTATCCCTCTTAACTTAGCTTAATGACTGCCATCTCTTGAAAGCAGCCAGCGAAAGACGACATAAAGCACACTCCAGCACGGAGGAACATGAGAATACTAGGCGTGTCTTTAGAAAGGCTGCCATCGACGCTGCTTGACTTACATTACTTACATGACTGACATCAAGTTTCACCAAGACCTACTTACTTAATGGAAAGATCCACGATTTTGTTTTTTGATTAACTAGTCATATCCTATAATAATGACAGAAGGAGAAGAATCTGTAACAAAGAAACTTACCAAAGATGTGAATGTGACTGTCAAAATAAGACATTTATCATGACCGCTACCATGGTAAGAGACGATAAACCCTTTCATGAACCTTAAAAATTCGGTCGTAGCAAGCTGGAATATGACTTAAGAGGGAAAATGTTAGGGAAGCCTGCCATGCCGGAATCTAGACAGTAGGTAAATAATATGCTGATGGGTGATGATATAGATGGTGAGGTTGTTGATAGAAATGAATAGTTAGGATTTTATTTACAAATTTTAAGATTACATACGTAGGCAACTCACACAAGTAAACCTAACTAATCTTGTTAACACTGAAATTTACTTAAAAACAGTAACAGGAGTTCATGGTACACCACTGTGCTGAACATTATATTCTCCAGTGAATTTGACAGTTAATTGTAGCACGCATGAAGGCGCTAATTGCAGCTTTTACATCACGTCCAAGAGTCGGAACTGTCAGAATCGCTAATGAGTACAAAACGGCACTGTATTATTTCATATTCTCCTAACACGGTTTCGCGAGTACACGCGCGACTATAAATATAGGCGCGTTTGTAGCATTGAGATGTAGGTGTAGTGCGAATGCGAACACGCGTGCGCCGCGACGCAGTCAAGATCAAGGGCGCGCGATTGCGCAAGAGTTGGCGGTCGCACCGCACTGCAACTCGTGATGTCATCGCGCGCGCGCCGTCTGCCCTCCCCACTCTGCACATCACACACGTTTCATAAAGGCCGCGGACGCGGAACATTCTATTTATAATATTTGACCGTACCAATGTTGCGTGGATGTAACCTCCTGCCTATACAGTTGCACTGTGGGCTTAGGGCCTTCAGACGGTATGTCTATTCGCGGCCTTCTAATGTTACTTTACAAATGTTAGTACTATAATAAAATCCTACATTGTTGCCACCCTATCGGAAAACGTGTCGCGTTAAATGTTTCAAGAGCAAAGATTTCGCACAAAAGATTAAGAAGTATCAAGGAAAAGATGGTCGGTTTATCATATCACCATAAGGCTTCGGTGTGTGTGCAAAAATTCTAAGTAACACATGCCTCATTATTACTCAGACATTATTCAAATAATAGGGGCTAAAGTAAAAAAATGTCGTTTTATAGTAATACATACTTTGAATTGACATTGAAACTTCATGGTGTGAGATTTTCAAGTGAAACTTTTTTCACATGATACCTATGAAGTTTTTCTTTTAAAAATGTGCAACATTTGATTTTCGAATTTCAATTGTTCTTTTTATTCAACTTAGACGGGAAAGATGGGTACTTCTAAAATCCGAGTAATTTTTGAATACGAGTTTCGACGCGGAACTAACGCGACATAAATGGCTCGCAATATCAATGTTACGTTTGGAGAGGAGACTGCTAACTTCTAATGAATGCACCGTGCGTTTTTTTGTTTTGGCAAGTATTTTTTTACGTAAATTTTTGTCGTTTATATATCTTTATTTAGTACACATTCTCAAAAAAAACATTGAAATTGTGAATGCTACCTACTTATCTCAAAGGTTCTCAGATGGTATAAATTATTTTTAAATTAAAAAAACCGCCTTCTAAATACACCCAGGAACTAAAAAGCGAAAAATAATTGGTCACAATTACTTATGATCTTTGGAGTCGGTACCAGTATACTGATATTATCAATTGATATTATCAGTATGACCTACCAAACAAAAAAAGAATCATCAAAATCAATTCATAATTGGCGGAATGATCGCGTAACAAACATACAAAAAAGATATATACAGTCGAATTGAGAACCTCCTCTTTTTTGAAGTCGATTAAAAATGTGAATCTATTTACCATCACTTTCATTCCGTACTAGTCATACCTACACGGGCATCTAATAAACTTAGTAAATACATCTTACTCGTAAACGAAAAGGTTTACATTTACCAATCTGATATATGGAAATTTTGTGATGAATGTTGCACTAAAACCAGATTTTACCGTGGTAAGAGTGTGACACCTCTCATGTCATGGTAATATCCGGTATAGTAGTTCATTATATTTTATCCTCAAAGATAAATATGCATGCAATACTGTATATAACCCCAAGTCTTAACTCAAAATCAACGCTATAGCTATGGCTACAGCTTTGTTGAGTTGGCTACTGAAACTCTTTGTATGTATGTATATCTTCACGCCAGGTGCCTTGCAAGGGAGGCAGAGAAAACAGAGTGTCGAAAGAGCGGTCCTTACACACCTCACTTATTGCTTTAACACAACTCTTTTCATCACGCTCGCTGGACCAACCATACCACGCCCAACGAGCTCATTTCACTTTCGCATTATCTGTGTGTCTGTTTCGTCATTCTTTAAGCCTGTATTCTTTCTACACGTCTGAACCAATTGTGCATATCTTTTCTTATCTTAACACCTATACTCTCCTTCTTACATCATTATTGCATCTCATCACTCTATACCCACTTTGTGCAAGGCAATCACTGCAATCCTATTTTCTTCAACACCTCATTCCATAATATAATTTGATAATAAACATGAAAAAGAAAATTAGAACGGCGGGAAATCGAAAGAAGATTTTAACATATTTAATAATTGAAAAAAAAGAAAAGTTTCTATGTAGCAGTTGTTATGGCCAGACACTAGTCTGTATAGAGTGAAAACTGTTGGTGCAATGAAAGCAAAATGCAAGTTGTGGAAATATATACTACTTCCTTCTGATAATATACACTTTTATCGAAAAGTCTACCCGGAATTTGTGTATCTGTATTTTCATGCGCCATACCCCTTCTGAGGTAGGAAGAGAGAAAAATTAAAATCTGATATGATTTCACAAAATATGTACATTGCATGAGAATCCCGTGTCACCTATGAATCTTCATCTTCACAAACAATTCACTACATGTTTGCTAACTATGGTAGGTGGGCGGGAAAGACCATTTTTATAGTATTTATTAAATTGTAGACATAATATTTATTTTATATATAATCGGCGCCGCGCGGGGAAGTACTGTCATATGATTACATAGTGCGTAATTGCGTATGGCAAATATTAGTCAACTTAGTACATATTTCGTATAGGCATGCCTTTATTTTTTTACTTAATAGGATGCTGAGGACAAACCGCTGAATGAGAGCAAATGTTGTTGAATCATTATTTACATAGATTTCAAATGATATTTGGAAAATACAACTAAAAGTCAATTGGATCCCTATCTGTAAAGCCTGGTATCCACATGAGCACGTTCGGGCGAATGAGCCGCTCATTCGTCTGAGCGTATCCAGAGGAATAAATAAATATTAAAATTTTGGTCGGACTTCACACGGAAATTGCTGTGTTCAGATTGCTCTATATATGCTCGGTTCCGTCATGTATTCACGTGACCGTGTGGCTGCAACGGTGTAATAGTTCACAATGTATTAAAGAAAATGACCACCAGTGGCCACATTCCTGATGTATCATAATCGAGGAATCAACACAAATCTTTGAGCACGGATAAAAATCGACGAGCTGATGCCTTTCCGGAGTCTCCACTATAGCGGTTCGGTCAATAAGCCACATTTTCCCCTCAACATGCGTGGATACGAACGGCGATTTTAAAGAGATAAAGACGCCTTTGCACATTATCTAAGCAATGGAAATGATTCACCGGTTATGTATCTACCTAAAATTGGTAGCACTAATGACAATTCGCGTCTTGTCGAAATACTTGATTTCATAACAACTATCTAATTGTTTTTTTTTTTTGGTACAACCAAAGGTCATGTAACCTTTGAATCACGACTTGTAATAATATTTCACTTTTGTGGGCATAATCTATTAAATACCTGGTGATGATGGACTTTACAGGTAGTCAGCCTACCTGACGATATATCTAAGCTTGAACCATATATATTATAAGGTACCAATGATAGTCTACTACAGTCTTTTATATCTCACTTTGCCTCCCCTGTTGCAATCCCTCAGGAACTTACTGGTAGTCTCACTCACTCGTGGGAAAATAACAATTCCCCGTGGAATTGGTATCAGGATGTTAGTCGGGCTGTTTTGGTGCATCCTACCTCGCTCAGATCACTTTTAACAACCCTCCCTTCTTTAGCCATTTCCCAAAGATGTTAGACATAAAAAAAGGTCAATGAAAACTATGAGAAATGAATAACAATAAGAGTTTATTTACAAAATTCACATGAGTGCCCAATAAAGATTTTTAATCTTATCTATAGGTATATATTATCACATGCTTTATTGCAAATGCAGCAGTATCAACTATGTTATCAGAAATAAATTTTATGCATAAGTGATTAAACCTGCGAAAGAAGACATTAATACCCCCTGTGTTTGTGATTCGATTCATCCGAGAAGTTCAATACAGAATTGAAAAAGTTTATATGCAGGTAATAAAATCATATTTTTTGTAAACAATACAAGTCTTTTTAATTTTCCTTGATATACAGGACACAGGAGATTAAAAAATAATTATATTTTTTTTTACACTGCGCCTGCGTCGGAAATCATACAAGAATGCGACCCTTGATGATGTCCAGTGGTTACCGTAGCCCAATAACGCCTGCAACACATTAAAGTATTACTCGCATGATTCTGCCTCTGCTGCTGACATAGGAACTCCTCAGGAGACTACTGGTGACCTCACTAACAAGCAAGAATACAACAACCCTCCACGGAGGTTTTATTTGGCTGCGGTTTTCTGTGAGGCGAAGGTACTTCCAGACGGGCTGTTTGATGCGCCCTACCTCTCCTAAAAACACCGCGACCAAGACAAACAGACATGTTCATACATTGTCCAGTGTGGAAATCGAACCCACGAGCGTTGGTTCGATTTTTTACGATAGCGGCGGTAGTGTGACTATACGCCTTAAGAGGCACCTTCGCACTCAGGTAAAAAATGATCTAGAAGCTTCTCGTCACCACCTCGTGAGATCTTAGTCAACTCTTCCGTCTCAAACTATCTCGACTACCTTGATTTATCCCTCGCGTACCCCACTCACCTTACCTGTTGTGTTCGAATCGAGAAAATTACATAAAACTGATTCCAGTAAATAAGTCTTCTTGAAAAAGTCTAACAAGTTCATCGAAAACGTTTTGGTCATTTCTGTGTTCTCATTACATACGTTACGTAGTACCGTAAAAAATGTAGAGATATTACATTAGGTTAGTACCATATTTTCGTCCATATATTTTTTTTACCGAGTAAGTACTTCATACTGCTCTTGATCTACGTTCTAAGTCAGTCATCAAAGAAAAATAACTAGTAGAAATTATAACGAATATAAAAACAAGCATTAATAAAGCCATCAATGTTTGTAAATTACCAACGCACAGTGAATAATTGTCACAATTACAATTTACAACTCTACACTATAAATTCCTCACCTGCCTTTGTCTTTTATTTTTTCCTACAACATTCTTGTTTCATACAGAATTGTTTATTTATTTAAATAAATATGTATGAATAAAAACCGCTTACACAACGTTACGTTAGTAGTAATACACACACAGATAATCAATAGAATGCGCCTGTTGGGGAGCGTATACCGAAGCCTATGAATGCTTACAATATAAGCAGCATCCCTAGCTACCCACGCTAATAATGTTGAACCTCAGATTTCTTTTGATCTCACTCACACACAAGACCATTATATCTATATCTACAGGAAATTGATTATTTCGTTGCGGTCTTTTGTGAGATTGAGACTTTCCGAATAAAAGGAAAATGATAAAAATTCTTTATTTTCGATTGCGGGCACTTAGACACGTCTCATATTTTTGAAATGTAATCTTACTGTAGGTATCTTATTCAATTCTCTTGTGTTATGTCACATTTTTCTTTATTAATCTGCTAGCATTTCGGAAATGACCATTGGCGAAGAAGAAATGAAAACTGAAAAAAGAAAAGAAACTTGCCAATATAGGTCTCTTTTAAAATTGTCAATTGCATAATATTACAATATTTCATATCAGTTTATTTGTACTATAATGATATCAAATGGTAGAATTAAAGATTATTAAGGAAAGGTCGTCTGTGCAGAATAATTTCGAGACATCTTTGTCAGTTACATATTAAAGGAAGTAAATATAATGAGCACAAAAATAAGTTTCGTAACCACATACTCTCCTATCAAATAATACTGCAAGTAATCTAATTAGAATTAAATCTATTAGAGCTGTTAGCCACTAAATCGTGATGAGTTTTACGCGTCTTTACTACCAGCAAACCTCGATGTTTATCCATCCCGCCATCGTCTGCATGTTGTAAGCACATATATTTATGTATTTTTTAGCGAAATTATTCAGAAAAAAATGCTTTTTGTTATTAATGATTTTCAAGTTGAGAAAACAGGAATCAACTAAAATAAATAAATTGCAACCTGTAGCATATTATTATACGGCCTGCGTAAACACAACAACACATTAATCTGTACACCTGCGCGTCTTATGTTGTTGCAGTAAAGATTAGTTTTGAATGGTTTTGTAGCTTGATCTAATGCCGTGTACAGACCAACGGTTCGAGGTGCAGTTTGTTATTAAACGGCTAATTATACAAATCCTTATATTTTATTAGTGAGGTAATGGCATTAATTAATGATAGTATAAGATTTTTTCGTTCCAAATGACTACATAATATAGATCGTAGCCGCGTAGAAGGAGCAGTCCTCGGCGTTCGTAACCAACGGAATTCATTTGCAACATGTGACCCGTAGCTGTCTAGCGGTTGAAGTCAAAAACAAAAATACCTACAACCACACAACTTGAAGTTTAAATATTTAATATTCTTGGAAAAGAATTATCCTAGACAACAAAACCTTGAAAATGTAAAATTTTTGAGTTTATGGATTATGTTAAACTGAACTTTATTTATATTCATTCACAATAATAGGATAAAGGAGCATCAGTTATTTGGAAAACATAAATTTAAGTGCTTAGTTACGATTTTTTGACAAAGATTCATCACAGATTTTTTTATTTTTTTACTACTACTACATCTCCACGCTCTTTCTCTTGCGGTGTCAAGAGAGTAGGCGTAGGCAGAATGAATTGAATGCCACATGACTCGGTTCTTACACACTTCACTCGCTTCTTTAACATTCACACCTCTTTTCATGCATTTACTTTTTCTAAAGACCTATAAATACTGTTTTTTTGTTCGCTATAGTTTTAATCTACTCTAAATATGAGTAAAACGATATACCTTAATTTTTTAAGGTTTCAAATATTTAAATGTAAATGGAGTAACACACATGAAGTAAAATTATTATATACTTAAAAATTCATATTTTTATGACAGTAGAAGTTTTGCATAGGTAACTGATATATATATTAAATATATAGATACTGTTATGATTCGTTACTCCGAAAATTTCGCAAAGCCGCTTTTGTAAAACAAGTTTGATAAAAATAGATTTAAAATGCAGCTAGACTTGTTGAGGATTTGCGGTATACCTATAACCCTAATTCGATAGCACGCTAACTTTATCAAACATTTCTTAAATATTTGCTATAATAAGAAGTTAGATAATAAAAAGATTGAAAAACATTTTGATATGATATGTATAAAAGATAGGAAATTTAATGTTTTTTTTTGTATTATGTATGAATTGAGTATTAATTCACTTCACTTCAACTATATGTATCATGAATATGTATTCACGTATGTTTATCTAATGTCTAGTACTCATAACATAAGCTTCGCTTACTTTCGGCCTAGGTGGCGCTGAGTAATTTGTCCGACAGTATTAATTATTATTATTAATTCAGCTACTGTTATAACTAAGGGGGCTTACAATATAAACAAGATTCAGTATGTATAATTATTAAAATTGGGTAAAAAAGATTCAGTATAATTTCAAAATAATTTTGGCGATAAGCGCTTTTTGCTACTTTCATATAAAATATTTGAGAAAAAAAATGTATAATGTATGTACTACCGATTGTTTGAAAAATAAACTCGTAAACTTTTTTACTAAAATAAACTTTAGTCAGGCGTTTTTTTTTAATAAATGACAGTTAGATTTACGAGTCAATTTCGATATCGAAGTTTTGAGTAATATTTCGTAATAGTGATTATAATTTTAACGTCGCATAGTATGTACTTATTAGTGATAAACATTTAGCCATAAAGATCAAATCAATTGAACTGCTATCTTGATTTAAGAATTTAATTTCAATACCTATGTATTGGAATTATGTTCCAGGATAACCCTACTGGTCTAAAGGCACAGTTCCTAATTTAGACGAAGACCGAAATACGATTTAAAAATAACTGTATATAATGTACTATTTAGCCTCATTATATACAGTTATTTTTTAATCGTGAGTGTGAGTTTTGAGATTGAAAGTATAGTATACAAAATGGGAGATATTATAGTATTCTATCTATTTATCTATAATAGTTCCTGGGTAACTCCGACTGGTCAAGAAGCACAGTTCATAGGGTAGGCGAAGACTAAGAAAGGATTTTTAAAAATTCTGTATCATGTATGATAGAAGTGTATATACAAAATGGAAGATCATGTATTCTGTTTTGTTTATTTGGTATAAGAAAATAAGTGTCTTATTATTGAGATGCATTTAAGAAATTTGTCATATTAACACAGCTTCCTGAGGCAGGAATATTCTCATGTAAGAAATAAAAGCATGTTAGCACGGAATACCGGAACACGTTCAAATAAAGTCACGGAGTACTTTTATTAATTAATTTTTTACTTTTATTATTTTATTTTATTACTTTTATTTCTTCGAACGTACTTGCCCGGTCACCAATGAATCTCATTGTTGTAGTTAAGTACTCACTATTCTATAGTATTCTTATTTTACATTGTATCATTGCATTTGCGTCAAACCTCAGTGGTTTATAAAATGCATTAATATTGTTTTTATAAAATGTTTATGTAAACTGGTATAATAAATAAATAAATAATAATTAAAATAATGTTGCTCAATTCCAAGTCTGACTACAAAGATGTGCAATAATTATAGTACGTCTCTCGCCCTTCATACCGGAACAACGATGAAAACACAGGCTGTATTTAGTGACATTAATTATACTTATCTCGGTACCTAAGTGAGGCACAAAACACATTACACTGAAAAACATCTAAGTAGTGTTACCGGCAAAGACTAGCGAATAAATATAATATAAACAGACAGAGTGACCAGGGATAACATATTATTGATTTTCTACTACACACGTTAATTCTTTATTTTTATTTTATATGTTGCAAACTTAGGAGATGGGGATTTGGGGTAACTTTTTAACCCTGTGTAACAAAATGGATGAGTAACAAAAAAATTGGGACGATGATGAATATTGACTGAATGAATTGTTCAGCAGATGACGTTGAACATTCTTTTGGTTGAGGGAAATATACTGAAATATTTCCAGATGGAACTAGGTGACGCATTCCAGAGTCATGAAGTTTATAAAAGAGTTTCACAAGCAAAAGTTAGAACGCAAAATTGCAATGGACTAGTAGAAAATTAAAGTATCAGATATGGTGGATTCCGTTTTACTATCGTTGTTACTTAATTAATTGATTATGATCTGCAATCACAAGTAGGAGTCCATGCAAAGTTCGGTACCTAAACCGATGCAGAGTACAGTTAAACCGTTGGTCTCGCTTGTTGTCTAGAGATGACAGTAGTGAATCAAATTGGGATAGATGGAAGACACCATGAGCCAATCCTCAAAGTAAAAATGTCTCTCGGTAAATCCTTTCTATAAAAGGAAGACCCTTTACTCAGCGGCAGGACGAGTAAGGGATGTTATGATGAGGAAATTCATATTTGTAACACTAAACACCTACAACATAATCATCATATAAATAAGGTAAAGATAAAACAGTTTAATGTATGTATTTTTTTCTGTGTTTATCAAATGATTTTCTATATTTTACAATTTGCGTTCAGTACAAAAGGTAGACAAAAAAATTGGTAATAATATTTATTTTCTATTATTACCATATTTTTCTACCGTTGCCAAATATTTTTCAATTGAAAACGTACTAGTACAAAATGTTACCAACGTTTTTGGCTGAATTTAAATAAGTTAGTGTGGAAATTTGAGGAAAATTTTCAATAATTATTGTAGGTGAATTTTATACATTGGGGTGAACACTAACGTCGTAACGTAATATTTGGAATTTAAACACAGGACTACTACAGAACTCTTTATAGCGAATTGTTATTTGGCTGGGGTCCTTTGTGAGATACTGTCTCGTACTGGCGAACGTAGTAGTCCAACTTAACAATATCATAGTAGTAAGTAATAAACGTTCTCCCTGTCTTTCGTGCAAAGGGTTTGGCGTAAAAATATATAAATATAGATACTCGTAAGTACTGAATTTCTTCCTAGCGTTATTCCGTTCCCTAAGACATTAGGATTGGCGGGGTACGCTACCTAAGACTAAAGTTTCGGCAAAGATACTGATTTTTAGATACAACGACTACCATAAAACCTCCACAACCCCCAAACCTGACCTTTCTTAGAGTAGGTTACACATCTTCCGAAATATTCTTTCTGGGAAGTGCTGAATTCTTCACGGCGATTATCTTCAACGCAAGTGCAATACTAATTTTGTGGTACAACCGCCCGCTAGGATTCAAACCGGGGACCGGGAATTAATGGACCGATTCTTTATTCACTGGGCTATCACTGTTCTATATAAATATAGATAAGTAATATCAAGTAACTTTGCTCACACATTTATAACAGACCCATTAATGTTGTTATTGCATTTTAATTTACAGTAATATAAGATAACGCAATATTAAATTGTATATAACTTGATATTCCGTAAAGATTAGTTAATGCCCAAGACTCCACGTGTGGACTTATGCTTTGTATGTTTTACGCATCTGCCTAATTCAGTACATATTGTTGACATAAAAAGAAGTCCAAAAGCTGTCAGGTGTTAGAAGCTATCTCTGCAAAAAAATCGCTTTAAATTTGGCAAACAGGGTAACCCTGTTGTATCAAATTAGAAATAATATTAAATATTTTTGCCAAGATTTCGCAGTTAGTGCACAAAATCAAACAAAATCAACTATCGTTGATTTGTGCACTAACTGTACACAGCAGAATATCTTCTGCATAAACTGGTTGCCGGCCGGATGATTTTCTTGGCCTAGCCATTTTAGCCTAGCAATTAATATATTCAAATTTTAATGTACGCGGAAATTAATTGATACAACTTTAGGAGCTGTCGCAGCCACCGTTTTATCAGACTTCTAGAAAGTTAAACATTATTGCTATTTGTTGCATTATAGCTTATTGGGTTGGAATTAAATTACAAGAAATATGAATAAAAACAAAGGAGATATATAGATTTAGGATCAAAACTATTTTATTAAAACCAATGATCAAAGACAAATTAGCCATCTAAGCAGCTTTTAATTATGTGTTTGTTTTGTTTTATATACAACGTCGGGAGGATGCAAGCATAAGGCCCACCTAATGTAAAACAGTTACCATAGCCTATTAACTCTTGTAGTATATTAAGTATCACTAGCGCGATGCCTCCTCTGCTGCTTACACAGGAACTCCTTCGGAGCTTACTGGTGACCTCACTCACACGCAGGACCACAGCAACCTTCTAGGTAGTTGTTATTTGGCTGCAGGTTTCTTTAGTGCGATGGAGGTACCCTAGACGGACTGCTTTGTTGCGGCATACCTCTCTTAAAACATCCAGACCAAAGCAAACAGACATGTTCATGCACACCAATGTTTGTCTTGTGTGGGAATCAAACCCACGAGCTTTGGTGTCAAAGTTTGTGTGAAGACATCGGGTATATAGTTTTAAAACTGTGACCCTAGCAGGTTTAACGATTACTTGTACACTGTTTTTGTGTATTGGCAATACATTTTTAGGTAATGTAACGTTGGTTTGATTACCACACAGAAAAAAAATTGTGCATATGAACATGTCTGTTTGTATTGTACTGGGCGTTTACATAAGAGGTAGCGCACATCGAATTCTTGCGCACCCGTCTGGAAGTATCTCGTCACAGAAAACCGCATCCAAATAACACCGCTTTGGAGGGTTGTTTTGTATTTTAGCTTTTCCGTGGTTCGAAGGTCACGTTCAGCCGTCGGCTGTGGTCGATGGATGTCAGATGACAACAATGACAACACTCCAATCCGCATTTGAGCAGTGTGGTAGAATATGCTCTAAACCTCTTCGATTGAAAGGAGATCCGTGTTCCTGTAGTGGGATGAGTTACGGTTGATGTATTAATATACCTATGCAGTGGTGTAGTGATAATAGGGTCTTATTATTGTAGCGCAGTGACAGTTCAGTGGATAAAGAAACGACCCATTATCCGACAGTTTTGAGTTTGAAAACTGGTATGGGGCATGTACCACAAAATTTTTGTTTTCGGATTTATGTACATATTTGTAATTATCACTTGCGGTGTAGGAAAACATCGTGAGAATGTATCAGAAATTATATTTGAAAGACATTGCGCTCTGTGTATCTTCGCCATATCCTTAGGCTTAGGCAGCGGACCCCGCCAATCCTAATGGATTAGGAAACGGCATAACGCTAGGAAGAAGATGGGTAGGTCTTCGTTTTAAGATTTTTGAACTACGGTATCATATAATAGAGTGATTAAAGGTACATTTATATAGTTGCATAGTCAACGGGTAAATAATAGACGCACGAGATGCCGACCGATAAATATAGTTAGGTACATACTGTACGACCATGCGTGACCTTCGTCGCACAATAGACGGGCCGGCGTATAAGGGAGCGCACATACCGTGGCACGACCCATATTAAGGGGATTCATGGTATATTTTTATCCGACCACATAGGATAACTATAATTATCCTTAGAAGTTCCTTAGTCTCATTATGAGTGTCTAATTAATAACGCAAGTCAGGCATGTGGTTAGCAGCTTTCCTTAGTATGGGATAGTATACATAGAGAACAAATTTTTAGAGTATTAGGTATGTTTAAGAAATATAAAACGCTTTTTGTTTCTTATATATTTTAAACTGAGTTATACATAATTTAAAAATTTAAACATGTAATTTTAAACATTGAGTTTTCAAAATGAAAATTAATTTCCTATCACTGTTCAGATGGAATCCTAATATCGCCAATGTGTTAGTAACCAAATAATGAGCGTTTTATATTTAATACGTACTAAAGAGCATATTACTTGAAAACTATGTGATTATAAAATTCGTCATCATTATTTCAGTCGTATCACACTACGTGGTATACGCACGGGTACGCCATTCGAGAACCCTTTTTCCTCAGCTGTTGTCGGTTCTACGAGCAATTTGGACGGCCCATCGGCACTTCAGCTTTCTTGGCCTTGGACTACTTTCGTCACTTTAGTTCTATTACTGATATCCTTACTTTAGCTTCTCTAACCAGCCTGCAGTGAAGTGCCACGTCTCAGTCGCCTATGTCATTGGCAACAACACACTCTGTTTGAAGACTTTATTCTTTAAGCGTTGAGATATTTTGGACGAGATTAGAAACAAACAATGATATTTTTTTAACACTTTTCCACTGCGGGATGCATTAAAACAATATAATAATATATTGTCAGTTCTTTAAATGAACTCCATTTATTAAAGCGGTTGATGTGTGGAAGATATAAAACAAACAGCCGTATTTCGTTATTTGTTTACATAACTCTTCAATCTGGCTACTCGTCTGTCCGTCCATCTGTATGTCACAGACATTTTGCCAAGAGACTCCTAAAATTTACTTATAGATGTAATGCAACAGCGTTATTTTACAACCATATAAGTCTATTAGTTAAGGGTGCACTGCACAAGGAGGCGATGTTATTTAATCCACCCCCCATCCCCAAATCCTGTGCCATATGGTTAGGTTTCAATTGAATTTTTAAATTCAGAATCAATATAGGATGTAAAAAATATATATTCTCAATTTTCGTAAAATTTATTCGAGATATACCTAACTCATCCACCTACATATTCAGCTAGTAGTCAGCAGTAGCCATGGGCTACACATATAATCAAGGAGACGTCTATACGCGTTTTCCACATGGCGTGACTCACTCGCCAGTTCAGTTTGCCAGCTGTGATGTCAAATTCGACTACTTTGGTTTTCCCTAGATTTTTTCGTGCTCTTCTCAAAGCATGTCTTTGGTCTGGTTGTAATTCATCACCAACCCCACGGCTGAAGAAGATAACACGATATCACTCACTACAAGAATTACAAATTAGGACACATTAGATATCCAGGAATCAATATATCCTCATCATCAGCAAACTAAATAAGTGAGATATACATGACGTAATATTGATGCCATGCTTTTCAGTTCAAGGTTATGAATGCAACCTCTAGTGCAGCCGTGAACATTTTCGGGGAGGTTACGTTCCTCTGTCATACTCCTCGATGCAGGTGGATGGGCTAGACTGCTAATCCTAAACCCAAGCACACCTTACTTTATGGAGACATCTCATCTCCTCGATATAACAGTGGCTACTTGACTTCGCTGTAAGAATTCCGGAACAGATCTGCTTTCGATAAAACCAAAGACTTTTTCGTAGTCCACAAAAGCCATACATCGTCACATAATACTTAGTGGTTTTCTGTAACTTCCTCCCTTAAAGCGCGTACAGACGTAAGCGTTTTCTATCGGCTCTGTATCGCTACGGATTCGGCGCGCGTCAGCGAGTTGCCTAAGTGGCTATTGCAATTTAGGTTTTAATGCTAATTACCTAAACTTAATTTGGATATTTGCAGCAACCGCGTCGCGACCGCGCATCTACCGCACCGCGACCGTGCAGCTACCGCGCTGTCTATGATCAGCGCCCGCGTCCATGTGAAGGGCATGGGAAACACGTCTCATTGCCGTAGTGAAAACAGATGAACTGCGGACTGTATGGAAACCCTAGCGCTGTGGGCGCAGCGCGGCAGTTGCGCGGTAGCTGTTCGGTCACTGCGCGTTTGCGGCGTGTACGCGTATTGTACGAGTATATAAATGCACCCTTATATGTCATTACGAAATCCAGCCTGTTTCGGTGGCTGATTGTCACAAAATAAGTATGACATAGACATCTTTCTGGGTTGGCGAAGATTGACACTAGTTTCGAAGCAACAATTCAGACTTCCGAAGGCAGTTATGATTTTTACTACTTTGTTGGGGGTTCAATCGGTTTAGTATTGGAAAACTAATAGATGTGCATTCGGAGTTGCCTATTCCAAGCAGCGTATTCTGTCATAGTCATTTTGAGTGCTGGTGCCTCTTAGCGTTACACAAGAACAAGAACCAGGTTTCTCTAGAGAGCTTGGCCTCTTTGCTGGGGCGCTGTGTTTTCTGCCTATGTTGCGCAACTTTGTCATAAAGGCTGATGAGTAAATTGCACATCATAGGCGCGGACTGTTCACATCCACAATGTTTCCAGGAAGCTGAATCTGTTTTAAAGTTCCGCTTGAAACTTTCCGCAGTTAAAGTGACCTCCTCCGGGTATACCTTAACAAAATATACTTTAATCAAATCAAATCGGTTAAGGCCTCTCAAAGACTGCGAACATACATAAAAGAAACATACAATAAAAACGTGTACTACGAACATACTCTTTATTCGAAGTCGGTTAAAAGTTGTGATACGAAGTGTAGTCACCTTTATTATTTTAATTGTAGCTACCTACAATGCAACAATAAAGTGTAGACGTATTCATAAACCTTATCTCGACTTAAAGAGGCACACGCACGACACTTGTAAAATTGTCATGTAACTATTAATGTTTTAGGTATATACCATAATATAAGAATGTTGTATGGGTATTTAAAAGAAAATGCTGTTCACATTTTAAAATCAAGCTTTAAGTTATTAAAGTACTCGGTTCTCTCTGCCTACCCCGCAAGGGATTTGGCGTGAAGTTATAGATAGATATAAAGTACTCATAGACACGTGAAAATGAGCTAAAACTGGGAAGGATTTCTATATTCACTAATAGGATCAAATATCCCGTATGCAACATGATAACAAAGCTGTTGAATTAAACAATTTTTAACGGAATTATCGCGTGTTTTATTTATTTTGTTGAACCTGACGTTTTGAATTATTTCCAGCGTCCGTGGTCGCAGGAAGACTAAGGTGACATTTGTCTTACATTGGTTATTAATTATTACATCTACCGACATGAATGGATTAATTATATATGTTCCAATTCACACAAAAATCGCTCACGGTGCCAGTATTCAGGGCTCTTCCCTCAGTATGCTAGACAACCTGAATATGCTTGGTATGGCTATTCGTTGTGACCTTAACCAGCGTAATTACATCGGAGCCTCATATCAACAGCTTCAAGAAAATTTGAAGTCCTGAACAGGGTGCGCCGGTTCTTCGCGCCGGACCAGCTTTGTTTGCTTTATAAGACTGAAGTTCGAGCCTGCGTGGAATATTGCTCGCATCTCTGGGATGGCTCCGCACAATATCTACCACATAATCGACGACGAAACGGTCACCAAAAATCTAGAACCTCTTCAACTCCTTAGGGGCATTGGCTTGCTAAGGGTATTTTATCGCCTTTACCATGGCGAGTGCTCGGAAGAACTGTTTTATACCTTTACCCTTACACGCACCCTTCCGTCATAGAACCACACGTGCAGGCTTGCTATGTCATTGTCCACTGTTGAGAACATTTCTCCTAGTATTAAAAAATTCGGCAACTTCTATCTTTGTTGTAGCAATAAAAAGTGGAACGCCTTGCCTGCACATGTGTTTCCTCCTTCCTACAATATGGGATCCTTCAAACGAAGCGTGAAGAAGCATCTTGCCAGCTTGCCAGCGTGAACTGACAGGATACTGTAGATTTTTGCCAGTTGCAGCTGAGATTTGGGGTCCTCTTTCGCTTACCATCAGGCAAAGCAGAATCACTATGCTGAGCTTATATAAAAACAAATATGAAGTAGCATAAATAAATAGAAAAATATAGTTATGTACATAGCATGAATTTGATTAGTATAATACTAAACGGCGCTTTGTCGTTTTCAATAAAAAATATTTATAAGTTTTTCACCTGTCGTGAACTGGATTTAATCAGTGAAGGCAATATCCACTCATTCCCTTTTTTCCTGATAGTCACCTAGGTACTGATGTATTTAACACCGTCAGCAACGTGGTTTGATATGGCTACATGTGTTTTTGTCATAAAGATGTCGGCGCCTATTATTATTATTTTACTTACACATGCCGAATAAGGATCATTATTTATTCACTGACGTCTACGACCATGCTGGTAAATTAGTAAAAAATCCGCAAAGGCAACAAAACAAAGAGATACGTAAAGAAAAACTGAAATCTAAAGCATAGTTTACACTAAGGTGAACACGAAAAGAAGCATAAATATTTTTTTTCTTCCAAAGATTTTTACTCTGCCAGTGGGGCATAGGTACAGTAACATTACATTATAATAACACTAAAACTTTTAAAGTATAATTACCACGTTTAGTTGTACAAAAATAAATAAAACTAGTCTTTTTTTATGCTACATCAGGATGGATACAAGCCCACGGCCCACCTGATGTAAAGCGGGTACCGTAGCTTATTAACACTTGAGATAAGTATTACTCGTGCGATACCTCCTCTGCTGCTTACACAGCAACTCCTTGGGAGCTTACTGGTGACCTCACTCACTGGTGGTACTTCCCCAGACGGGCTGCTTTGATGCGCCCTACCTCTCTTAAAACATCCAGACGAAGACAAACAAACATGTTCATACACACAAATGTTTGCCTTGTGTGGGAATCGATCCCACGAGCGTTGGTGTCAATGTTCCTTATTCACAACTGAGCCACCGAGCTAGTTCAGATTCTGGTGGGGTATTTATATGGCAATGTTAATGTCTCAAAAAGTCATATTCGAATTGCATACACATTAACAGATAACTTATCGATTCAAATTCGATTATAGTATTTCGAGGCAATGTGATTACGTCTACTGGTGAGCTTTTTAGACTTCCCATTTTGTGAATAGTAAGAATTTTGAAGTGAAAACTTCTTTAGCATCGTTTTGATTTAAAACTCGATGAAACGAAAAAGCAACAGAAAAATGAGACAAACCCATAAATCTATAGGATTTAACGTGCGAGAGAATGAGGTAGAAGTATTTATAGGATTTAACGAGCGAGAAAATGAGATAGAAGGCATTACACATTATTACAGTGTCCGAGTGTTGTACGTGTGTGTGTGCGCGTCTGCATATTACGAAGCTTGGGATAAGGCGTCAGAACTACAGTGGTGTATTGTACACGTGTATTGTTTACATAAATATTTCATCACTAGCTGCTGCTCGCGGCTCCGCCCGCGTGGAGTCAAATAAAGTAGCCTATGTGTTAATCCAGATCATAATCTATCTACGTGCCAAATTTCATTCAAATCCGTTCAGCCGTTTAAGCGTGAAAGAGCAACAAACATCTATCCATACAACAAACTTTCGCATTTATAATATTAGTAGGATTTTAATAAAAACATCTTTTAAGTATGATCAATATCATCATAAATAAACCTAACAATTATCCTACTCCTGAAATTCTGCATTCGTCTCATTATCTTGACGTTCACGTTTTTGAAGGGTTCACTATCGCGTGTGAACGTCATATATATTTTTTACTTAAATTAATTACTTGTAATTTGTTTATTTTGTATAATATATGACTTACAGACTTTAGAGCGAAACTATAATTTCAGTATCGTTAAAATATTGTATCAGAATATTAGACTGGAATTATTAGGAAACGATTGGGTAAGTATATAAAATACTTTTATTTTTAAAATAAGTATGTTTATAAGTCATGGCGAAATTATTTGTATATTGTGTTCCTACACTAACGTTGCAACTCGCATGTGAATATTTATTAGGTCCACCATACACGACATCGTTTCACGGTACGTACTATTGCATCGTGTAACTTCTTTCCAATATTCTGAATAGTTATTTCCAGTCGCTTAAACGCATAATTTTGCACATTCGGCAAATTTCGCAAGCATCTGGCGTAGTTGACACAATTTATTGAAATTTGTTAGGTACATACAATAAATAAGATTGATCCGGACGGCACAGATGAGCAGTGTGGAGATGGCCTTAGCTTGCACGCGCTGCTCAACTCTAGCTGCGTGGGGATCAAGGTCATGCGAAATAACGCATACCTACACACGCTCGCGATATCTTTGAACAGTTGCCTACCGATTGGCAAACTACGTAACGTCGGCTGGACATCCTGCCGCGCCTAAATCCAACACACACATACACTCCGCTACAGCAGCTGACGGCCTAGGCCATTGTTAGGTACTAACGTCTGGCCCTGACTCGCTTATCTTTTTAGTTAACCCGTTAAGGACGTATAAATGCAAAACGTCAATTTCAAAATATACTGCTATGCGTTTACGTATAGTAAGTAGGTAATGCAATTGTAGTCAGTTGGTAGAAGATACACATCACTATATTGATTGTTTCTTTTTTTAATATAAGAGAGAGAGATATTTTAGTGACAGTGTGTACTGGGTATATAGTACGCTTTACGATAACGTCCTTCATCTACAACATATATCGTTATAATTAGTGGAAAACAAGTATAGCCAGTCTGATGTGAGACAGTTACTCTCTAAGAATTGTTTTTAAACAGCTGTCTTCGGGTCTCATTTGGTTTAAAATAAAATACAGCTGTGATCTATCCCTTTTGTGCAAGTTCGTGCTTTGCACTGTAGACAGGTGAGCATCTGATTTAGTTCTAAAGATGATGGTAAACGACGCTGACCGTATACTAATAATTTAAAGAACGTATTAAAGTAGTAAATGTTCCAACTAACCATGACAATGTGACATAAGGACTATCGTACGTATTTTTTCAAAGTAGCCTCATTAGTAGAACACGAAACACTGTCTAGGAAATGTTTGCATGGTTTGTGTGTACTGCAAGAAGACTGTGCGTATCCGGCTTATATTAGTCGTCTGTCCATCTACATTTTACATCTGGAGACGTCCCTGCGAGAAGCGACTGGTCATATATGACCACGCGGTGCTCGAAGGGTTAATTTCCTTCATGTATACTTCGACATCCCATTGCCTAACTAAGGACGCTCTAGGCAAAATTTCAAGTTATAAGACCAAGTGTTAAATGCTGCAACATGTCGGCCAGCTTTCTCTTTTATATACCTATGTGCAAATGTTATTTTGTTTCTTACTAAAATTAATGATAGCTACATAAACTAGCTATGAATTTCAATTTATACTATTTCGATATTTTCAACATTCTGTTATAGAGTATTTGTAGCATCGCTGTTTTACATGCCCTGTAAAATATGTTGTTTTCTTGTTATTTGCCTATTTGTTTTCGAAGTGGCACAGCCACTGACCTGTATGCTTCACGAAAAAAATTTGGTCGGATTCGTGAATGTTTTTATTCAGATCTGTGTCACACAGCGCTGAATTGGAATGCATGAATGTACGTCATTATAATAAACAAGTATTTTTTGTGTTATGTTTTTCTAGATACAGATTCTCTCTATTATCTTCGTTCTAAATATCAACTATATCTTTATAATGCCATATTCCCGAATAATTGTGTATATTTGGGAGTTATGTAGTACCTATTTATCTACTGTATAGACAAAATAAGAAAAGACAAGATAAATAAGCATGCTTATGTACTGCATTGTTATATTAATTTGATTTTTTTGCGTCATTCAGCTTCTAAAACAAAACGGTAGTACTATTTGTCCATACATCGTCGACAGACAAACAAGCATACCGCCTACTAATCTTAAGCAGTTATGCTATGAATACTTACAATTCCTTTTATTCAAAGTCTTATGCATTGCCATATACAAAAACTCTTCGACCAGAGATCCTAAATAAAGATTTTACACGTTTACAGCGATTCTGCTCTCCAATGGGGACGTGAACATTCTGTACATATCTATACTATGTATCATGTATTATGGGGCGTCATATTTTTTCTTCCAAATGGGGTCTAGAAAAGATTTACGGCTTGCAACGCCGGAGAAAAGGGTTCTAGTAGAAAGTAGTCATCGTTCAATTGAAGAAAATTTAAATAATAACGGGCATTTTTCCAGACTAGTGCTAATTATTATTGAATTACACATCCAACTAAAAACGGAATTAGACTGCTCCCACGGCTAACAAATTACGCCTGTCGTTTTTTTACCTCGTAATAAAATAAAACGTTTGCATCAAGTTTAATAGACGCATTGGTCGATCAAACTCGTTGGTAAAAAAAGGTTGAGTTCATCTTTTTCTGATAGTGATATTTAGACATACATATCCTTTTCTGATGCTCGAAATGTACGTATTGAATATATTTCGAGAATCAGAATATTTTTACAATTATTGAATATGTGCAGTAGTTTTATTCACATCGGGGTTTTGGAGTGTTATGTCTACCCGTCACAAAGAGAGGTAGGGCACCGCCTGATGGGGAATTATTAGTGATACTTACAGAAAACTACGGCAAAATAACAACTCGCTGGAGCCCTCGCTCGCAGTAATCTCCTGAGAAGTCGTTGTGCTATCAGCGGTGGTGGCAATGTATTGCACGCATGCATATGCTGCAGGAACCACTTTACATCAGGTGGGCCGTACGCTTGAAAGCCTTCCGACATTGTACCAATTTCAGTGCAAAGTCATTTTCAACATTCCATGCGTACACAAACAAATTATGTTGGTCATTATGACCTAACGTGGACGACGACAGGTTATGTCAAACTAACTTATTTTGTGCCTACTATAAGTCACTCTGTCAATAACGCACGGTTACCCCAAAACCAATGATTACTGCAAATAAAAAAAGCAGACACATTAACATAGCGTTCACAGTCATGTGACGGGTGTATCATTGCACGTGTATCGCTATACAATACATATGCATTACCTTTAACCCTTACTCGTCTTGCTGTATATACACGGGTATTTCATAAATCTGAATGGTCTAGACTAGAGCATTCGATCAATGAAAATAAAAATAGATACAGTAAGTTAAAGCTGACTTACGACATTAAAACTTACAAGAGTCAGACTAGGAAGCGTACGAAATCGAGTAGTAATATTCCTCCTGAGCAAGTTTCATATTCTTTTCTTCTAAATAAAAGACTTTATAAGTAAGTAAAGTGTTTCATTTCATACGTTCACAGTTTTGAGCCCTACAACCCTTTACAATTGAATACGCGCCTGCGCACACATACTTAAGTGTCCTGAGAGGACAGATAAGCAATATGAAGTTAAACGTGCTGTAAAAGGGTGCCTATATCTATAATAATCTCTTAGCTAACTGTTG
This sequence comes from Pyralis farinalis, assembly GCA_947507595.1. Classification (NCBI taxonomy): domain Eukaryota; kingdom Metazoa; phylum Arthropoda; class Insecta; order Lepidoptera; family Pyralidae; genus Pyralis; species Pyralis farinalis. The sequence goes on along the minus strand of OX382266.1, from coordinate 21,501,040 downwards.
TGTATCGTATGATACGTACACTACTATAAACGCGGCATCATATTTTGACCATTGATTGAACTATGACAAGGGGCATTTTTTCTGTAATCAAAGTTTAGAGACTACCACCAAGGTGCACGATTTGCTTTTACGATTAGTTTGACACGCGCAACATTGATATTGAACTTGACCCTAGAAACTTGCTTAACGAGCAAAGCAGTGCTTCAGCTCGATGTAAAGGCTATGTAAGTCTCAAGTCAGATCAGCCATGGATTATTGTCGTCATCTTACGGTGCGCATACTTGAATAGCAGCTAGGAGCTTGTGATTTGGTTCGAGTTGTGAGATTTGTCTACGACCCTTAGCTCACATACGGTACTGAGCTCTTAAATTGCGGGAGAGACTTTGCGTGTTCTATCGATTGTACTTCTACCGATTCTGAGGTTTAAGATTTAGGTCTTGAGGTTTTCCTTTTCGTATCCAATTGAACGTCATTGCACTCTACCATTATTAAACTATTAGGGTATGTCAACTGTTTACTTTGATACTACGACTATTTAATATCTCGTAGTAATTTTTTGTGATCTGTGAGTGAGGAAGGTCACTAAGATATACTGTTACGCTGGCAGGTCGAGGAAAACGCTTGTGGCATACTTGTGTCACACGCAACAATAGGTCACTTGACATCATGTGAATTGTATAGTTGTTAGCCACCTAGACCAAGTTTTAGAAAACCGTAGAAAAAAAAAAACTAACTGTAGAGTTGTTGTATTCCTGCGTGAGTGAGGTCACTAGTAAGCTCCAAAGTAATAGTGATACTTAATGTATTACAAGTGTTCATAGGCTATGGTAACGGCTTTACATCAGGTAGGCCGTAGCTTGTATGTATATTGTATACACATTTTTTTATAGTCAGAACTCAAATACTACGAAAAGAAATTAAAAATATTTTATTGAATTACAAAATAGAACCTTCTTTGAAATCATCGAAAGCATGGCGGTAAAAATAACTTCAGATATCGATATCGATGGATGTGAAAAAGTGAATGGTTACATAGTAAACATAAGTTGTTTTGTAACTATCGCAACACTACAGGTGCCTAACTACTAAAATCGGAGAAGCGTGTTTCTGGCTTCAATGGCCATGGTTCTGCAACAAATGGCTGAAACGTCATAATTTCAGCCACAGAATTCACGTTCTTATAACGGTCATGTCGAAGAAAAAATATTTTAAAATATATTGTATAATTAAATTATTTAAAATGTAGAAATATGTACTTATGGGCTTACTACTGAATTAATACATTGTTTTTTAAAGTATAGTAATAAAAAAAAACACATATGCAAAAGTAAACTTTCGCTTGTTTGTATTTTTGCTTTGTTGTCTTTAAAACTTGTTAGTTTTAACCCTGAACATATTCCGGTCAAAAATAGTAAATGTTTAACTTGAAAACGAAACTTAAAACCAATTACTGCCAGCATACAACTAGTTTCAAATTAGCCTTGATTGCATATAGCTCAATAATTTTAACCAAACCAAATGGATACTTTCTAAACACTTCTGCGTCTTTCTACTTATTCATCTTCCTAGCGTTATCCTGTTTCCTAATCCTATTAATTAGAATTGGCGGAGTCCGCTACCTAAGCCTAAGGATTTGGCGAAGATACTGATTTTTACATGGAGCGACTGCCGTCAGATCTTTACAAACCAGAGGGTAAACCAGACCTTTTTAGGTTAACTCACACGTTTTTCGAAACATAATTTCTTGGACGGACGTTTCCTCGTGATGTTTTCCTTCACCGCCGTGCAAGTGATAATTACAAATATGTACATAAATCCGAGAACACGAGTTTAGTGGTACATGCCAGCATTCGAACCTGTGACCAATGGGTCACTAGGTCGGTTGTTTATTCCATTAACGAGCTCAGTGGCTCAGTCGTGAATGACGTGACTTTGACACCGACGCTCGTGGGTTCGATTCCCACACAAGGCAAACATTTGTGTGCATGAACATATCTGTTTGTCTTGGTCTGGATGTTTTAAGAGCGGTAGGGCGCATCAAAGCAGCCCATCTGGGGAAATACCTCCTCACAGAAAACCGCAGCCAAATAACAACTCCCCAGAGGGTTGTTGTGTTCCTGCGTGTGAGTGAGGTCACCTTGTGTAAGCAGCAGAGGAGGCATCGCGCGAGTGATACTTAATATATCCTAATCGTTAATAGGCTACGGTACCCGCTTGACAGGTGGGCCGTATGCTTGTATGCTCTCCGACGTGGTATAAAAAAAAACCTGGGCTAGCTCCTGCGTCTATCTATTTAGTAATATTGCACTAGATGGATTGACTATTCGCTAATTTCAATGGAAGGATGTGCCAAGATAATGTCAATGAATGATATGTCAAGGATGTCGTTGCAAAATAACACACTAAACGAAATAATACTAGGAACATTATGCAAGAAATACACGTGTAAATACTACACACGCCAAATGTTTTTGAAGGTTATGCTTAAGAATGACTAATTCATTATAATTATAATGAATGTTTATCTGTAAAATTTGTAGTATGTCTGGTACTCGTCTAATTAAAGGGACGATGGGAAACATCAAGGAAAAAGTTATTTTTTATACAATGTCAAGGGGCATTCAAACATACAGCCCACCAAATGTATATCAATGCGATTAGTCTATGTATACATGGTCAAATTGGTCGTGTTCTAAATAATATAAGTAAACGCAATTAAGACAGGAATACATGAAGATAAGCTGATATGTTTGCTAAAAGAGATCTCTTCCAGTCAACCCAGACAAAAGAGCATGAATGTGCAACAGACGCATTCTATGGGCTGGAGATAGACATACGCTACTTACATATAATCGCAAAATCAGAATCCCATTCCGCTGGAACCGCGACCAATTACATCTAGTAAATATTGAACCTTATCTTATCTATCTTATTTTATATCTCTAACTTCACGCTAAATCCCTTGCGGGGTAGGCGGAGAGAACCGCCCGGCATGTGACTCTATCCTTCCACACATCGCTCGCTTCTTTAACATTCATTGCTCTTCTCATGGCCGCTTTCCTATTATATCTCGTCATGTCAGATCCCTTGTGAAGTAGGTAGAGAAATTCTAGCGCCATAAGATGCGGTCATACCTCGCTAGATTAACATTCATACCTCTTATGATTTACCGCCCGTTTATCATACCGGTTCCTAGGACTCCTTACCTTCTGATAAAACATAACTACTTTGCTCGTGGTATGTGAGACTTCCTCGACCACTACATCCTTCCATTTTGTGTATCTGTTTCGTCATCCTTCCTATATCAACAGAGCATACCCTTTCTTATCTGAATAGTGACACTTTCTTTCAGACCAACTCTCTTTTTTGCATCATCATCGTGATCGAAGAAAGCTTGAGGTACACCACAAATCTCATACAATACTCGCATCTCAACCGCCTATACACTACTTTCATGCTGTCTAGCCATACCCATCTTTCACTTCCATAAATTAGCGCTGGGATTAGTACCACGTTGTGTATGACGACCTGTGCCTTCTAGCTGCCTAGAAGTTTATCCAACGCTCCATTCACACTGTTCACTGCACTCACTCGTCTCCTCACATGAGCGGCGTACCTTAAATGCCTGCTAAAAGCGCTTCCAATATATACAATCTCTTTCACTTGTTCCAACACTACATCATCAACCATAATCCTCGTGTTCGTTCTGGTTTCCTCCCTTGCAAATATCATTGTATATACAGAGATTGCTCATGAAATTAATAATTTTTCGGTTCAAGAAGGATACGATATTGTGTAATATACGAGTACAAGCCCTAATACCCTTAATTTTGAAAGACACACTGCATCGACGGAGCGTATATTGCGCCTACGCGCCATTTTTTGAGCCGCTGCCGCCTACCGCCCGTTCCGTTGCAATAAATCTATTGTTATTGTTTTGAAACTATATCTTTGTCGTGACAACATGAAGTTATCGATTTATGGATATTACGTAATTTACGTACATTATACGTATAACATGGACCAAACAATGTGTTTAGCGGTGCATTCAGAACGCTATTTAGATTTTAAGCTGCCATTAAATCTTCCGTGCAAACTCCTAGCATCGAAACCATTGTGAATAAATAACCCTGAGTTTATTACATATGTACGATCTATATATTATTTTTGTATGCCTTCAGAACCCGTTATATACCTTTTCCCATACATTTCGCGGTCATATATGACCACACGGGTTTCGAAGGGGTATTATGGAATATCTTAATTAGAGTCATTGTCATACAACTGTCATATAAACATTTATTGATTATTTTTTAGATTAATACGGAGGTTTTTCTTTATTCTTATGGTTTTTATACCACTATGGTGGCAAACAAGCGTACGGCCTGCCCGATGGTAAGCAGTTACCCATGGACATTTGCAACACCAGGGGTGTCACTCTTGCGTTAGCGACCCTGTTAGAAACTCTTCACGCCTTTCTTGAAGAACCCCATACTGTAGTCCCTTGGGAAAACCTCGGCAGAGAGCCCATTCCACAACTGAATAGTTCTCGGTACAAAACTTCTCAGGAACCGCATAGTAGGCGACCATTGCGGTTCCAACGTATGAGGATGTGTGCTGTACAATTGTAAAACAAAGCTGTTGGTATCATATCGAATAACACAACCCATTGTACAATCGGTAGAACACGCAAAGCGAGGCGAAATCTCTCCTTAAATTCAAGGGCTTAATACCGTGTGTGAGTTTAGGATCATCGACGATTCTCACAGCTCGACTTTGCACTGAGTCACAAGGTACTAGCTGGTAACCAGATGGCCCTGCCCAGAGATGACTACAGTACTCCATATGCGGTCTGACTTGAGACTTATATAATATAAGTCTTTTACCCGGGCTTACTCCACTGAGTAGGAAAGCACGAAAAGACGCGTTAGTAACATTTTAGGGTCACTAACACACCAGTGACACCCCTGATATTGCAAGTGTTCATAGGTTCCGGTAACTGCTTACCATCAGATAGGCAGTACGTTTGTTTACCACCATATTTTTACAAAAAATATACATTCTTCTAGAATGTAAGTATATTTTTTGTACTATAAAATGTTGCTTTTATTATTCTTACAAAATTATTAATAAATATATAGAGTTTTTAATCTATCTTTAGATACTCGTAATTTCAATCCTAGCTTAGAAAGTTCATCGAATGTTTGCATATTTAAGTAGGTGTATCTCGTTTAGATTTTGGTATCATTTCGTCTCGACGTTTCACATTCGCTAAATTGATAGGCGATTTAGATAGAGAGATAGAGCGATTTAGAATATATATACGAATAAATATAAGCTAGTCTAAAAAATGTAGACTCTTTATTTTATACTATTTAAACATATGTAGGTATGTATTAAATACTATAGATTTATGATTAGCATTCAACTATAAATTAAGGCCGCGATCAATCAATAAAGTAATTTTAAATAACTATGTGCTTATTACATGTAAGCTCTAATTGAAAGCTATTTGCCTTTATTTAATAGACCAACTTTTTAGTGATATTTATAAAATAATGTTTATTTTTGTAATGTTTCTTTAGGTACAGTTAAGAGCAGACCACGCTTAACTGCGATTCGTTTCTAACTCTTATTATGAACGGCATGAGAACGGTACAAAGGTCAAAGTGTAAAGCTTGACGTTCACTTAGCTGTACCAACGACTGATCCGAAAGCAGAAACAAATTTACTGTGGATGAACATATGATTGGAACATATCACAGAAATCAGTTTTTTTTATCTTGAAGAGATTGCAATGCTTAAATATAAATTGGTAACTAGTACATTAATTTAATATGTTAATAATTGCGAAAAGAAACAAAATTAATGTGAATGATATTCAACGAATACAAAGACGCACATGTTTTGCGCGTACGTAAATGCATATCTAGCAAAAACAGTCTAAATATATACCTACCTACAGACATTTTGGCTGGATATTTTTTGTTTTTGGTCTGGCGCGTCAAACCTGTCTAGACTAGCCGACCGCCTATACACGGACGATAGCAGTTTCTCTCCGGTATATTTGAAATAGTATAATTTAATATTATAGTGCAATTAGAGAATATGCTTCTAGTGTATATATGTATATATTTTCAATTTATTATAATTGTTTTTTTTTTGTAAATAGGAATAGAAAATTGTAAATAATAATAGACAATATAATAATTTAGGTTTGTGAATGATCCTACATTGATTAAACATTAAAAACGGACATAATATTTGACTTTAAATATAATTCAACTTTACACTTTTTCGATTTATTACAGTATAATTTAAAAGTACTGAATATAATTTTCAAATTATTTTCCAAAAAAAATCATTAAGTAACTTAAAAGTCAATATATGTTCAGGAAATGAACACTTAGATAATAAATCGGAATGACATATCCCTGTAGTTTTAGCCCCCTGGTACAAAAAGGCTGGTGCTATTATGTATTATCCCTGTTGTCATTATATTTGTCTGTCTATCATCCATGTGACTTTGGTTTAGTTTCTTCGTCTCTCTATGATTTGCTATAAATGTATTCGATCATGGTATAATAAATAGTAATAAAAGTAAATAAAATATATTACCAGCTCACAAAAAAATACAAAAATGATAGAATATAATTTAGTATTTTATTAATATTTTTTTAAGACAAGCTATTCAATTGTTTGGTAAGGAAGAGAGTTCCAGATGCGTAAGTAAAAAAAAAACTATCTCAAGCTCTAGTCGGACTCTAACACAGAGGATTCTATAGGAGGATATGATTGTTGTTCTGTTTTATGTTTTTGGTTTGTCGCTACGTACGTTTTCGTACGTATGATGATGATTTTGACAGTAATGACTGATTACAGTGTACATAGTACAAGTAACAGTGAAGACAAGACTGTCAACTGTCAAGTTAACTTATCAATGTCATTTTTTTTCTTTTAATTTCTTGTAAATGTTTTTTACGTATATATTTGTAGTGAATTAATTAATTAATCATATTATAATATGCTTGTTCGTTCTTGGTGTAACAAATGGTCTCGACTGAAAATCAGTGCTGAGTCTGCATAGGCATCGGCAATTTACTGAGGCGGGACCAATTTGTGTCATTGCACAAAACTTTTTTCTCTATGCTTTATGTTTGAGTTTATATTATGTTGTTACCTATTTTTAGTTGTATACTTTTTGTTGAGGTGTAATTGTAATCGTTTTGTGTTATGTACAAATAAATGTCTTTCTTTCTTTCATTTGAAATATACATACATAGGTATACTAAACATCAAAAAAAAATTGTGATCCTAGCCCCACAGTTCTACCACAGTTCATTCTATGTGATTTTTTTTATATAAATATAGACAGATTTAACTACACAATTTATGCTACGAAACCTAACTTTTAGCAAAATTCATACTACTACATACTACTCGTAAATACCTAGGTCAATTGCGGCGATAATACCTTTTAGGTTTTGGTTTGTGATTTCTGAAATGTCTGTGTCTATTTTTAAACATACATATTGATAAACGAACTACAAAATGATCCTATAAGGATTCATTTTTATTCTTAAGGTACGGAATCTTAATAATTAGTTTGCAACAGTAACATTGTCACTCTTTTTAAAACTCATATTATGTATGAGATATAAAATATAATAACAAGTGAGTCACATATAATATAATAGTAAGAAAGTCATACATACTACATTCACAAATAAAGATTCAGTAATCGTTTGTAGAACTCACATAAGCATTTCTTAATTATAAACGTTTCCAATTTTAATAGCTAACGGTAGATTTATTTTTAGACTGCTTTAGCTGCAGTTAAGAAGCCGTAACATTAAACTCCATATCTCACTAATATCTAACCATGATTATACAGAAGAATTGTAGTTATGATCTACTTACTTGCAGTTATTATTTTAGAATTATAGAGTAACCTCATCGGGATTCCCAAAACCCAGACAAGGCAAAAAATGTTAATCGTGAAACTAGAGGTCGACGCGCCTACTTTGTTCCTTGCCAACGCGTTGCTCGCTCTTTTTCACACGTATTTTTATTACTAATACAATTGTTTACTTGTACAAGAAAATTGAGGATGGGTTATGGATTTTCATAGTACCAAATGCCAGTAAATAATACGATCTGCCTCGTTGTAATCATGACTGTTCTTATGGCAACGATTACAACATAATATGCGTGACTTGCATGTTGACCCGTTTAAAATCTTTTACGACTTTCTTGTCAAATAGTAAGCCCTTTGTTGAGAAAACCTCGGCAGGAAGTGCATTCTCAACCTGAGAGTTTGTAGTTAAATATCTCTGGTAGTAGAAAAAAACTGTACACGGTATACATGCCCATTTTGTTTCTCAATATGCGAGGATGTGTATTATATTCTTTAGTAAAACTCATCATTACAGTTTAGCTTCACGACGTGTAGAACGACAGGACGGGAACAAGCAAAGGGAGGCAAACTACATCCTTAGCCTTAGAAATTATATAATGTGTGTAAGCTTGGCGCAGTCAGTAATTCTTACAGCTCACAGTAGATCATGAGCGGAACACTAAAACTTCATTTACTAAAGCAGGTAAAACCTGTTAGGATGCCATTTTATTAAACAGTGGCATATTCAACAGAAGAACACCTCATTTCTTCAGTGCTTAATTGTTCCTCATCATTTTTACCTATCTTCTAAATGATACAGCTAAAATAAATTTCGGCCATTACGTTCCGTGCTAGGTCGTACCTCTAAAATATTGACTTTGATACCTTTTTAGCTTGCTCTAACCAGAAGTGTGTTCATTAACTAGCTAATCGATAACAGTTTTTTATTTAGGAATTCAAACAGATCAAGTATTGAGAAACTTGCGAACAATAGTCTGCGCCTGATATCGGACTGGGGCTATCTATCATAGCCTCAATTTCGCTTACTACAAAATATTACATCTTTTATTCAAGGGGGACCTTACAGGTTCTGCCTTTATTTCATTTTAATGTAAAGTGCGTTTCTAAGTCTACCGATAATCCACCTGCCATCGCTTATTGGTGTGCTTATAGCAGTGCTGATAGACGAAAAAGTTTCTAAAAACTGGCTATTAGTATAAAATACTCAAGTATATGTTGGTATATATGTTTTACGATAAACCAACAGTTTAATTTTATAAAGAACATATCACAATTTCGTTGATTCGGCCTGAGGCATCGGCAGTCATGAAATGCTTAACTTCTTGCATATCATATTCGATGTGACATACTACATAGATCTATTTGCCACTACGGAGAATTACCAAGAGTTTAGGAGATTCTACTAGCTACATTACTGGAACCAATGCATTTACTTAGTAAATTACAATGTATAGATTCCCTGCGTTGTAAATATAATAAAAATGTGAACGAAAACATCCAGGTCAGCAGCTGTTGAGTACATCTTCTCTTTCAGGAGGTGCGATTTCTAAGAACGCCTTCTGCCCAAATGCGATTATAGCAGCCGGAATAGTTATTATTGTTGCATGCATTTCTGTTACACATGCTTAAACATGCGGAGAGAATAAGAGCTATGGTAGTAGCATACATCGTCTGTTACAAATGGCGGGCAACCACAGAAACGACCGCAGTAGTCATGACCAGAGCAACTTGGCAACTGCAAGATTTACAAATGGTAGAAGGCGAGTGCTGGCCGTAGCTATCTGCCTGGTGGCGGAAACACACAAACTAGAATAGATCAAATTACTTTATGTAAGCTTCAAAGAGGCAATACCGTTATATACGTATACGTAAAAAATCAACTCGTGAATCACACGTATAGTTGAGATACAACACAATCTGCTCCACCTATTGACCAATTGGGTCCCCGATTCGAACCCTGAGCTAAATTCGTGTTTTCGGATTTTGTACGGTGTACATTTTTGTCACTTGTTACGGTGAAGGAAAACAACGTGGGGAACCCCGCACGTCCAAGAAATTATATTTCGAAAGACGTGTAACCTAACTTAAGAAAGGCTTGAATTTATCTTGGGTAGGTGGTGGAGGTCTGATGGTAGTCGCTTCATGTCTAAACGGTAACGTCAAGAAGACAAAACACTAACGAAACTGCAGAATCAAAATAATCTGATCAGATTCTTGTTGTAACTAGCCTTATGCTTATATGACCTAGACAGATATTGTTGTAAATAAAAAAAGTGAGGGATTGTACCTCGCTGAAGAATCGTTTTATTCTTGCGAATGAGTAAGGTTGCAAGCAATAGGCTATGATAACTCATTTACAACAGATGGGCTGTATCTCCCGACATTATATGTTTAAAAAAATTCTGGAATCTTATTTATATGTATGTGAATTATTCATTGTTCGTAGTACAGTATTTTTTATTGTTGTAGTTTTTATACAGCATTTCAACTAATACTGACCTATTTCACTGATATATTTCATAGGATCATCAAGTGACATTTTTCTTTTTTTATACTACGTTGGAAGGCATCTAAGCATAAGCCACCTGATCTAAAGCGATTACCTATGAACGCTTGTAGTACATCAAGTATCGCTCGCGCCATCCCACCTGTGCTATTAACACAGTAACTCTTTAGAAGTTTACTGGCGATCTCACTCACACGCAGGGACAAAACAACCTTCCAGGGAGTTGGTATTAGGCTACGCTTTTCTATTGCTATTTAAATTAAATCAGCCACGCTAAGAATTGCTTTGAAATATTAGAAGGCAATTGAGTAGCGGAACTCTTGCCTGTCAATCAGTCGCTCACAAAAAAATTTAGACAAAAGTAAAATTTTGTGAGGTATTTATTACGTAGTTTCATTTTTAAATTTTCTTTTAGTTTATTTTTTGCTTTTTTTAATACGTTTATATCATGTGAATAAATCTAATGAGTACAGCTTAATATTTTTAATTTAATATTAAATTTCGAGTAATCAGGTCGAAAATAATGATGAAATTATGACATGCTCCTTCCCTAATCTACTCGTATCTATCTAATGTTTTCAATCTGAAAACACTAAAAAAGAAACTAAATGATAAATTTATTATATATTATCAATGTACAATGGATATTCTTCAAAGAACGTGAGAAACCAATGAATATACGCAATATACATATATGAATGAATGGTCGGCACTTGGCCGGTTATTTATTACACTATTAATATACCATTATACATAACCAAATCCAGTACTTATTTTAATTAAACAGGAAAGTAACTACTGAGCACGTCAGGACGTCAGTTGAACACCTAACGCACTTTTTACATTGATGCAATTATGTAAAGGTGCGTTTAGTATAATTATGTTTAGGAATTACAGAACTACATACCTGCATAGTTATTATCAATAATGCGTTTATCAATGATGACTTCAAAATATAGATCATCTATTATTATTTCGCGTATTACTTTGTTTTGTATGTTATTCGTTAGATATTACGTTTAATTGAGTTTAATTGAATACACAGACTGACTGATCCATGAAAGCAACTGACAAATAAAATATTATCCATCTGAACTGTTAAGGTATTACGCAAGCTTGCTTGCTTTTGGGGGTTTAAAAAATGAATCGTTTAAACGTTTGTGTTCAGTTTAAAAACGATAATGAGATATTATTATAATCAGAGAACCACAAAATCTGTATTATTTGAATACAGATTTCGTGGTTTCTGTAATTTTGTCCCCATAGTACTCTATCGTCACTGCACCGAGATAACGGGGTCTATTTATAAGCATTTTATAAGCTAAAGTGGTCGTGTCAAGCTAATGTCAATTAGTGGCCACTGCATGACTGCAGGTAGATTTTTTAGTGATGTACCAAACTTGAAAGAAATACCCACAATACAAACAAATTTTATACATGTTACGTATGAAAATTCAATATACTTTCAAAATGAAAAGACTAAAATATCATGAATCAAATCATGATGAAATGAATGACATGAAAAAATGTAAATGAAAATGTAAAACTATCTTAATACGAATATTGACAAAGTTATTTATCCAAATCTACGTATATATTTCTAAATGCTTAATTTTCCACATCAGACAACAAAATTGCTAAGTATACACGGCGACAATAGATTAGCAATACAAAACCGTCCAAATTCACTACAACGACATAAGACACATAGGTGTATGTTGATGTGGCGTTGTGTGTACATCGTAATGGAAAAATCGCAATTCTAGGTATTTTATTACACATCTATATACATGTTATTGTTCAAATTCCATTTCTTTTTCAACTTGCAATTTCCTATATAGATTCATAAGTTAAAATATACAGTGGTGATTCATTCAATCAGGGCAGTTTTTATATATATTTCTTAATGTAAATACAAATGTTAAAATTTAATTAAAATATCTAAAGAAATATTCTCGAAGCATATTATTAAAAAACGTAGACACATATTTAATTTTATAACAGGAAAAGGGAAGGAGCCCTTTAATAGACATCAACGGGCGCGAGAAAGGCTCACTGATCAGTTCATAGTATTAAAGTACTTATACTGAGCTTATCACTTGATAGAACGTTCAAAGCTTACGATCCTATTTATACGAGTACATCAGGGTAAGTATATCGATATTGTTGTGGAGTTAAAAAAATTACTTATTAAAAGTGTGCCTAGTTTTTGTGTATCTAGTTTGTCACTGCTAACGTGGCATTTTTACACGCTATTCATATTTTATGTGAGATAACAGCAGGTACATTGCTTAGTTCTCGCTATTGATAATATTTATACAGTAAACCAAATCATTACTTTTTATATGGATTGACAACTGTATAATCTGAGGGGCTCGGTGGCCTCAAAATATTGCGTAGTTTCAATATTGCTCAACCGCACACAACTGTTTGGTCATTGTAAATCTTTAGCATACTTCATGGTGGTAAATTTAAGATTCATTCGGGAAACCCTATAAAATATTCATTCAATAAACATTATGCGCGTTTTTTTTTCATTTCATTAGAATGATAGAAATAAATGGTTAAACTAAATTACTTTCGGTAGATAAAGTAGTTTAGATCAAATTACCGATAAATACTCGTATATGATGATAATTTTGTATTTTTTATTTTATTTACGAATGTTCTTTTACTTTTAAACATTTCTATGTATTTATTAACTATGCCATAAATGCCTTCTTTTATTCTGTAATTATTGAATTTAGTAAGATATATAGAATAAATTTTATTTCAATTGTGTTCTCCATACTACAAGATCACATACAATCAATACATACTACAGGATCCCATACAAAGCAGCAACCACGATGTTCTGTTGGTGTTGCATGAATTCACTGGGATATTAAATAACGTAATCCATCCATGAGAAGAACAATGAATGTTAAGGTAGGTTTACCTTACATCTTTTTTTTTATATTAGCTAAGTATTAAGACTAAAAGTAACGCACTCATTGAGAGGCTTATTCATATTAATTATTAGATGTTTTAATCGTATTAGATTCCATGTGATATTATATATTTCTAATTATGTCAATATAGCTTCTTAAAGTGTCAATAATCCACCCAGGTTACCCTTATTCAAAGACAATTTAATAGAAGAAGGCTAATGCTAAATGTCTAATGCCTATTTTTTTAAATGTGCCAAAATTAAATTAGATAATATGGGCACGGACATGTATTGAGTTTTATTTTCTAAATTCCCTTGCGGATAGGCCGAGAAAACTGAAGGTCACATGACTCGGTCATTCTCTTCTCATGCACGCTGTTCTATATATTTATGTATACTAAATATGCCTTCTTGGATGTACGAACTAATTGTGCAAAGAAAGTTGCGAAAGTTCACAAATATGCAATACAATAAATAATATTTTAAATAATGTTTCTCTTGTACCACCTTTGTACAGTATGTTGTTTTTTGCGTAAGTACCTGTTTTTGTGCGGTATCAGGCTAGTTCCTAATATTTCATCAACACTGCTGTATTGGCAGCTAAAACGTAACAGTTAAACTGAGTTATATACGTATTATTAGTATTATATATGATAAATAAATGTTTTAGTATAGATTTATCTTCAATAGAAAAAACTAACGCCTGTATGTAAATATATTGCATACTTATTTAATCTAAACGGCCTAATTTACATGTACAGGCCTTCATGAATTAGTTGTTATGTTTGCTAACACGTGCGCCGACTTTTTTAGCTATTTTAGCAAGGATTTAACAGGTTTGTCTATGGTTGTATCGATTATGTCGAAACAGACCTGAATAACAATTCGTATTTATAAATGAAGCCTACTGTTTATTATAATCATGTTACAGTCAAGTAATTTAAAATTAGTTTTCGTGTATACTAATATTTATGACAATTAACCATGATCTACTATAACCTGAGGTGGTAAATATCAGGCAATAGATTATATAGCACTTCAGGCTATAAAAACCGGTTAAGTGTTAGACAGACCCGCGATCCGAGGATGCATTACGACTTTTGATTCCATACATTATATAATTTTTATAAAGAAACGAGATTAAAGACAAATTAAGGAAAAAAAAGTATTTTATTTGAGTTTTTTCTCAAGATCCCTTAAAAATGCGTTGACCATTACAGCTTTCCCGTAACGTATAGAGGAACACTACTCAGAGTTTTGGATTACGAACTTAAAAGACAGGGGGGTGGGTCTCGGACAGTTACCTTAACTGCAGGACTAATTATTATGGTAACGTGGAACCGTAAATTTTCGACCAGGATTAAAAGGGATATATACATCGTCTTCATTAAAGCAATCATAATTACAGTAATCTTCGATTTCTTCCAATTTTCGGTCTTTGGTTTCAGAAATTTGAATGGAAATACAGAGTCAATAATGATACATACATTGCAAGTCCATATATATATATAAATATATGCATATTTATATATATATGTGTACAAATAATGCACGAAGTCACATTAAAATAGGCCCAGTCGCTTTGATATAAGTAGCAGTTTACAAGCAATATCATAGTAATCTATATAGTATATCTTCAATACAGGTGCCAAGCGGGGTAGGAGATCTAAGGGAAATTGAAATTATCTTCTGATATCACTAATTAGGTCGTGATAGGCGGTCATACTCGACTCCAACATATCTTCGCTTTCTTATTGTGTATCTGCTTTGTCATGTTTTCGTCCCCCATTCTTTATACATATCCGAACTAACTCTTATCCAAACACCCTCACACTCTTCCAGGCCTGCTTTCATTATTAATGATCAATATTAAATGACATTTAGATAATAATTTAATGTACACAATTTATTTTTTAAATTGAATATTCCAGACATATATTACATACCACCGTCTTGTCTTAACATAGCAAATCTTGTACTATATATAGGTTCTAGATAACTGACTTCCTTTTTTGTAAATACTTACTAACAATACATATATATCCATACCGAGATGAAGAACTAAAGTCATGAACACAAATTAAATTATAAAATATACAAATACAATATGTTATCAGAATTCATGTATATTACTTAAGTGTACCTACATTTCCAAAGTTTATGCGCGGATTAATTAGGTTATCACATTTTTATCAATGCACCAATTTGCGTTGAATTATCTAGCGTTGCGCAGGCGTTCAAGGGTAAAGTCTACGTCCGGACACACACTCGACTATTTCAAGTCTGAGCCAGTATAACTATGTATACTTAGGCCTATAGTCAGGTGAGCATATGTTCGTAAAAATGCGGCGCGTCGGCAGCTGACTTTTTTGACTGCAAATGTAGTTGCTATGCCCGAAATATTATGCGGATGGTCGCGTCAATGCTAATTGCCGCGCGCTCGGCTAGACGGTGCTAGACTATCATACCAGGAATCGAGTATTATCAAAATTCATTTATACATCATTTATGCAATGCTTAGAATATTATTAGGTTTATTGCAAAAGCGATGACTGTTAATCAAATGGTGATCTAATTCACATCTCCATATTTATTGCGTTTTTACCGAAATTGACTTAAAATTATCGAAATATATACTCCGTTGGTTCAGGCATGTAGAAAGAATGCAGGATGAAAGAATGACGAAACAGATATTCAATGCAAAAGTGGAAAGATGTAGGGGCCGAAAAAGACCGAGACTAACTAACCGTGACCAAATAGGCCGTGTTTTATCAGAAGGCGATGCCAGGAGCCCCAAGAACCGGCGAGCGTGCATGAAAAGAGCTATAAACGCTAGAGAAGACAATGAAGTATGTAAGGGCCACGTCTTATGGCGTTCGATTCTCTCTGTCTACCCCGCAAGGGACCTGGCGTGAAAATACAGACATTGAATAAATCTATTGAATGGCATTTCGTGCATTCCTCTTATGTATTTCTTTTTGTTTAGTAGTTATTCATGAGCTTTTGCGTATCAATAAAAAAATTCGAGACAGTAGAAAAAATAGGGATCGTGGAAATTTGTACATGTTTTCCTCAAAATTATGGTCGATTGTTCATCAGGCGCAGAAAAATTGAAATATTCTTGTCATCTCAGTCATGTAAGTCATTAAATAATGCAATTGTGTCACCCCATCTCCATGTACACTTTATAAAAAATTACTTCATCAAGATACAAGTACTTCTACAGACACACACCAGGAATTTTGTTTTCATTCTAGAAAAAAAAACTGTAGTCCCAAAAGTTGAAAAATTTTGTATATGCATTATCGGTCGTAGAATTTTAATGACAAATATGTATGCATATCGCACTTATATTTTGTCAGAGTGGTGAGTGAATTATATTGTAATACAGTACAATGATTTATGGCCTCGTGCGCTCCCTTCGATGTGTTTGGTTGACCCCACCGATCACGTCCTAGCTGTCTCACAATAGTGACGTAACAGTAGGGTGTCAAAAGGGACCCGCCTAGTTAACGAATGTGCGCAACATTTACTATTTAATATCGCTATCATAATTTATTATTTATTGTTTTAATTATCTTATCTCTAAATTTGATTTTAGTGCAACATTCTTTAATTAAAATAATGATTCTTAGCTAATTAACCAGTCCCATGTATGTGTATGAACAGGTCATGGCAGGTATTGGAAATATGTCGGAAAAAGGTGGGCTATTAAAATGAGAACTGGAGGTATTATTAGAAATGGGCTATTGCAGAAGATGGGCGGACGCATGCCATAACATTCATAATCTAATGTTACTTTCGGCTGGCGGTGGCTCGCCACTCATTAGATGGACCCGTGAAATGCTAGAGAAAGTCGGCTGGTGGCAACACCGGTGCGAGGGACTCAGGGGTGTCGAGAGGTATGCTGCGCTTTCTCCGAAGTTACTCGCGACGTTATGCCCTTTAACACTTCCACCCCTGGAGCATATCATTTGATAAAGCAATATGCTCTATCGACTCCTCTCTGGACGGCCTATGAAGGCAAGCCAGAGCTGAGAGTCATGTGGGCCTTCTTGTCTTTCCATTCCGATCGACAAAGACACGCCGGAGACGAAGGCCCTGATCAACTCTCTGGAGCACTCGGATACCCGTGGTGTCGTTACGCACCAACAGCTCGCCACAAGCTGCCCTGCGGGGCCATAAATTGTATTAATAAATGATTATTATTTCATGACGTCTTTTATATGTCATATCTATCGGTAAATAGTTCAGTCAAAAATTGAGACAGATGACCCTCCCACACATATCGTCATAATAATCTACAAAGCATGAGTATAAATACAGTAGATGAAAATAATGTATGTATAAATAAAAATGGCCCTAATACATCAGTCACTGAGTCTAATTTCATATGCATGATGAGATTGAACATGTAATCTTTGTTTTTAATATAACCTTTCCTATATTTACAAAGTACGCTCTCTCTGATGGTTACCGTAGCCTATGGACACTTGGAATGTCAAAAGCATCATTCGCGCTTTGCTTCAAAACAGTAAAAGAACCTCACCAACTTAGGAAAAGCACGGCAAAGAGTTCATTCCACCACCTAATCCGTTTCCGGAAGAAAACTTTCCTAGACCCACATAGTACGTGACGATTTTGGTTTATGTGCATGAATCGATTTATAAAGACCTTACAAATTGATAAATAGTTGTATTGTCTCAGGTTTTCGCGATTATTTATTTGTTGAACCGGACGTTTCGAATGCTTTGCAGCGTCCGTGGTCGCAGGAAGGAAGGCCTTCCTGCGACCACGAACGCTGCAAAGCAGTCGAAAAAATAAATAAATAAATAAAACACGCAATACTTGCGTTAAAAATTGTTTAATTCAATTTTTAAATAGTTTCTAATAATCTACCAATAAGATATTCCATACTTAGAGTAAACATTTAAAGGTATATTGCTGTTGATTATTTTGTTACTGCTTCTATGTGAGTATTGCCCCAGCAGTTAAGTACGAGTTATGACACTATACTACTTATACTATATCTTCACGCCAGGTATCTTGTGGTGTACGTAGAGAATATTGAACATTATCGTCACACTATTGTTTCAAATCGCTACTGAAGCATTTTTTATATGTTATGAAACTTGATATTTTTTGTTTAAGAGTTCATTCGTTTGTATCTTATAAATATTGGCGATGCGTAAAAACAAAAACAGAAAATTAAACGCTTAAAACATTACGAATATAATTAAATTTACAATTTTCTTATAGAAAAATATTATACTATAAGAAAATTGTAAACGGACGTATGTAAGTAATCAGTAAATGTTGCATGTTACGCTCATAATATTGTGTTTAATGTTAACTGTGTTATGAAAATACATAGAAAACTTATATCATGAATTAAGAGAAGAAACATCAGTCGAATTTCGTTATCATAACATTCAGTAGTTAGTGAATCAGGTATATAAACAGAAAAGTTATATATGTTATGTCAATAAAAACAATACGGTTTATAATTCTTCATTTCAAGAGTTCATATTTACTTACTTTACGGATAGATACTTGCGAGTATATTTATCAATATAATTAACACAGTTTTTAATCGTTAACGCAGTAGCACAACCTCACTCTATAGCTAATTTTAGTCGGCTTCATTCCACGTGTTCTATCAAACTTTAGAACCTATTCTGTAGATATTCGTTATAAGTTGCAATCAACAAAATATTTTAAATCGAATATTGTAGAGGTTATAATATATTTGTTTGCATAAAAATATTGCATTTAGCCGACAATATTTCGGTCTAATTACTGAATAGTAAAATAATTATACAGCTTTCACAAATTAATTAAGACAAGTTTGTCGAAAGAGCAGTGATTGATAAAGAACCGCACTATTGACCAACTGATCCCGGTTTGAATCCTGGGATGAACCACTAAATTCGTGTTTTCAACGACATATTTGTAATTATCACGCTCCGCACGTTCAAGAAATTATATTTCGAAATACGCGTGACCTTACCTAAGAAAGGTATGATTTTCTATGCATTGTGGAGATCTGATAGCAGCCGCTCCATGTAAAATCAGTCTGAAATCCTTAGGCTTAGGTAGCGGACGTCGCCAATTCTAATAGTTTAGTAAACGGGATAAACCTAACAATGAAAAGCGTGTCGTATCTGCCGCATATAGAAATATACACAATTACTTATTTCCTTGATATTGATATTCTTCTTACATCATGCTATGTAAACTACTGTAATTTAAAATGCTAACGAAATGTAACGCTTTATTTACATGGTAATGATAACAAATGTAGATAAAGGATGACAGTTTTATGCACAACGTCAATTTATTTGAAGCTATCTGATTACGCACACATCACCAATGGATCTAACTAAATTATATTAATATCACATACCAACTGTTACATGTCCATATGTTTTCCACCTTATTAGAATAAAATGTAAACCCATAGAATAGTGTAAATTATTCACATCAAAACTTCTTAACCGCTCTATTTGTTGCCACATTCTAAGTAAAGTATACCATGTGTGCTATATATAATATAACTGGTCTGTCCATAAATACTATATTCATAAATATGGTTAGACTACAAATTATGTTACATAGAAACTTTTCTTTTTTTCAAACATTTTACTTATTTTGAATTTCAAACTCGTTTATTATGTTAATAACTTCTTTCGATTTCCAGCCATTAAATTTTTTTTTTTTCGTGTTTATTATCAAATTACAATATGGAATGGGGTGTTAAAGAAAATAGGATTGCAGTGATTGCCTTGCACAAAGTGGGTATGGAGCCGTCGATCATATTCAAGACAATTCAAATGCTAGGTATCAGCCATATGTTCATATATCGTACTATCGACAGATATACCGCCACTTGCTGTTAGAACTACAAAGACTGTTAATGCTGTTAAAGCCAGAATTCGCCGAAACCCCGTTAAGAAACAAAAAAATCTTATCGTGAGAAATGAAGATTCCCGCTAGGGGTCAGTCGCGTGTAAAAAAGATAAAATCATTTATCTGCCTTTAGGCACTCACGGGCACTTAGACACGTCTTACGTTCTTAAACTAAATCATATATCTTATTATTTTTTCGTAGCTTTAATCTCTCTTTTTTAAATTACCAGCATTTCGAAAATTAGAAGAAATGCCAAAAGAAGCTTGCCAATATAGGTATTTTTTTAAATCATCAATTTATATTACATATATGCGAGTGTACATGTAGTGATATTAAGTGGCACAATTAAATATATATTAATTCATGTGCTCAATCATTTCCAAACTTATCTGTCCGTCAGATATCCATCGATTCTGTAATAACCCTTCTTACATAGAGTATTTTTGATGTGCCTTTTGAACATATTGTCAGACAAGGACAGAACTATTTCAGGTAATTTATTATAGAATCAATAAGATTGTCACAAAATTTTGAAAATGATTTTAAATAGTTATCTAAGTGATTCCCTGAAGCACATGTTATAAATAGAGCGGATGGCTCTTTTTTGTAATATGAAAATAGTTTCAATATCAACCGCTGCTCCCCACAATAGTATACCATACGACATAATGCTATGAAAGTAGCTGAAATAGACTAAGCGCGCAGTCACCTCTTCTGTCAATTGTCTAATTCTCCTTATTGC
Source organism: Pyralis farinalis (assembly GCA_947507595.1). NCBI lineage: Eukaryota > Metazoa > Arthropoda > Insecta > Lepidoptera > Pyralidae > Pyralis > Pyralis farinalis. Next base: position 21,480,035 of record OX382266.1, on the reverse strand, counting down.
ATATGCAGCGAAGCTGAGCTTACTGGACAGTTTATTTATGTGGGGGCTGCACTGTAATCTGGAGTCTATTGTAATTATTAGAAATACGGTATCATTAATAAATTCTAGTACATTATCGTCAATGAGAACTTCTGTATTGGAAGAAGCCGGTGGCGCAGTCGTAATTAACGCGACTTTGACACCAACGTTTGTGGGTTCGAGTCCCACATTAGACAAACATTTGTGTGAATGAACATGTCTGTTTGTCTTGGTCTGGATGATTCAAGAGAGGTAGGGCGCATCATAGCAGGCCGTCGGAGGAAGTACCTCCACCTCACAGTAAACCGCAGCCATATAACAACTCCCCCCCCCCCCCCTGAAATGCTTTGTTGTGTATTTACTAGAATGTCTACATTAAAATCACCACATACTATTGTAAAATCACCGCTAGGAGGTCTGTATACACAAATAATTATATAGTTGTCTAGTTCAACACACGAAATCTCAATAGTGTATTCAACATAGAGCCTAACAATGTCCTTATGTTCTTTGGCTTTGTGACATTTTTCTATAATAATCATTGAACCGCCTCTAACCGAAGACTCTCTACTAAAGCAACTAAATATTTTATAATTAATAATTCCAAATAATATTTCATTTTTGTTTAACCAATGTTAAGTTAGACAAAGTATGTCAATATTATATTTTCCTAAAAATAATTATACTATTACGTGATAGCCAGGAAAGTCTTGAATATTTTGGTGTACAAAATTTAGGATTTGCTTTCCTTTTGTCTTTTTGAGCCGTTTAAATCTGTAGTTAAATGTATATAATTACTTTTGTTTACATTGTAAACTGTTTGTGTTATTAATGTTATTATACTTACATTTCTTTGAAAGATATAGTATATCTTTAGTGAATTAAAATTCACTAATAAAATTATTAGAGTAAAAAAATATAAATTTAACAATCTATAGGTATAATTTGACAACATGTCAAATAATATAAATTGTTAAAATTGTATATGTCAGTATTTATTTTTAGTGACTGGCAACTAACATATAGAAGTGTCCATAATAATGTCTTCTTAACCCTTAACTGCTACAATTTGTCCAATGCGTTAGTAATATCTTATTTGGGATTCCTAAACTTTTTCCCATTTATAGAACAATGGTAGTATTGTCACCCACCTGTGTATTGAATTTTTTTAAATTATTTGGCTGTAGCATTCGGCATATATGAATTTTATGCATTAGTGGGCCTAGGTTACAGCCGATTTTGTCAGATAAAACAATGGTTTTAGTCTTAGAACTTGTCGCAAGTACCTGAATTTAGATTATCAAATATTTTAGTTGAAAACCCCACGGAAATGGGCCGGGCGTCGCTTAGCATGGACATATTTGTGTTATTACAAGTGCAGCGATTACTCAGTGATTCAAACCGATCTGCATTGTATCTAATATCAATTAGGTCATCCAGTGCCCAAATATGCTCTTTTATTTGGCATTCTGATAAACTGTATTTAGCCGCTAAGTCGTGAAGCGACTTAGCCAAGTTTTCTATTTTACATTGCAGATATTTTGTTTCAGCATATAATAAAAGAAGATCTGAAGCTCGGCGATATACAGGAGATGCCCTATAATCAATCCCTATAGATGAAGAGAATGGGTAGATCAAAACGCCTTCTGTTCCGATACGCAGGTGAAAGGTACATAAATATCCTCTTTACTGATGAAAAAAATTTCACGCAAACAAGCAAAATGGCAAAGTGTACGCACACAGTTCTAAAGAAGCCCAAGCCCATCATCCTGCGTCTGCAATGGTTTGGTGGGGGGTGTCTTATCAAGAAGTCGCTAAGCTTCATTTTTGTGAAAAACGATTGAAGACTTCAGCCAAAGTGTATCAAGAGACTGTCTTGGATCATGTTGTGAAACCTCTTAGCAATACACTTTTTAAACATGTACCGTAGACTTTCCAGCAGGACTCTGCACCAGGTTACAAGGCACGAACTACCCGAGCCTAACTTTAAACCACCGTTCTGGACTTTATAAGAGCTGAAGATCTAAGTCGGTGGCTGAAGACTGCTGCTGAAGCTGAAGACTTTAATGAATTCAATTTGATACATACAATATTTCTTATTGTTCTATGTATTACACGTAAGTTATAAAATGCTAGATCTTTAGACTTCACTGGTTCAAATTTATTTAAATTATATTAAATGTATCCATACATCTTATTCGTCCAATATTATTACATCACTCATCATATTTTTTCTTTCTTAATAAATTTGAAAATTTATTCATTAAAATCCATTAATATTAATGACACAAAATTTAATTCTAAGAACAAAACGAGTCTAAAAATGCAACGATAAATTTCATTCCAATTTTATTTGCATGGAATAGTTTTGTAAGAATAATATTATTTTATCTTATTTAAACGGGTTAAAAGTATCATACATACGTAATACAAAATACTATGGAGAAGAACAAGAAGAAGTTACGAAAACTTCTTCTACTTCGCGTTATCCCGTTTCCTGATCCATTAGGATTGGCGGCGTCCGCTACCTAAGCCTAGGGTTTTGACGAAGACACTGATTTTTACATAGAATGACTTTTGTTTCCTAACATGCAACGTAATGAACTTTTGAACATATTGTCAAGGACAGAACTATTTGAAGTAATTTATTATAGAATCGAACACTTTTTACAATAAAAGAACTATTAGTCTTACTAAGTCGATGTACAATATATATATATATATATATACATACGCAATCTATTCCTTAATCAAACTTTTTTCAGAACACCTCTCTCTCTTTCTCAGAACAACAGAATTTTCAAAATTACTCTATATTTTTACGAGCATACATTATGTTCTCATAAATATACTGAGAGGATACCGTGAGGATATTTATTTCTTTGAATAGTCCTCTAATTGAGTCCTTGGAGCCCATGTTATAAATAGAACGGATGACTCACTTTTGTAATATAAAAATAGTTTCAATATCAGCCGCTTTTCCCCACAACAGTATACCGTACGACATAATACTGTGAAAGTAGCGGAAATAGACTAAACGCGTAGTAGCTACATCTGTCAATTGTCTAATTCTCCAGTTTTTTTTTGTCTTTTTTTTACACTGCAATTTGAAGTCTGTTGTAATTTCAAGAAATACAGTATCATTAATAAATTCCAGTACATTATTGTCAATGAGAACTAATGTATTGGCAGAAGCCACATTTGGTTGACTAAATTTTATACATTTGGTTTTAGTTGAATTCAATAAAAGATTATTACATGTGAACCAGTTTAGAATGGCAGATAGAACACTATTTATCTTGCCAATATTTTCGCACCAGCGAGTAACATTAGAGCTCGATGGCGTCGTTGTGCTTGTCATTACAACAAGCAAGTTAAGCAACGTTGACCGCAGCCTGTCTATGGATGAGTTTATCTATCACGAGTTTCTCCATGCCGGAGGGCACGTTAAGCCGTCGGTCCTGGCTGTTGTCGATAGATGACAGTCGTTAAGCTGAGTCAGTGGCCCTCGGGCGGCTTAAAAACACTGTCCTCCGCCAATCCGCATTTGACCAGCATAGTGGAGTATGCTCGAAACCCCTTCGGTTGAAGGGAGGCCCGTATATCTGCAGTGGGATAAGTAAGGGTTGATCTGGAGTAACATTAAAAATTAAAGAAGTATCATCGGCAAACAGTACATAGTATACTAAAAATAAAAAGAGGCCCAATATAGAACCCTGGGGCACCCCAATATTTACACTGCTGCTTTTAGATTTGACCTAATTTATATCAACAGTTTGTATTCAATTACTCAAGTAAGTTGCAATCAAATTATGGGCTTTACCTCTAACTCCATAATGGCTCAGCTTGAGCAATAATGTCCGATGGTCGACCCAATTAAAAAGCTTTGGAAAACTCACAAAAGACCCCAATAGCGTCCTGGGATCTCTCCCATGCGCTTAGAACATGCTTGACCAATGCTACCCCTGCACCTGTAGTGGATGTACCTGCTGTAAATCCGTATCGTGAATTATGAAAAATTTCATTTCATTTGTCTTAAATAGAGTTGCAATTGGTCAAGCATTATCATTTCAAATAGTTTACTCAATACTGGTTAAATATTATATTTATTAAAGCACGTTTCTATGGTGAATGTGAGTTAGGTTTGGGTTAGCTAAGGTAGTGTTAAATTCTTATAAATCGTTTATTTATAAAACTTTTTGGTATTAAAATAAAACAAAATCGTTTAAACGTGCTTTTAGCAATTCTTCGTTAAACGATATGTTAATTGCATTACAATGAGTGTAGATTCATTTATCATTCTAATTTTATTATAGTTTACTGTTTATACTAATCTTTAAATAGGAATAAAGATCTTTATATATTTAAATGAAATTACATTTAAATATTTCAAGATCCTGGAAACCAAATCAATGCATATCAAAAAAAAAAATGCCTGCAAATTATAAACAACATTTACAATTTTAAGAAAAATAAGTCACAACTGTAGTTGAGATAGTGCTACATATATTTACAATGTCAGAACTCTAAAATCAAAGTTTGAAGTACAACGACAATCATTTGCACATAAATATTTATTTTTATTTGCTTTATCTAGAAAAGTACTTATATACCATAATATATACAATTATACCATAAGTATCTGTACGTTTATTATATAAATTATTTGCTTTAGCACTGTTTCGTGGGACAGGAAATATGCGAATGAAAACACCACCGCGTGAACGACGCGATGGCACCTGTTATATATACCAAATAGGTGTATTTGATTGTATACAAAGTCGTTTATGCCCACATACCAAATAGTAATCATAATTACTATGAGGATGAGTAAAGATCAAAGTGCTCGCTAAGTTTAGTATAGTGTTAGTATTTCGACCTCATTACTTTATTAAATCGAAGTAAAGTGTCGATAATTGTCTACTCTAAGCGATGCATAAGGAAACTTCCGATTTCAGTTTTTTTGTTCATAAGTATCAGCCCGCAAGTCGCAGAGATTTCTAGCAATATCTTTGATGGAGCAATTTAATCCAAATACTATGTTAAAGTTCAATTTGAAGCTTTGATATTACATTTTGTATTTTGGATATTAGAATAATTAATAGGGTAAAAAATAATTATTTTGAAAAATCTCGGGGTACGGGAGAAAGTTGCAGATAACATCTACATAACAATACGAAATTTTATTATTTACCTTTGTTAACAGTATGTAAATAGACTGTTTATTTTAACAGTAAAATAATGCATCCGTTAGATATTTCTGTAAATATCTATGTCTGTATTATATCTAAGAATATAATAAATATAGAGGACATCTGTACTCATAATAAAAATGTAATTGACCCATGTAGATAACATAGGAGGCATTTAAAAATAAGTAATATGATGGGTCTTTAAGAAAGCAGTAGGAGCCAAAACAATTATGTTTAGATTATTTGTTTATTTGTAGTGCATCACGCAAAAACTACTGCACGAAATTGGATGCGGTTTACAAATTAGCAACGGTGGAGGTCAAACATAAAATTTGATGCATGTCTCATCTCGACACACCGCCGCCGCCGCTTTGACGAGTTATATTATACGTCTATACATGTTATAAAATTGCACCTGAAAGATGGTTGTACATACGTAGAAGTTAAGAAAAAATAATACAAACGAGTTTTTCTAAGAACAATAGAAGTCTAAATAATAATTTTGAAATTTTTGTTATCAGTCTGTCTATATTTTCGTACGCACATCGCAGAAACTGCTACTCGAATTTGTATATGGTTTTCATATTTGCATTGCTAGAGATCTAACTGTGCTAACCGAGTTATCTACATCTATAATAAAATTGTAACTGACTGATGTTTTGCACGTAGGAGGTATTTAAGAAAAAATATGTTTTATGAGAGTGATACAGTAGAATTTCGAATTTAAATATAGTTTCGCATAGAAATAGAAAATATTTTAGTTACCACAGACAGTTTTTATCCTGAAAATATTTAGGGTTGCTATAAAACTCGAGAAGATGAAGTAGATGTAGGCGCAGCTGCGGGACACATAAATAATTATAGAAAAGTTTCAACTGAAGTGGGAATACTTGAAAATAAATCACTATTGTGTTGTAAGTGACATTATTGATATAATTAATAACTATGCCTACCTTGAGCAAGCAATATAGAGGCGAATTCGATCAAAAGTCGAAGACTTATTGGAATAGGTTGGAAAAAATCGCAAATACCATAATGCTTGAAGACCAAAGTCTCTTCCCCGCTTTGCGCTACCGCCCATAGTATAGAATCCTTTTGATCTGTTCCGTTGAGCTACTTCATAAGCTAACGATCACAGAGTGAACGATTGAGATTTCAACGAAGAAATTCGACGAAGAACATTGTAGATATAGCTTTGAAAGTTAGCAAACTGATGTGGCAGTGGGCCGGCCATGTGTACTGAGTTTGCAGCAATAGCAAATGGGGTAGAATTTTTTACAGTGGATACCGAGTGTAGAACGATGGCACATTGATTGTCTCCCCTGTAGAAGGACGATGACTGCAACTAAACGTCCGGTAATAGCGTAAGGGGGGGAAAGGCGGATTGTAGTGGTCAAAAGCCTGGGCCTGGGCCTCAAGCCTCAAAAGTCCTGGGAAGATATGTATGATGAGGACAGTATCAGAAAAAGTTAGTTAAAAAAGCAACAACACAAACAATGTCACGCAATGCGTAAATGAACTTCATCGATAGGTATTCCATTATTCATACATATCAAAATCTCGTCAGGTCAAAATCATCTAATAATGAAATAATTAACCATTATGTTATATAAATTCAGCTACGAACATAAATAATGGGTATACGATTATACGATAGGCATACAAATATAGTAAACAATAATAGGTATCTAATAAATATATCAATAATACCATACACTTGATAAAATAATTGTCGCAGAGTAAGTAATAAAGTTACAAGATATTACATGATATCAATATTAGTTTAATTAACAAATATTACAGGGGAACTCCCTATGTCATGTGTACCCTTTGTTAATAGAAAGTATATCTTTTCCTTTTCCGAACTGTAATAATTTTCATAAGAGTATACAAAAGTTAATAAATTTGGTACCAAGCAAGAAAGTTTTTCTGTATCAATTTTGATATAGGAAATCTAAAATAAAATTTCTGGTTTTTAGTGCTTGTGATAAATATAAATATAATAATACTCCGCTTTTCTGTTTTTATTTACTTTTGCGGCAATTCATCCTAGTAATCACGTGCAAGCATAATTCATATTATACTGTAAGATACTGTAATCTATATTTTCACGCAAATTCGAATATCCTGCTCTGGGATAATCTCTGGGAGATAGAGAGAACTGAGCACCATATTTAAATATAGAGGAAAATAATAATATACATAAGCAAAATCGTTGTCTCAAGGTAAGTAGGCGTATCTTTTAATCTAGTATAGCAAAGGTGAACGGCATCCGCGTTATTTTGCCCAAAAAAAGTTGGTCGAGATATATTGACTTCTAAGTATCTGCTATTATTATTTTTATTTGCCTATTACAGCAATATTTACATCAATACTGTACTTGAAGTAAAGAGAGTTGTTCTAGCCGACATTGAACGTATAATATAAATATTAGGACAGTAGAAGTTTGCTATTTGAATAAATATTTAAATAGGTTTAGAGGATATTGTACTAGTGCATTTTATTTAATTATATTACTTTGTATTTATTTATTTAAAGAACAGCCTTACCTCGTTGATATCTTAGTCACTTAAAGTTTCAGTAGAACAATTTTCTTTAAGTGTTTTAGCACCTGATCTATTACTATTTTAAATACAATGTTACATACATTACGCACTCATCTTTAACAAACAACAGTGTCAGGGTACAAGTAAGGACAACTTGAAATAAACTAAAACGTAGCAATGTAGTATGGTTATATGTACCATCGACTATTTTCTTTTTCTGTGTAAATTGGTACTTATTTCAAAGACCAAAGGAGTACGAAATCTCATTTTCTGTCAGTTTTAGTTGGCTTAATTTTTAATGTTATTTTGTTCTCGACTAAGTTATGATTAAATCTTGAAATATAGTGAGATCCTAACACATTTCGCATTATATCCAGTGCAAGCATTTGTATTGTTTTGTACAAGACAGAAGCTGTATTGTTGCGAATGGCAAAAAACAGTCTTCAAAAATAGTCATTCATACATTTCAAATATTTCCTCTAAGTTATGCATTTCGAATCGAGGCAACAAAATAAGTGAATAAATTGCAGTCAGATGAAAAAGTAAGTTCACTAACTAGATACTAATTATTTAGTATTTCCCGCGTAATTTTAAGTCTTCCGCCGGAACAGGCTTTGTCCTGTCTTAAGCTTATAGAACACATGTTAAGTAATCACATTTTTAACAAATTTTTTAATTTTAATTTTATTTGAGATTGGAAAACGGTTTCGTTTGAAACAAATAGCAGGGGATTTAATTTCAATATTTGTTTTTCTCTTCACTAACGGAAAGAAGAAACATAAACGTAATTAACTGCACCGTAGTCGTATATGGCTTTTTAGAATATTTATTTATAACTTTATTGTTATTTGCTTAGACACCGTTTATGTTACAACTGAAAAATAATTATATCATGTAACGCATATGTCTGCTTTAATGGTTGGTTCACTAGTTTTCCGATTACCGATATAAATGGCGTAGGATTGCCAGAAGCAATCCCACTGATTCCATTACTCTAGTGTCAGTTGGTTTCTGTTGTGTGGTAGTGCAACCACATTTCGTCGACTGTTATAAAATGATACATATTGTTTTTGTTCTATTGAAATAGCGCCCAACCTACCTCTGAAGTGATCAAACGCTTGTGATTTTGATGCTGGCAGTAAATACGGCATCTTACGTGCCATATCTTCAGAAAATTGAAATGTTAGGGAAGTCTTACACTATTGCAACTCATTATCTTCCCCTGAGCTTACTATCTCACGCACCCTTGTTCATCAGTCACTATAACTTCATGGATGTTGGCGATCGTTTAATATCTAGTGCCTTCAACAGTGCATTCTGGTTGTCCAGGGTTCCCATATACTCTACCAGGTTTTAATTAGTTTCTTACGCAAAAAAAATATTCAGCACACACGAAATTACTTTTCTTCATATTTGAGAAAACCCACGTAACTGTTATTTTTTAACGGTTGTCAACATAGAAATAATTGACAAATATCCTTTAGCCTTAGAAAAGAGTATTAATTTAAAAGATTGTGTATAACTTGCAGTACATAATTTTAGTTGATTTCTACTAAACTACTGTCTGTAGGGATAGAGAGTTCAATTAGAAGCAAATAAATATTTGTCTGGTGTGTTTTTCGGGTTTGTGTTGACATTAACTTTTGTCGCCCTAGTAGAATCGCTTTCATTATTTACTTAGAGAACATAGTTATTTATAATAATTCAATAACAATAATAAGATATAGATGGAAAGTATAATTAATTAAATTTAAGACAAATTTTTAAGTACAGATTATTCGTTTTTCCTTAAAAAATTATAGGCATTAAGTAAACAAATTATAATTGATGTCCTATCACAAAATTAAATTGTTATATAATTATATTGAATTATTCAAATTATGATGGTCTTTTTCTATTTCAAAACCTATGTATACTTCTAACACTTTTTGTAAAATCATAATACACAAATGATACTTAGTAAGCATTCATTTTTTTTGAATAACATTGTAGAAGTGACTTGTAAAATATAGAGTGTGCTACATGCAAATTGTGGTCCAAACGCATTCATAAACAATATGTTGATGCCTATATTCAAACGTATCCAGAACATGCATCTTAATTCAATTAATGAGAAGTGCATAAATGAATTATTGGCTATTCGTATGGAACAATAAAACGAACGAATTGCATCCGAATATGCAGTGTGGTGCTCCCGCCGGTCGCGGCGGCGTAGCGTCGCTGTAGACATCGCTGAAACATGCATATCGAACACATTTTCCTGAACTTATCTAGCGATCTTAATGCAGTACATAATTGAATCCTCATTATTTACATGACGTAATATTATCTATGTGATTTGTTTCACTAATTAGAAATAGTGCAGATAACTAATACTACTAGTATTGTGCACAAAGTCAACATATATTTTAGAACAATATGTATGCTTGCGTGATGGTTTACCGTGGAATTTTGAATGAGTCACCGCTGACGTCTACCCTTTCACGTGTTGTGGACCTACCTATAGAATTACGGTGTGGTGTAGTGTGTGCGTACAGCTGAAGTTCGGGGTGCGCTAGGGCGCGCTGGCTCGACGGCGGCGGGCGGCGCACAAACACTCACATTCAAATATTCGTCTAACCTTGATGCGAATGGGCGCACTCCGGGTTCCATCCGACGACACAGACGGGCTGAAGGGCTCGCTTCAGGTGTATCAGTGAAAGCAACACTGGTGGTGAGTTTGCGGTGCGTACGACGGGCGTACCGTTCGCGGCGCGGGCGTCGGGCCGGACGGCAGGCGCATCGGCGCGCCGCCACCGGCGGTGGAGTCGCGGGGCTGCGGCGCGGCGGCCGCGCTACATGTCACAGTGCGGCGAGCGCGCTCTTCGCGCCGTGGTCACCGACTCACAGTGGCGTCGCCGTCCTACTGTCTGCCCGACGGCCGGGACGGCGGCGCGCGTTGCACCGCCCCGCTGCACTCCGCCTGCCCCCCTGGCGCTATGCCCCCCTCGCTCGCCCCCTCCTCGCCTCTACACCCGCCCCGCCCCGAAGAATTTTCCGCATCGGGCGGGAAAAATCGATTGTGCAGCGAGCCCCGAATAATTTCGGCAAGACGCACGGCGCCCTTGCGTCCTCAGCGACGGTAGCGGCGGCGTCGCAAGCAGTGGCCGCGCCGGTCAAGCGCATGCCTTTCACTCGATCCGACGCCCGCCTTACGCCAAACTCACTTTACGGTACTTCAGTTGCACCACAGTCCCACTAATTATATTGCTATCTGATATCCGACATTAAAACATAGACATTTAGTTGGCGAGATTGCAGAACTTCTTTTAATAAATAAGTTGCTTTCAATATCTGACGAACTCTACACCGTAAACCTATGAAGACAAAAAAAATTAATTGATAAATAATAATGTTACAAGTAAAAAAAAAAATTACATATCATGGATAAAAAAACTTCAACCGTTTCTTTTCTAAAGTTAAAAAATAGTTATTATTTCTACGTTTGCAAAATTTTTAATTTACATGATTATAACCTTATAGTAGTAGTATAAAAAATAAGGTTTTAACGAAAACAAAAATCTAAACCTTAAAATTGAAGTCTGGATTTAAAAGGATCCAGCAAATGTTGTTGTTTTTTTTTTGTGTAAAATTAAATAATTATTAAATTTCGTAGGTAAGTTTTATTGTTATGCAATTTTATATAAGTTTTGTAAAAATTACACTATTGAAGAAAATGATTTTCAACTTTAAATGCGCGAGCGCAGAGTTGCTTGTCTATGAAAATACTGTCACTCACCTTGTCAGTCCTCTTCAGACTTATTAATAAGAGAAAGCAGACAAGTCTGCACTAAAAAGAAAACATAGACCATAGTTAACTGAATTTAAATCGATTAAAAATCTTTTTTGAAAGCGAAAAGCTACGTTATTAAAAGAATATAAGATATCGCGGTGTTAGAAAATAATCGACGAGCTCGGTGGCTCAGTCGTGAATGATGCGACTTTGACACCAACGCTCGTGGGTTCGATTCCCACACAAGGCAAACATTTGTGTGAATGAACATGTCTGCTTGTCTTGGTCTGGATGTTTTAAGAGAGGTAGGTGCTTTGATACTCAAAGCAGCCCGTCTGGGGAAGTACCTCCACCTCACAGAAAACCACAGCCAGCAGCGTGTGAGTGAGGTCACCAGTAAGCTCCCAAGGAATTGCTGTGGTAGCTATGATACCCGCAGGTGGGCCGTATTGTTGTATGCCTACGTAGTATAAAAAATACATTTATACCAGGTTTTCTGACTTTCAGCTACATTGTCATTGCGATCTAAGTGTATATTGGTATTGAATAAAAGGTTTCTATTAAGTATTCATTAAGTGTTTTTGATTTGAATTCTATTCGCTGAAAAACATAAGAGATCGATACTCCTTGTATTGAAAGTATTCATAAGCTAAGTGTAGTGTGTAGAAGTAGTGAGACTTCGAGTATGACTCTATAATAGGGAATTTGCCTATATTTTTATTCAATACTTTTTTTTATATTTTTATTCAATACTTTTACATCGCTATATAATAATAAAAAATATTCAATACCAAAACGTAGTTTGAAGTATTTTTTTAATAAAAGATAGCCCATTTAGGCATTTTTAACGCACGTTATTTTGGCGCGCTTGATGCATATACAATAATCTTCTCTCTACGGAATAATCCAGAAAAACGACATATAAGTTTATATCTGACATTTCTTTTTGTACTTTAACGTCACATCTCTCTGATCTGGCCGGTTCAAATATTGGGATTCCCACAGTGTTTTTTTGCAATAGTTTCTTGTTTAAAAAGCAATTATAAACAAAAATATTGAAGAACGCATAATTCTGAAGTAATAGAGTTTACTAAATAAATATTTGACTCTTATTAGCATCACATACATATTCCCTATTATTACCTCGTCGTCAGTTGAGACCACGTGCAGGTGAGATTGGCTCAATTGGGGTGCAGTCTCACCGTGAAAGATGCGCCCCAATTTATACGTATAATAAAATTGTAGCATGATCGAGTTTGTACATGGAATAATTAGTGGGACTCTATTGATGATTAAAAAAATATATATTACTAGCTTTTACCCGCGGCTTCGCTCGCATTGATAAAAAATATATATTTTTTTAATAAAAAGTATCCTATTTTAGTTCTGATACCTTTAAGAATATGTGTACAAAGTTTCATGATGATCAGTTCAGTAGTTTTCGCGTGAAAGCGTAACAAACAAACGGACATTCACATTTATAATATTAGTAGGATATTGCCAATATAATATATATTTTTTTAATTTTGTCTGAATAGAGACAACTAAATAGCATACTAAGTGTAGCGGATGGGCACCGGGCGGCGCAATTTTGCATGACTAACTGGTGGTAGAAGTACACAAACTAATATACACAAATCTTCTGTGACTATTACACTTAAATCTATATTATACTATTTCGACCGTCTGTCTGTCCGTTCTACACATTTCCGAAAAACTACTGATCAGTTTTTCTTGAAAGTTAAAATGAGGAGAGATTATATCCCGGGTTGCTTTCCGGAAATATGTCACTATAAGACTGAAAGAATAATAATTAAAGGATAGACGCCCGAATAGAGAGTTCCAACTTACCTACATTTTTACCACAAAACACACACAATAAGCAACTTGTAGCATATCACACATTATTTAAACATTGCAGTAATTTAACAGCAAGCAGATTCTGATTCTGAGAATCTTACACAGTTGTATAGGTGTTACGTTGCCTATTTATAGGTAAAATCGTTTATGTATGTAAAAAACATCAATTTGTTTCTTGTTATTTTCAACGTCCGACGCCTTGACTTATGAATTCAAAGAAACCTACTCGAATTAAAACATTAGTTGCAGCTGTTACATTGGCGGCTTTGAGTACTTGTATAGCATATATATAGGGTAACAAACAAACATTACAACAACTCTAAATTACTGCGAAGCGTTTACCTACCTGTATCCTACTCATGCTAGAACTATACTGGGTACTCAAGCTTCCTCGCTTTTCCTTACGTTGGCAATGAAGCGCATTCTCAGTATCCTCCACAGTCACACGCAAGAGTACCAATGCAAACAAGATAATGTTATTTAAGTGCGGCATTCTATAAGAAGTGTTCTCAGTAGGGCTACACGAATCTCAGACCTAGCATTCTGTCTTCTTTCGCTGAGATAAATCAATAATCTAAAAAATATATAATACTAGCTGCTGCCCGCGGCTCCGCCCGCGTGGAGTCAAATAACGTAGCCTATGTGTTAATCCAGATCATAATCTATCTACGTGCCAAATTTCATTTAAATCCGTTCAGCCGTTTAAGCGTGAAAGAGCAACAAACATCCATCCATACATACAAACTTTCGCATTTATAATATTAAGTAGGATTTTTCATAAGAGCCGATCTACATGTGTAATTGGTAGGATACATCAATGACAGGTAAGTTAGATTTTGAATCTCATCACAAAAAAATAGCATTAGTACCCAAAAAAACATTTGTGTGTAGCAAAATTGCCAAAAAGAAACATATATTTTGTGGATAACAAGTTTACAAACGATTTGATACATACTACTTTATATGCTCAGTTATTTTCTGCCCTAATTGCTTCAAGAATCTAGTGCCGGCCGGCTCTCACGTACTATCATTAGTAGATGCTGATCTGGTCATTTAGCCTCAGTTGCTACAGCCGTCTCTGCGATTGTCTATACTCTACAACACACTTGAAACTCTTACACAAACTCGTATTCGTCTGATGCTAACTCCAAATTCAAACGGTACAAGCTACAGACTTGAAATTTAGCACACGTTATAATTTTCAGCTTAGGGATTAAGTCACGGTCACCGAAAACACAGTCTCCGAAATAGTTGTGAGGAGCAATAGGTCTAAATTTTTAAAATACTGCGTCAGTCTAGCCATGGCTGTCATAGATCGGAACAAGCCGAGCAGCTCCACCTAGGACTAAGGCTATACTCTGTATAGTCGATGGGATCGCGGTAGCTAGGTGGAGCTGTGAAGCTCGCTGTCGCCCGTGGCTGGACTGACGCAGTATGGGGAGGGAAGTTTGGAAATTGGTGTAAATGTTTCACTGGCGTTTAGAAATGGGCAAAATCAGATTTTTTAAATGTATAAATGAATGTTGAAAACTGAAAGATGATGAATGGAAGAATAAATTGCGGAATGAGAGTATGATGTATGAACGTGGTTATGTATGATGCAGTAATGATTTTAAAAAATTGTGTGTTATACAACATTTATTATTGCAACAAACGACTTACCCACGGCAGGGGTGTATAGATAAAAAAACCCCTTCGGTTGAAGGGAGACCCGTATCTCTGCAGTAGGACGAGTTAGGGTTGGTGTAGAAATATACATCATGTATTGCATTCATACACTACGCGTTAACTGGTTTACATTAGGTGTGTCATACACTAGTTTGACACCTGATATAGAACAAAAATGACTACCAGACGTAAACTTTAATCGGTCATGTGTAAAAATACAAATGAAGATCTTCAGGACCAACTCATTGACCTGATTCGGGCATGCTGTATACATGCATATACTACTATATACTATATACTATATACATGTATTCTATATACACTCATTATTAAATCCTTCTTTATTAACTTCTCTATGTTCACTATTATTCCTACACACGAGGCGTTGAAAGGTCACCAAGAGATTGATAACAAATTGATACGACAGCATCGTGGTGGTATCCTATGTTGCTAGTACGCATAAGGTACGGTAATCACATCACATCAGACGATACATTTTACGAGTAAACTTTTTGCGCAAAAAGAGGTCAAATATTCACGGCCTTTTAGGTTTGTATGACTTTCTAACTAACTAATTATTTCGTAAATATATTAATTAAAACAAATAGCATTCTATTTTATCTATACAAATGATTGCCTTAGATCTGAGAGAAGTTCTCTCCGAAATGCGTTACACTAAGTGTCACATTAAGTGTAGTTTTCGGAGTTTTCAGAAATAGAGGAACAAGCGACGACGAAGGAGCGAATGTTACACATATGTAAAGTGAGTGAATCAAGAATTTATCATCTAAAGTGAAAAACAACTTTCGAAAACGCAACATACTATCACGAACTAAAAGTAAAAGCCCGTTAAAACAAAAAAAAAGATGCTTAACGAAACAGCGGAAAAGATGATGTTCTTTGTGTATCTAGTTCGAGGTGGTAAAACCCGTTTATACACTGCCCAAGATTCCCATGGTGACAAAAAATGGGAAAAAATTTAAGTGAATTGTGGATCATGATTCTACTGCTTGATTATGTACAAATGAAATGGTATTCAACTACTTAAATATTGTTGGAAAGGCAAATCTACGTCAGTCATACCCTACCTTTAGTTGGGTAAAAAGAGAAATGAGTATTATTTCCATCATATTATCTTATTAAGTTCATTTTACATAAGATATTACGATGGAAATAATAGTTACCTCATTAAGAATATTTGACTATATCATAAATTGAAGTAATATAGGCCTGTATGTATTGAATTAATTAAATAATATTTTTCTAAATTATTTCATATTCGTAGGAAATAAAGAGTAAAAATGCATACATTTTTCTTATAAAATACACTAAAAAAAATATCTATTTCTACAAATTGAGTTATGTTATTTGACTTTTTAATTTATTACTTGAAACCTGATACTAACACAAATAAATAGTTTTTTACAATCTACACATCCAATTCGCCTTGTATCTCACATAGTCGATAATATTTATTTGCGTACCAATTTAACATGGGAAATTATATACGTCTAATCTAATTGGAATAAATGTGAATATTAGAAATAAACTTCAACTTTGCAAATATTTTCAGCCAAGTTCATACCTGTTTAAGTTACCTACCGGATATACATTCGCTTAATTTAACGGTCCTTTGATTTGAACCCATTATTACGAGTATCATTACAAGCGAATAAGCTTCTATTACCTGTGGCTATTTTGGCTTGATTGTCTTCAAAATAACACACTGTGTTTTATAAAAGTATTTGGGTATGGTTATTAACATGAACTTAATTTAACCAGCCTATGCTATATCAACTAAAATTATTATTAGTGTTCTCTACATTTATTATTTGTTTTCTTGAGCGAAAAACATACTATATTATTCAATTAAATTTGGCTTAAGAAAACATACTGAGGAAAATTAGATTTAATCTAGTGTTTATACTTTACGCTAGAGACAGGATAAAAGATTTACTCGGTACCATTAATCCTACCGATTGCCACATTTACACTGTTGAATTGTTACTACTAAGTAAGGTCCACATCTTTCGAAATATAATTTCGTGGACGCGATTATACCCTCACGATAAATACAAATATGTATATAAGATACTGATTTTTACATAGAGTGACTGCCGTCAGGCTTCCGCAATCGAAAAGGAAAACCAAACTAAATTACACTTCGCTAGTTTGCTCTTTGGAATTGTAAAAAATCAAAGTCCGTCATACCTGTTTTCTAAAATGCAATTTACTCAACGACAATCCCGAATACTTGATCGCCTATCTGCCCAACACATTATACAACTGCATTCCGTGGTAGCTTTCGATATTGAGCATCCAAGTGTTGGAATAACATTCACCCACCAATCAGAAATTCACAATCTGTTATATGTTTTAAAGTTAGGTACAGGGAATATCTTTTAAATTTACAAAAAAGCTGATGAATCATGTGCATACCGTATCTCATGAGACTATATATATGTACTCAGTATTTGTTCCTAATAATATTTATTAATAAATATAATGTTACTATGTACATACATGAATAATAATAATATAATAACACTAATTATCATATTTATTTATATATTAATACCGTTACACATTATGAATAGGCTTGTATTATTATTGTTTACTCGATGTCAGACACCTCTTCTATTAATGGTGTCCACAGAATACCAGCGTCGAAGCACTTCGTGCCGAGACATTATGCTGAGTGGAGACCTATTTGGTACACACACTGTGATTTAGCCTTAAGTTTCAAATTTATGTAAAATTTTAGTGTTGCCAAATAAACGTTTTTCTTTCTTTACATTTCTTAAGTAAGGTCATACATCTTTCGAAATATAATTTCGTGGACGCGAGTGTTCCCTGACGATAAATAAAAATATGTACATAAATCCTGAAACTAAAATTTAGTGATTCATGCGAGGATTCGAACCGGGGACCAGTTGGATAATAGGCCGGTTCTTTATCTACTAGTCTATCACAGCTATATTACATTATCTTTAAATTTTGTTAGTCTATTAATCAAAATATAGCTATGTATGCATATTAACTGGAGTTTTTTAAAACTGGAAAGTAAAAAGCATATGTGCTAAGAATACACTGGCCACACGCTTCATAGCTTCTTTATTAACAGCTATAAATGACCAATTTTATTTTTCATTTCTAACGAGTGAGATAACATATAAAATCTGTTAAATTATCTCGATAAATAAAAGTAGGCTTTGAGGCAAGTAAATAGTTATCTGTTTATAACATAGCCATCTGAAGAAAATGAAAATATATTATGACATCTAGACAATTAACCTTATAATATCGGAGACATTATAACCTAAATTAAATCGATATGAAACTTCTCTAGAGTTCAATTTCTACTGTTTTGATTTAAGATGAACTTACTAATAATCTGCTATACTTTAATACAATGTAACTTAAAACTCAATTATCTTGTTGTTTTTTTCTGTTCGTTCATATTTCCCGTTTCGATTGGCACAAGGACATAGACCCAACGTAAGAATCAGTAACATCAATTGGCACCTTTTTTTCCAAAATAATCTTTTCGATTCGTTTTTGCGCCATCATTTTCTCGATTCTTTTCCTCATTGGTCGTTGGCTATAACAAGAATTTTACAGAAAATAGTTTGTAACTTTGTGTTACAGCTCAGTTCCTAAAGGTGAAACATTCGTACGTGATCATTCCATCTTTATTACCATCAATACATACAGTGGCTATAGCATCCTGTACTACATTTAGTGGTCAGTGATAGCCCAGTGGATAAAGAACCTGTCCATTAGCCAACTGATCCTCGTTTGAATCCTGGTGTGGACATGCACCTTTAAAGTCGTGTTTTCGGATTTATCTACATATTTGTAATTGTCATTCGCTTGGCGGTGAAGGAATATAACGTGAGGAAAACCACACGGACAAGAAATGACCTATATTTGGAAAGACGCGTGGCCTAACTTAAGAAAGCCATGATGTCCCCTCTGCTGGGTTGTGGAGGCTTGATAGCTAACAGTCAATCCATGTTAAAATCGATATCTTGGCAAATTCTTTTTTTTTTTTAATACCACTAACGTGGCAATCAAGCATACGGCCTGCCTGATGTTAAACAGTCACCGTAGCCTATGGACATTTGTAACACCAGGGGCGTCACTCATGCGTTGCCGATCCTCTAAAAACCTCTTCACGTATTTCTTGAAGAACTCCATGCTGTAGTCTCTTAGAAAAACCTTGGCTGGGAGCTCATTCCACAGCTTGAGTGTTCTCGGAAGAAAACTTCTCTGGAACCGTAACGTACGCGACCATTGCGATTCAAGCGTGTGAGGGTGAACTCCCCGCCGTCGGCGAGCGGTGCGGTTATAAAAAGTAGCTGTCGGCATCATTTCGAACAACGCTTCAGAACACAACCCGTTGTACAATCGGTAGAACACACAAAGGGAGGCAAAGTCTCTCCTTAAACTTAAAGGTTCAATACCGTGTGTAAGCTTAGGATTGTCGACAATTCTTAATTCGCCTATTCTAGAGGATAAGGAAACGGGATAAAACTCGGAAAAATTCAACAGTGTAACATATATATGACATAACGCTTGCTGACCGCGTTCGAAATGATGACGTACGAAAGAGAGTTGGTCTGAAAGAGAGTGTCGGTGTTAAGATAAGAAAAGGCTTGCTCCGTTGGTTCGGACATGTTGAAAGAATGCAAGATGAAAGAATGATGAAACAGATATACAATGCGAAAGTAGAAGGATGTAGGAGCCGAGGAAAACCAAGACTAACCTACCATGATCAATTTGGTCGTTTTTTATCAGAGGGTGATGGCAGGAGCCTTAAAAACCGGCGAGCGTGCATATAAAGAGCTATGAATGGTTCTCTCTGCCTACCCCACAAGGGACCTGGCGTGAAGATATATATACGAGTACATACACACAATTCAACATTTTATACTAGTAAATACTTAAAGTCCTGAACTCCGATGATTCTAGATTTAGCTAAGCAATTCTCACGTCTGACATCAGGAAACATTAGTCTGACTTAAATTCCTACTTTGATATTTGACTAACATATTCATATTGTAAGATTTTAATCTTAAGAGAAATTGACTTGGTCATTCTATTTGATGAAATCTGAGTTTAACTGACTAGATCTAAATTAAGTAGGTTAAATTTAATAATTTTTATTGTATCATAATTTCTATTTCAATATGATAAGAATGGATTAATAAATAATCGGAACTATGCACTATCTTTCTGAGTAATGATAACAATTTCCATTAAAAAAAACACAAGAAAATAAGTTGGGACATTTTGTATTTTGTGCCATACAACTAATCTTATTCATTTGTACAATTTTGAGTAGTATTAGGGGTTAAAAAGGGGATGTACTGAAAAATTAAAAGTCGTTTTTTTCTAAGATGTATCATATTTATTTGATCAAAATATTTTATTTATTTCGACGAGTTCGGTGGCTCAGTCGTGAAAGACGCGACTTTGACATCAACACTCGTTGGTTCGATTCCCACAAAAGACAAACATTTGTGTGCATGAACATATCTGTTTGTTTTGGTCTGGATGTTTTAAAAGAGATAGGGCGTATCAAAGCACCCCGTCTGGGGAAATACCTCCACCTCACAGAAAACCGGAGCCAAATAACAACTCTCTAGAGGGTTGTTGTGTTCCTGCGTGTGCGTGAGGTCACCAGTAATCTCATAAGGAGTTGCTGTGTAAGCAGCAGAGGAGGCATCGCGCGAGTGATATATGTTACTAGCGTTAATAGGCTACGGTAACTGCTCTACATCAGGTGGACCGTATGCTTGTATGCCTCCCGACGTTGTATAAAAAAAAATACCTTCATTATCTATACATTAAAACCTCACAACTTTTTTCACATGATACCTGTGAGGTTTTTCTTTTAAAGAATGTGCATTTGATTTTCAAATTTCAATTGTTTTTCTTTATTCAGCTTAGACGGGAAAGATGGATGGTGCGAAAATCCGAGTAATTTTTGAATACGAGAGAAACGGCTCGCAATATCAATGCTGCGTTTGGAGAGGAGACTGCTAATGAACGCACCGTGCGTTTTTGGTTTATACCTTTCGTAATGTAAACTTCGACTTAAAGAACGAACCACGTGGAAGACCACACAGGTAAATAACGCTGAATTGAAAGAGATGGTTGAAGCCGATCTGAGTCAAAATACATTTAAATGTGAAAAAAGTTTCACTCTAAAATCTCACATCATGAAAGTACCTCTACCTTACAGAAACCCGTAGCCAAATAAAATCTCCCTAAACGGTTGTAGTGTTCCTGCGTGTGAGTGAGTTCACCAGTAAGCTCCCAAGTAGTTGCTGTATAAGTAGTAGAGGAGGTATCGCGCAAGGGATATGTTACATGCGTTAATAGGCTACGGTAACTGCTTTACATCAGGCGGGCCGTATGCTTGTATGTCTCCCGACGTTGTATAATAAAAAAAGCAACTCGCCTCTTTCCTGAGTCGTCTGCATCCATTGACTTCTTATAAATATTTTGCCTTTTACTTGTGGTTCACCTAGTGATGGGTCGTTTAGTACAGGTACCGAGATACCTATTTCGAGAACTTTGGTTGTCGCTTTTAAGGGCAATGTAGCCCGCTCACTGCTTAACTTGGTTATCCTTCCGGTTACTTCAGTTCTACTGCGGATATCCTCATTTCTGGATAAGAGCTTAGTAGAGATCTACCTGGTTGGAAAATATTAACAGTCAAAGCCCTCCAGCGATCTCGCCATGAGAACTTTATCGTAATTCCGTCTTCAGGCAACTTTTCTATTATTAAGCTGTTTGAGAACCAATCTCTCTGAGAACGAATCTTGTACAGACTGATGTCCGGGATATCTTCGGTAAAATACCAGGTGTAAGTTAATCTCTTGTGTCGCTACTCGCACTGTTGCCCGGCTCTAACGACGTACATAAACCTTCATCATCTCACTCAGAATCTCAGTCTTCTTAAAACAATTTCGCCAGTGTGGATCTTTAGCTTCATCAGTTGATTTTACCTAACAGGCGAAGACTATGGAGCTTTGGTTCCGCTCTGTCGCCTATCTATTGTATTAAAGAATACAAATTGTATTAAAAAAATGTAGTTCTTTATATACTCCTGTTGCTTATTTAGTTGCTGTATAGAGTATACAAAAGCATATGAGGTGAAGACTACAACCACATTTCCCATCTGGTCAGCATCAGATTCAGCATTACATATTTTGTTAATCAAAATTCTATTTACATTATTGTTCATTTTTTTAAACTAAACTGTGTTTATTATTCTATGTTTCTCTCGTACCCACATAAAACATCGACTAGAATTTGCCTCGTATTGTGAAGAGAAAAATTCTAACATCTAGTTCGACTCCTAGGAAGCTGAGTAAGGAACAGATACAAATTTTCCAACGGTGGTTAGTAATCCGTAAAACTGCGGTTACTGCAGGCAGGAGTTCAGTTATCAGGTCAGGCTTGTTTCAAAATTTGGTGCTATATAGAATACACAGACTGATTACGAGCTTAGTGGCGCTGTTCCGTTACTTTGACACTAACGCTTGTGGGTTCGATTCCCAAACAGGATAAACATTTAAGTGCAAAGAACATCTCTGTTTGTCTTAGTCCGGGTATTTCTAAGAGTGGTTGGGCGCATCAATGCAGCCCGTCTGTGGAAGTACCTCCACCTCACAACCGCAGCCACATAACAAACTCTCTAGAGGATTGTTGTGATCTTGCGTGTGAGTGAGCAGCAAGCCCCTATGAAGTTGCCGTGTTAGCAGCCATCGCGCGAGTGATACTTAATGTATTGCAAGCGTTTATAGGTTACGGTAACCGCTTTACATCAGGTGGGACATATGCTTGTATAAAAAAATCTGAAATAATTTTCCCATATGGTTGTCTAATCTTAAATTAGTAGGATAAATAAAATAAAGCAAAAAATGAGATAATAAGTGCCCAAGTGAAACAGAATGTTTATTAGTGTCCAGAAGGCATGATCGAACAGCAATTAACTGGACTGAATTAGGTACAGTGAACTCGTGGTGGTCATTGTTAGTTTAGCTTTTCAAAAGTGTAGGTAATTAATTTGCATCGTCTCTTTTTTATTTGCGCGCGCCTATAGTGCCTAGGTGAAATATATACTAATAAATCCCACAGACTGAAATTGCTATTTATAAGTATATCTATCGAAATAGTACATTTATGCATTTCAAGCGTCAAGACAAGCGACAAGACAATTATTTGTGTGCATGAACATGTATGTTTGACTTGATCTGGATGTTTTAAGAGATGTGGGGCGCATCAAAGTAAATCAAAGCCTGGCTGAGCAAGTACCTCCACCTCATAGAAAACCGCAGCCAAATAACAACTCCCTAGATGGTTGTTGTGTACCTGCGTGTGAGTGAGGTTACCAGTAAGCTACTAAGGAGTTGCTGTTAACAGCAGAGATGGCATCGCGCAAATGACAATTAATGTATTACAAGTGTTCATAGGCTACGGTAACCGCTTTACATCAGGTGGTCCATATGCATGTATGCCTCCCGACATTGTATAAAGTAAAAAATATCGGACGGTTCCTCTTGTGACGACATGTAATTTGAAATGCATAAATTTTCTATTTCGATTAAAATAAGTGTACACACTAGGTATCTAAGTGCTTGTAAGTGCCCAATAGCGTTCTTTAAGTTCTGATGGTTTTCCTCTTATGCCAGAATCTACATAATATGCCAGAGGGCAAAATGCTCCACGTGTAGTTGAGATGGTGTGAGCTCTCAGTCAATCCCTTACCAAATCGCAAGAAATATAATGGTATTATTTTGGTCGAGACAGGAAACCGGAACGAACACAAGGATATGGTTTATGATGTAATGTTGGAACAAGTGAAAAAGATTGCATATCTTGCAGTAGTGGAAGGTACACCACTTCTAGGCAGCCGAAACCTAACCCAGACTACGAAACTCGCTGTATACAACACTGGTCTTAACGCTAACTTATGAAAACTAGAGCTGGATGTGGCAGAGAAAGCGTGAAAGTAGAATAACCGCGATAGAGATGCAAGCTTTGCGAAAAAATTATGACCACTTGCTGACCGCATTCACAACTACAATGTAAGAGAGAGAGTATCAGTGTAAATAAGAGAAGGCATACTTCGTTGGTTCAGGTATGCAGGGAGAAATAAATAACGGCACAGATGTACAATGCGAAAGTGGAAGGATGAGTAGAAGAATGCCAAGTCTTACATACCACGACCAAATTAGTACTGTTTTATCAGAAGATGATGTCCTGGGAATCGGCGAGTATGACGAAAATTATGAATGTTAAGTAATAAAACTTTTAAACTCGACGGCGCAGTGGCTTGTAAAGTTACTTTGATACCATCGCTCGTGGGTTCGATTCGTACACAGGATAAACATTTATGTACATGAACATGTTTGTCTTGGTCTTGGTGTTTTTAAAAGAGGTAGGGTATATGAAAGGAGCTCATCTGGGGAAGTACCTCCACCTCACAAAAAACCGCAGCAAACTAACAACTCCCTGAAAGATTGTTTTGCGTGTGAGTGATGTCACCAGTAAGCTCCTAAAGAGTTGCTGTGTAAGCAGCAGGGGAGGCATCGCGCGAGTGATACTTAATACATTACAAGCATTAATAGGCTACGTTAATTGCTTTACATCAGGTAGACCGTATGCTTGTATGTCTTCCGATGTTGTATAAAAAAATACCTACAAACTGATTTATTACACAGTAAATTACCATAGAAGCTAAAATATCGTGAGAAAACCAAAATCCGAACAACAAAAATTTAATACGATTATCTTATAAATAATAACGTATAAAGGAAACGTGGTTTCATTTTGTTTAGCACAAAGGCACTGAGTCGGAATAATTTCATAATATCGAATTGAATCCTTCGTGAGCACTAGTCTCGCGTCGGCGTTTCTTGGAAGCAAAACTGCTGACAACGCCGGGCGCTGGCTCCCGCTACTTCCACTGGAAAATATCACACTTGCTTGCCACCCACCGACTGTATGTTGCACGTACGACCAACATATAACTGTGCTGTGCTGTGTAAGCAGCAGAGGAGGCATCGCGCGAGTGATACTTAATACGTGTTCTGCGTGTTCTACCGGCTGTATAATGGGTTGTATTCTGAAGAGTTGTTCGACATTATACCAACAGCCTCGTTTTACAATCGCACAGCTCGCCGGCGGCTGGGAGTTCATCCGCACACACTGGAACCGCAATGGTCGCGCACTGTGCGCTTCACGAGAAGTTTTCTACCGAGAACTATTATGTTGTGGAATAAGCTCCCTGCCGAGGTTTTTCCAAAGGACTACAGAATGGGGTTCTTCAAGAAAGGCGTGAAGAGGTTCTTACAGGGTCGGCAACACAAGAGTGACACCCCTGGTGTTGCAAATGCCCATAGGCTACGGTAACTGCTTACCATCAGGCAGGCCGTACGCTTGTTTGCCACCTTAGTGGTATAAAAAAAAAACATTACAAGCGATAATAGGCTACGGTAATTGCTTTACATCAGGTAGACCGTATGCTTGTATGTCTTCCGATGTTGCATAAAAAAATACCTACAAACTGATTTATTACACAGTAAATTACCATAGAAGCTAAAATGTCGTGAGAAAACCAAAATCTGAACAACAAAAATTTAATACGATTATCTTATAAATAATAACGTATAAAGGAAACGTGGTTTCATTTTGTTTAGCACAAAGGCACGGAGTCGGAATAATTTCATAATATCGAATTGAATCCTTCGTGAGCACTAGTCTCGCGTCGGCGTTTCTTGGAAGCAAAACTGCTGACAACGCCGGGCGCTGGCTCCCGCTACTTCCACTGGAAAATATCACACTTGCTTGCCACCCACCGACTGTATGTTGCACGTACGACCAACATATAACTGTGCTGTGCTGTGTAAGCAGCAGAGGAGGCATCGCGCGAGTGATACTTAATACGTGTTCTGCGTGTTCTACCGGCTGTATAATGGGTTGTATTCTGAAGAGTTGTTCGACATTATACCAACAGCCTCGTTTTACAATCGCACAGCTCGCCGGCGGCTGGGAGTTCATCCGCACACACTGGAACCGCAATGGTCGCGCACTGTGCGCTTCACGAGAAGTTTTCTACCGAGAACTATTATGTTGTGGAATAAGCTCCCTGCCGAGGTTTTTCCAAAGGACTACAGAATGGGGTTCTTCAAGAAAGGCGTGAAGAGGTTCTTACAGGGTCGGCAACACAAGAGTGACACCCCTGGTGTTGCAAATGCCCATAGGCTACGGTAACTGCTTACCATCAGGCAGGCCGTACGCTTGTTTGCCACCTTAGTGGTATAAAAAAAAAACATTACAAGCGATAATAGGCTACGGTAATTGCTTTACATCAGGTAGACCGTATGCTTGTATGTCTTCCGATGTTGCATAAAAAAATACCTACAAACTGATTTATTACACAGTAAATTACCATAGAAGCTAAAATGTCGTGAGAAAACCAAAATCTGAACAACAAAAATTTAATACGATTATCTTATAAATAATAACGTATAAAGGAAACGTGGTTTCATTTTGTTTAACACAAAGGCACGGAGTCGGAATAATTTCATAATATCGAATTGAATCCTTCGTGAGCACTAGTCTCGCGTCGGCGTTTCTTGGAAGCAAAACTGCTGACAACGCCGGGCGCTGGCTCCCGCTACTTCCACTGGAAAATATCACACTTGCTTGCCACCCACCGACTGTATGTTGCACGTACGACCAACATATAACAGTATCTACAGTTTGTAAACATTTTACTTTAAGTATTTATTAGTGTAGATATGCCAAAGTTCCGAATACCAAGCACGTTTCTTGCCATTGTGCCTTGAGCAACCTAATATAAGAGGTTCTAGCAAGTCCGCAATAGAGCTGAGTCAGTTTCCTTTTCTTATTCAAGGGTAATCCAACCTTGAATGTTCAAAAAGTACATCAAAAGTAATTCTGCAGCCAAACAACAATTCCCTGGACGGTTGTTGTGTTCAGGCGAGTGAGTGACGTTACATGACGTTATATGGCTTTCCGTGAGGTAATAACGTCACTCACTCGCATAAACACAATAACCCGCCAGGGAATTGTTATTTGGCTACAGTTTTGAACATATTTTTCGTGACTTAATGAGCGGGCAGCTTCAACCTATTACTTTTTTGTCACAGCAGTAAATTTTCAGTCATTATTTTTTCATAACGCGCCTAAAGGAGTACTCCTTTAGGCGCGTTATGAAAAAATGATATATATATAATGATAACTTCAATACAATAGTCAGCTCCTGGTCTATGTACAATAAATAATTAAGGAAAACTTTGTATTAAGATCCCTGATGGCCCTACAGGAGAAAATTGTTTTGTATATAGATAGACTATGCATTTTTGACGATTGTATAAACTATAAGCGACATCCCTACGTGTTTAGGCTATTATCGTTCGCTCGGGGCTCGAGTCGGCCTACTTATTTGATTTTACTATGAGTCCAGTGTCCTTAAGCCGCCCGCAGGCCACTGACTTAGTTTAACGACTCTCATCTATCAACAACAGCTGAGACCGACGGCTTAATGTGCCCTACGTAGAGAGAGAAACTCGAGGTAGATAAACCCATCCTTTGACAGACTGGCGTCGACGTTACTTAATCTGCGTGTACGATTAGAGTGACACGCGCAACGACGCCATCGAGCTTTAATATGGTGACATGAATTTATTGTTGTATCTAATTCATGATTTGAATTTACACCTACATTGTCAAGTTTCTTTCAGTATTACTTCTTCGAGCATCTTGGTCAATTCGTAAATGTTAGCAAATTAAAGGAAACCACATCATTATAGCGTTATTTTTATTAGTACCAGGGTAGGCCAACTGGGAACTTACCAGCATATTATAGAAGGTACTCAATTGGCACCCGAGGTAAGTAATGTAAACATCTTGCAATTTACACAGTGGAGTATTATCGAAAACAGTCGTACAATTACAATTTGGGTGCATTGATATTAAAAGGTACATAAATAAAAACCAGTTGTCGCGTAAGACCAGTCGCGTCTTATCATAATTGTATGATGTCATTACACCGTCTGGACAACGTCCCCATATGTTACCGAAATGGAGACACCATTCATTTTAGCGGTAAAAAGGCGCTAATGATAAATTAACGATCGTCTGGCTATTATTTTAATATCAATGTCTTTTAAGAATCTTTTGACTTGAGATTATTCTTGTACACGTTAGTTAGTCAGCTGTTGTAGTTTTATGGATGAATACGTTGAAATAATGTTTATAATTCATCCAATTGAACCGACAAGGCCCATTTTAGTCATTTCAGTCTGACAAAGAAACTAAGATCTGGATATAAGTTCATCGAACTATATTCAACTAAATGAATTTGACGACAACACACCATTCTCAGTGTGCGGTCATCAAATTACCATCGAAGCTTTAGTTATGAACTTATATAATATTTCGTCTGTTGCTTTTTATCAGGATATGTATGAAAAAGGACACCTGGAAACATCATAATAGATGAGATGTGAGGTTCTATATCTTAGAAACGAGCCATACTTCAGCATTGTTTTATGATCCGAAAGTTCATATAGAACATTTAAATTCATATATAAATGATTATTTATTCCTCTAAAGTCGCTAACAAGCGTATGGTCTTCCTGCTTGCCTGATGATAACCCGTTACCATAGCCTATGGACATTCGCAAAACCAATGGTATCTCGTGCACTGACGACCCTGTAAAAACCTCTTCGCGTCTTTATTTTAAAGAAACCCATGCTATAGATGATGATGCTGTATTGTTGAAACAAGTGGCTGATATTGTACATCTCAAAAATGCTTTTAACAGGGATGGAAGGTATTTAAAGTTTAAGGATGATTTGGAGAAGCGAGTGAAGCAAACACGGTGTTCTATGCAGTCGAAATCTAAGCCAAAAGGTACAACTCGCTGTACACAATGCGGTGCTAATCCCAACGCTAACTGTGCTATGGGAGTGATAGATCTGGTATGACAGAGAGAACATGAAAGTTAAATAAATGCGATCGAGATGCGAGCATTGCGCAAATTTGTGGCGTAACGCTTGCTGACCGTGTTTGTAATAATGACGGAAGAGGAAAATGATCTGAAAGAGAGTATTGGTATTAAAATGAGAAAAGGTATGTTCCGTTGGTTTGGACGTGTAGAAGGAATGCATGATGAAAGAATGACGAAACAAATATACAATGCGAAAGTGGAAGGACTTAGGAGCCGAGGAAGACTATGACTAATCTACCATGACCAATTTATTCGTATTTTATCAGAAGGTAATATCAGGAGCCCTAGGAACCGGCGAACGTGCATGAAAAGAGCAATGAATATTAAAGAAGCGAGTGAGGTATGTACGTATGGTGACTTATTGCACTCGTTTCTCTCTACCTACCCCCAAGATAACTGACGTGAAGATATACATTACATAGGATTTGAATACTGGAGAAAAAACCTCTGCAAGAAGTTCTTTATTTTATTTGAAGATTGCTGGGGCGCAGTAAACAAATTACTTATATGTTATATTGTTATCTATTTAGGTAGCACATTGCCCTAAATTTTAAAAGTCAATATTGCAAATCAAGAAATATTTTGCTTCACCTAAGAGTTTGATAAAGATACCTGAGACATTATTTTCGGTTGTTATATAGATAAAAATGAGCTTTTTCTTCAAATTTATTTCAAAATACTAGTAAGCTAACGCTGATATGTCTTCTCCCCATATATATTTTGGCAGAATTGTTTCCATTATTTTTCGTCGTTGTTTTACTGTATAGAGTGCGGATTGAGACGCCATTTTATTAGAATGTAAAATATCAGTTCTTCACTTTTGAGTATGACACAGTTGTATATACCTGATAGTGGAACTCTCCATCTTTTATGTTTGTAGGTTCAGCTACATCAGTACGCAGAGTGAGATATCCTCAGCTTTGAGGAATACATACATACATGGCATATATTTTTGTAATATATCCTAGCCGGCTGTGCAATCTGAACTATGATCAATAGTATTACAAAAATTTTGCTCTGTAATTAAAGATGTTATTCTTCTTTACAATAGTCTAAGATATAATTATTTGAATTATTTTTGCAGATCTGTAGACTGTTTTCATCAAATTTGACGTGACATTTATTCTCTACAGTTTTTTGTTCGACACTAAGTGAAATGACAGATTTGCTATTATTAATTCCGTCATTGTTAGCTTACGTCCATTGAATTTTGTATGTATGTATATCTTCACACCTGGTTCTTGCGGGGTGGGCAAAGAGAATCGAGCGCCATAAGACGCAGTCCTTACACACTTCACTCGCTTCTGTAACATTCACAGCTCTTTTCATGCATTTTAATATTATTATTCCAATTTTCTTGACTGTGGCACAATCTTTATAAATTTGTAACATTTATTTCTTCATCTATAGATCTACTCAAATTTATACCACACCAATTTCAGATCTCAAACAGTTAGACAAAAAAATATATGTTTGGGTACTATTACAAAAATGATGACCTTTCTAACCAGCATAGTTTCAAAATAGCTTTTTAGAACAAGTTTTTTGTCACCGGGCTAATAACGACTTCCTTTACTACTTATGGAATTAGCCAGAAGAGATTATCTTCTAGATATATACTCACTTTTGTACACCTTTGATATAACAATTTTCTAAGTATATTAATGTACAATAATATTTGGATTGCATATACACAAAATATCAATAATTATAATATTATTTACTCAATATTGGGTCCTTGTGGGTAGTAAGTACTCATTACACGTTGTAAGTTTCTATTTACAATAGGAAGAAAATGATGTGTTATTCTCTCATTCTACATGTTTTGATTTTAATTGTTTAAGCAGTAAAATTAAATGTATGGCTGTGCTGAACCATTGCTAGTGCTGAATCTGACAATGTTTGACGGTTGACATTTATCGCCTGGCATAGGTCACTCACTGATATTCATGATTCCTTTTTTCCCCGTAGCTCCTAAATGAGAAGAGAGGTAGGGCGCATCAAAGCAGCCCGTCTGGGAAAGTATCTCCACCTCACAGAAAACTCAGAGAGTTTTTGTGTTCCTGCGTGTGAGTGAGGTCACCAGTAAGCTCCCAAGGTGTTACTGTACAAGCAGCAGAGGAGGCATCGCGCGAGTGATAACTAATATTTCGCAAGCGTTAATAGGCTACGGTATCCGCTTTACACCAGATGGGCCGTATGCTTGTATGGGTCCCGACGTAGTACAAAAGAAAACGGGTTGCACTCCAGGAGTGCCGGCAGAAGTGAAAACTTGAACATTAACGTTGTGAATTTTTGAATATTTCGGAATGGTTAGGGTATAATTTCGCATGAATTGCTTTATTTATCAGTATAAAAGTACTATCATGTATGTGATAAAATGCAATATTCATTTATTGCGCTATCGTATACAAACATGACAATTTACATTACATTAAAAATTTAACACTTCAAAACTATTACAATTATTTTATATTACAAAGTTTATTTCTCAGAAAAATCTACTTTCATCCATAATTTCAACGACTTTTTCACCATCAACATTACCAGCATCATCATCGCCAATCTCTAAAACTCAAACACACCGCGCTACTTAAACGAAACAGCGATGTTGATAAACTACGTTGAACGAAACGCGTAAACGCCAACAACTTCATGGTGCTTACAACGTTTCGGCCGCGAGAAAATAATGACCTATGAACGATCTAGCGCTTCATGTTTTAATTGTTTAATTAGAGGTAACTAATGTTTAGCGCTGCAGCGAACTTAAGTTCTAATTCTCACCAAAATCTTACGGTCAGGGTCACGTGTCCTGACGCGAGTTTAGCATTTTTTACTCATCCCAAAAACTGCACAACGCCGCTAAAGAAGTTTTCTCTTCAAAAATCCTATCAAATCGTTATAGGAGATAAAATATTACATATTTTTTGTAAGGTAGAAATTCTTAACTACGTTTAGTTTTTGTTTCAGTGATGTTTCTAACTTAATTGATTAACTCTTCATAGTTATTTTTATATTCAGAAAATAACTTTACATCTACGAGTATGTAACAGTACTGTACATAACAGTAATCATATAAAGTTCATATGTTTTGTCTAAGATTTGCAAATACGCACTAGGCATAACAATCTTTATGCCAGTCGAGGTCACGAAGCGACTGGTTTGTCTAAAAAACGAATGCCTAACATGATTTTCAAGCCGTAAAAAGTAGACAAGTCGCAAAAAATGATTTCGACTTTGGCACATTTTTACATAATGTCAGCACTATTACTGGTGCAATGACGACGGACCGTTGTTGCATCGTATTGCATTTTTATGTCAAGATTTACCACTTCGTCCACCTCACCATTTTTTTATAAATCAAAGAAATTGTTTGATTTAAAAAAAAGCACAGGAGGACGAATCTTTGAGTGAAATTTCTAGCGAGAAACCGGCGAGCTTGCATGAGAAAAGAGAAGCGAGTGAAGTGTGTAAGGACTGAGTTCATGTGCCACTCGGTTCACTCTGCCTACCCCGCAAGTGATTTGGCGTGAAGTTATAGGTAATATTTTTTTTAGATAATATTACTTTTCTTATATTTGTTACTTAGGAACAGATTTTCTATATTATATATTTTACCAGCTGCAATAATTTCATTCGATCAGAGAGAAGGTAGAAAGGATTTTACATTATATTTTTAGTGATTTTTCATCATTTTCATAAATTATACTAGTCAACAACATATTTTTATCTATATCTAACGGCGTGTGCTCCATTTCAAAAGCAGACTTAAATAGCGGACACCATTAATCCTAATGGATCTCATGAATGGATGAATGATGGAAACGGAATAACCCTAGGATGGATAAGGTATTTTTTCAACTGCTATAATTTCCGATTTTACTAACTTTCTAGGTAAGGTAGGTATTATATTTTTATTATGTTTTTCTGATTTCTAAAATCTGAGCTTAAAACATTATTTGCGCAATATTTTCTAAATTATTAATCAACTTTATTATTTAAAATTCTTCAGTTTGTAATTTTGGAGATACGGGGCGTGAATATTATATCTCTATTTCTTCGATATGCTGGGGTCATAGGTATTCCTTCTTTTTGCCTTTTGTTTTTGAACTAAAAACAAGTCTACAAACCTTCCTGGTAGAATAGTTGGAAGAGCATTCGTGAAGATGTTGGTTCGAATCACACCTTGTTGAGCGAGGAGAGTAGAATGTTTCCGAAAACTCATCAAGGGTGATATAGAAGAAAGTGGGATAAATTCTTTTTTGTCTTCATGCAAACGACTCTCCTCGCATATGTCTATGCTCAGTGTGAACGGTAGCTTTAAGAATAAGTACCACTGTAGATCACATTCAGGATGTACGCAACATTCATGAAATATAATTAAACGCAAAGAAGCTCTTAGTCGACGATCGTAGTGGCGCAAGTATATATGTATCAGGAAATTTATAAATCATTAAATAGTTAATAGATTCAGGCGTTATTTTGTGAAAGCAAAATGTACATGCAATTTGATCTAACCTGCTTTGTGTGCTTCCGCCACCAATTAGTTCATGCGACCTAGCGCCGGCCGGCACCCACCCACTGCTGTTAGTAAGTGCAACATGCCGACGCTGCCATGGCTGCTCCGGTAGTATCTGCCTCGGCTGCTGCTGGATGGCGGACGACGGCCTGAGTTCCTGAGTAAATTTCCATGAGTTCTCTTGATGTTAGTTTGCTGGCGGTGTTAACGATGTTCGATTAGATGTTGATGTTTCTCACTTCATGTTATTGTCAGACATATATTTGGAGGCACATAATCCACAGCCATTTCGGCGTGGCGTATCGCTCTGTGCTGTCTCCGAAGCTATTCCTTTTACCTAAATAACAAATACATTTATTAAATTGATAACAATCAAAAACAATTATTATATTTATATATCTTATTGATAACAAACTTATTAAATTGACGAGCTCGGTGGCTCAGTGGTGAAACGCGTTGTTACGCTACTTTGACACCAACGCTCGTGGGTTCGATTCCCACACAGTACAAACATTTGTGTGCATGAACATGTCTGTTTGTATTGGTCTGGGTATGTTCCATGTATAATAAGTATGTATTTACAAAAAAAAAATGTATTTACGTATGTTTATCAGTTGTCTAGTACCCATAACACAAGCTTCGCTTACTTTGGGGCTAGGTGGCGCTGTGTAATTTGTCCGGCAATATTTATTATTTATTATTAATCATTGTTGTATGGAGAAGAATGTAGGGGACATAATTATGCAGGCTTGCTAACATCCATCATTATCATGTAGAGTAAATTCACTAACAACTTGTGTTTGAAATTCAGGGTACTCCAAGGAGGAAGGAGAGAAAGGATCTGGGGGCTGTTAAACTTGATCGAATTCAATGTACTTTACAATGTACTTTACAAAAACTTTTGCAAATATAAACGTCAAAGACTTACGCGTATAGCGTAAGTCCAAAGGCTGTCTTAGTTAAGATATTTGGTCCATAGCAGTCATCTTTAATTTACCACCTGAATTCCAATTTGAGGGTCGTGATACAATTCAAAGACGAGATGTGTTGACAATTCCAAGAGTACGCACGAAATTGAGTTTTTGAAACTTTTTTTCCTTTAAGTGTTCTACTGACCCTTCTGAACACAATTCATTATCCGAATTGTGTACAGAGGAATTCTATATGATACACACAATTTCCTTCTATAATTACACGCGTACACAAACGCGTATGTGATGACCTTGGTCCTTATACTTGCAAATGTCCTTCGACTACGATATATACTTATCATCAGGCAGAACTTACGCTTGCTTGTCACCTTTGTGATATAAAAGTATATGCAGACTTCAGATTTTGATGTACATGTTCAAATATTTGCTTTGTCGATCGATTCAGGTTACGCCTGACCTACATCGAATAAAACGGGTAAGAAGTTAGTTCTGAGTGATCTACACTTTGTTCATAGTCTATTCTGCCTCGTCCCGGCCAACGTTTCTAGCCACTAGGCAAATTAATTACATCGTGACGTCGAGCTCTTTTAATGTAGGGGAGTATGCGGCTGGAGGATTGACCCTTAGAACAAACCTTCAAATCCAAATACTTATTCATGTTGCATCTTGCCAACTAATAAATAAGTGCTCGTAAAAAAGTACGACGTAGCATTACTTACATTTCATTCCAATTATGAAGTCTCATTAAAAATTAATTTCTTAATTTAAAATTTTCAATTAATACTAATCGTGATTTATTTCTATAAACAAAGATTGTTTATTTTTTATATATTATATATATATATATATATATATATATATATATATATATATGAAAAGTGCAGAGCACGTTCGTGTAGAGAGGGTCGATATGGGATATCGCAGTTGTAATATGTTCCAATTACACCCCAAGATTACTTTTTTTGACTATATAAGATTTAATCCCACGATGAATTCAACTCTTACATAAACAAGAGAAGTAATTGAGTGGGAAGTAAATCACAATTGCATTAAGAAGCGAGCCCAATCTCACGTGCATGTAATGTATACGTTGTGAGTTAAGGTATATTTTTCGAGTACGAGAAAACAATTTCCTAGAGTTTTATTGTGTTCTTTCAAGAGAACTATTGCAGCATACGGTTTACCCTGCGGTACTGCTTTGACAGTGGCAGAAAAATTCAGTGCATGCTCAGTGTAGGCCTTGCTCATGTAGGTGGCCTGTTTGCTACTAGAGTAACAGAAAAAACACAGTGCCATAAGTTCTCCAAAAATGTTTGACGAGGTATAATGTACAAAAACAGCAACGATTTCGTGACGTCCCTGGTTTTGCTAATGTCCATGGAATATGATCCGCTTACCATCAGACATGCCATATGCTTGTTTACCACCACAATGAAATAAAATAAAATTTCTCATACATTAGTTATCCACGAAACATGGTTTACCCTTTTATAACGTTAAAATCCTTCTCAGGTTTTTTAGTAGTGGATTATGAAGCGAAATAAATATAGTAATTTATATTATAATAGAATGAATTAGGTTAAATTTTATAAATATATAAGAATATCATAATAGATAGTTGTAGGTACGGAGATAAAAAAAAAATCGATAAAACTAGCATTTTTGAAAAAAATATTCCTCGCTGACGAATCTAATGTGTAGCTGAAACACTAATGGTGTAATGGTAGTTATCATGAAAACTGGCTTCTCCTGGATAGAGTTCACACGTTACATACAGCTAGATTAAATAGTAAAACGTCCAATCTGGCTGAGCTCATCGTTGTCGCAGAGTCGAAGTGTATTGAAGCGAATCGCGTTGATTTTCCTTGAGAACTCTACATTTTATATTGGACTTTATAGCGACTGTAAAATGCACAAATTCCCTTAAAAAGCACGAGAGTATTCGCATAGTACAGTCAACAGCCATCAAGATTGACAACTTGCAGTCGGAGTTTAACCCCAATTGCATCTATTAGACTGGTTAGGTATTAGGTTAGCGTGGCAATTGCAGCCGGATACTTTTGTATTGTTCACATATTAATTCAAAGTTCTACTTCAAAATGAGACTCCGTAATATAGGCCGAAAGTGGTGTTGAAGGGGCCGGTATTTAATATCGTATTGCTGGCAAAATAGAGCCGGGACATAATCGGGTAATAAAATATTTCAATAATTATATGTTAAATATTTTCGTCGTTTGACTTTGGATATTCGTTCCTCTCGACTCTAGGATGTAACATCACAATGATTGAGATGTTACATCTTATCAATTAAGCGCTCCCTGGTGAACTGGTTTGACCGGATTAATCTTAGCTACTGGATGGGGATAATACATAATCAATCAGTCACGATCAATGTGATGAATAGTGAATATAAGTTTAAAACATACAATACTTCTAGTGTCATTTTGCATGCTGAGGATTTTCAAAGACTTTCCATAAAAGAAACATATTGACTTAAACTTGTTATTTTATTTACATGTATATACATTATTCACACAAAAACATACACACAATACATCATCATTCTGATAAAACATGTCGCGTTGTGTATCTGTTTCGTTATTCTTTCGTCTTGCTTTCTTTCTAAATGTTAGAACCAAAGAAGTATATCTCTTCTTATCTAAACACGGACACTCTCTATTAGACCAAGTTACTTTCTTACCTACATAATTATTGCGTACTCGATCTACAAGCTGTTTCATAATCTGTCTGTCATACTTAGCACTCACCTCTATGCATTAGCGTTGGGATAAGCAACCACGTTGTGTATAGCGAGCTGTGTACTCTGACTCAATTTTTTGACTGTCAAAAAGTTTTGTGCCGCTTATTCAGACTATTTTTTGAATTCACTCGTATCGTCACGTCAGCGGTGTACTATCTGTTCCTGCTAAAAGTGCGTCCAAAATATACAATTTCATCTTCTTGTCCCTATACTTTATCTTCATCCGTAGTTGTATTCGTTCTGGTTTCCTCTATTTCAAATATCATATTCTTTGTTTTCTTTACATTTAGTTGTCTATATTATAATCTATATGTACAAAAAAATATTTATGCCTAGATTAATTTTCTGATATTCGTATCTATAGATATCAAACTCTGCGCAAAATTTGCAATAAACCAAAAATAATGATTCGAATTCATTTAATTACACAATCAATCAAGGTTAAAAAAATATGTCATAAAAATACTTTAAATTGTTAAAGTATTGACGTAGAAGGCTCGATTTTGGAAAGTTTACATTTCACTGGCTGATAATATTAACTAATGAGTCCATTATCCAAAAAGGTCTTGTATACTATAATATTTCTCCCAAGTTACACGAAGACTATTCAATTAAAAGAAATAAGTAGTTGTAATAAACGGGATAAGTTAACAAACTTTCAATGTCTACGCTTTAAATCAATCTAATTTAACATTCATGTTTTTGGTGCGCTAAACCTTTCCTTAAAGTCAGACTGCAGACGCTTTTACCTTTTTTTGTTATTGATTCTATTGTAATCTACTGGCGTAAAAAAAGGTGATCGATGGTGCTTGAAGATTCAGTTCTTAGAAACTGGCGGCCTTGTTACACTAACAAAAATAATAAATAATCACCGTTCACGATTGTCACAGTGATTTTAACTAATTGATACCTACCTACTTTCAGTTTTCAATTAAGTTTAGACATCATATGATAAAATCTTTATCCAAATAGACAAAACTGTTTTGGATGATATCTGCAACTTAAACGACATCAATAAGAATAACACTCCAAATGTATGAGGAGAAAAATAATTATATTGTATTGAAATGAAAGTTGTTAATATAAAGTTGTTTGCAAATCTATGGTTTAACGAATTTTGTGTTTCTTATGAAATGGATATTGCCACTTAGGTGTAGGAAACGCTATGAAGTTCAAGATACAGTCTCTTGAAACTGTAATCGATCTTAATTTAATTAGCTATAACTATATAAAAATTCAAGTAAATAGGATTTCTACGAGACATTCCACAATTGTTAAACATGTTTTGACATAGCAGTCGTAAAAGTCATACAGCAGGCAAATTGTATCGCTCGTACGTGACAGCATTATTTAGGGTTTATTCCCTCTTGAAACACAGCTGAAGCTAGAATTATAATTATGGTATATATATGATAGAGAGTATTGACCCTATAATTCGACTTAACATTAAAAACTCTCATGACATACAAATTTTTAGTCAATTGCTTCCAGGGCCATTAACATTACTTCCGTACTAAATCATAAAATAGTTCAAAAGTCATGAAGCTGTCAGGCGCAAAGCTACAATAAAATCTGTTCCATCGTTCTATAAATCATCGTCACATTAGAGTCTGAATTCAGCCAAGAGTATCGTAACAACGTGACAGCATGATAAGAATGTCAATACGAGAAGTCAACGACATTTTGAGGAAAAATGTCGATCGTAACGAACGTAAAATTTACGTGACGAATCAAAAGATTCTGCAGGCTGTGTCACGGGTGATTGAAATTTGGGATATTTATTCGAACACAAAATCAACTTTTTACCTTTTGCCTGCAAGTGTTACGTATGAACACTCTATAACATTATTAGTAGATAGACGAATTCGTAGACAGCCGCAAGGCCAGACTATCTTTAGTGGCCAATGACCCCTTATTTGAGCGTCTAAGGCGGCAACGCGGCCCAGACAGAAAAAAAAAACTAAATTTAAGGCCGCGTTAACGTTACTAGTGTAAGTACGTATATAGTTGCATGCAGTTTATGTTATTAGTAACGCAATAAATTTATTACGAGTAAGAAGTTTTAATTGATAATTCGTAACAAAATATGACATGATATCATGACCTATTTACCTACATATTATTAATATTTTTAAGCAGTCAAATACTCATGTCCTGTTAAATAGTTACTAATAACGTAAGAAATCTGTTTTTCCATGATGCCAAACATCGCGAGGTAACCCGCACGTCCAAGAAATTGTATTTCGATAGATGTGTGGCCTAACCTAAGAAAGGTCCGGTCGTGGAGCACTGACGGCAGTCGCTCCATGTCAAAATCCGTGTCTTCGTCAAATCTTTAGGCTTAGGTAGCGGACCTCACCATTCCTAATGGATTAGGAAAAGGGATATTGCTAGGAAGAAATAATACCTTCTTCTCATGAAATATTTTGTGTCTTTTGAAGAGTCACTGAAGAGTACGGAATTAACTATTCCTAAAACTGGTTTACAATTGTAATATAACAAATTTCGTAATTTGGGTAATTATGCTTATGTGTGTTTCGAAATATTATAATTCTATTACTTGGACGAGCAATACAACAATTGCTCGTTCAGAGTAATAGAATTATAATATGTATGTAAGTATATTTCGAGTAACTCGGAACCGGCTCCAAACGATTTCGATCAAATTTTGTATTTAGATAAGGCTGTGCTTTTTAAGTATGATATCCTTCCTAAAAAACATGATTTTACACAAAAACAAAATATAAAAAAATGCCAAGGGAAGCTCAATCGCCAATACGACATCCTACGGCTTTCACCGGTAGAAAAAGGGGTTGTTTAGAAAGGTGTTAGACTATAAGCTAACAGTATGATGATATTAATTAATTAAGTCGGAAAAAAACAACCATTTTGCGAGTTCCCAGCGCATGCGCTGCGTAAATAGTTAAAATAGTTTCTCTTACAAAGTTTTAAAAAGAGTTCCGCTGTAACATATCGATCTCTTAAAGTTTGAAGAAATAGTTCCTTACATAGTTTGTCGTTGTTCTAACGAGCTCGATGGCGCAGTGGTGAATCGGGCTGTTACGTTACTTTGACGCTAACGCTCGTGAGTTGGATTTCTACATAGGACAACATTTGTGTGCATGAACATGACCGTTCGTCTTGGTCTCGGTGTTTTTATGAGAGGTAGGGTGCATCAATGCAGCCCGACCTGGGAAGTACCTCCACCTCATAGAAAACCGTAGCCATATAACAACTCCCTAGAGGGTTATTGTATTCCTGCATGTGAGTGAGGTCACCAGTAAGCTCTTAAAGAGTTTCTGTGTTAGCAGCAGGGGTGACATCGCGCGAGCGACATTTAATGTATTACAAGCATGCATACGGTAACCGCTTTACATTAAGTCGGCCGTAGCTTGTATGCCTCCCTACGTAGTATAAAAAAAACAGGTTGGAGTGCCGGCAGAAGTGAAAACTTGAACATTAACGTTGTGCATTTTTGAATATTTTGGAATGGTTAGGGAATAATTTCGCACGAATTGCTTTATTTATCAGTATAAAAGTACTATCATGTATATAGTAAAATACAATATTAATTTATTGCTCTATCGTACAGAAACTAGACAATTTATATTACATTTAAAATTTAACACTTCAGAATTATAACAATTATTTTACATTAAAAAGTTTATCTCTCAGAAAAATCAACTTTATTCCATAATTTCAACGACTCACCATCATCATTATCGCCAATCTCTAAAACTCACACACACACGCACACTCGCGCAAGCGCCCTGCGCCGCTGAAACCAAACAGCGATGTTGATAAACTACGTAGAACGAAACGCGTAAACGTCAACAATTTCATGGCGCTTATAACGTTTTGGTCGCGAGAAAATAATGCCCTATGAACGATCTATAAAACAATTAATCTTTTTAGATCTTTAAAACAATTAATTTATATGAATATCTTAGTGATTGCTGTGACTCGCACAATAATATCTTAACGATGACGACCTGGTATAGCAGTGATAATGTAAAGCCATTGCTTCTATGACCAGCCTGATGTACTGTCCGGATCTATAGATAGATATCTGTTCACTTGACCGCCCATCCGGCCACTAGAAGGCGAACGAACCAGTACGATTTTGGGACAGGTCTCTAGTATTAAATAATTTGCCTTTTCTTTATATATTCTAACGGTATTATAGTAGACGGCTTGTAATATGCTGAAATTATATTTTATTCTTAAAGTAATAACGATATATTAGATATAATAATTATATTATACCTATTGCGAAAGTAGTTTTTAATTAAATTTCCTGAACTTGTAATATTTAGTTACATTATTATCACGAATTCTTAAGTTCCTAAACGTGCCTTGACTACATCAAGTTATAAAAAATATAATTTGTATTTTTTATATGACTCTATATGGTCATAGATACGTTGTATATAATAACAATAAATAGTACTAATAGTTGTACTATGGATTGCAACGCCAGCTCCGAAGCGACAGATATGCGCAGACATCAAATTATTTGAAACGTTCAGAAAGGCCTGAGAACATAGGAGGCAAGTAGGTCGCCAGACACATTAGCGTACATTCCCAAAACCAACTGAACTCGTTCATAGGCAAGGCTTCTTTTGTTAAGTAATTCTCGGCTTCCACAAAGAATTCAATAGCAAATATATTAGGCATAGAAACGTAATTATCGTAAGTAGGTAAAATTGCATTTTATATTTTATAAATCAAGTATTTTCTTACGTTAGCGCTAAAAAGAAATGTCTAAAAGTTTGTTCTTTAATCTGTATTTAAAAATTCGAATTGTATTTCATGTAGATTACATTATTTTTTGCGGTATGTACCCACGAGATTAAAAAAATAATTGAGGAATCTCTAACATAATCTGTTTTGCGCGAATGTGCTTTGTAAAAAATATAATAATAAAATATTTATTTTTGGTATTTGTATATTATGTGTAATTTTGTACTAAGGAAGAAAAGATACCTCTCGTCGACTCTTTTCGTATATATTCATTTTATTCCCTGTCTAAATAGTTAGTACGATGTATCTGTAAGCCACGTATTGACTCCCAAATGGTCCAAGAGTATTTTTATATTTTTGTGATATTATTAAACAGGGGTAGCTCTATGTCTGATAAAAAATATTGTGGTTACACCGTGCAGATGTAGCAAAACGTGAAGAGCTACCAGGTATGCACACTCTCTTGCATAAACGCGGCTACCTTTCAGGTTTTCGTATTTATTTGCGGCCTGTAGTAAGTTGCTAGTATATTTCCCGTAATTTATTTTTTCAATATGACCATCAGGAATGGCCCAACTACTACGTACCACACTCTATAGCTAAGTTTCTTTTTACCTTTTTTTAGTAACAGACTACTTACGAAATTTCGAAAATCTAACAATACACGTTCCGAACTTGTTAACTAGAAAATAAACCAAGGCATATTGAGAAAAAACTTGACTTTTTATTTACTAACATAGTTCAAAGATTAGCGAGTGATAGTTGTTAGCGCGAAGGTGGACAATTGACAATTCGTTGAGCACGTAAAATTGAGAAATTGCTTTAAACGCGACGGATCACGTCCGATATTAATTTAATAAATACTGTTTTAACTACAAATTTAACTGTCTTCAAATCTGATAGGAATCCCAGCGTTTATAATACTATTATCTACGGAATGTGGGTCACGGACCCCAGATTAATCAAAGCTAAGGCGTACATGAAGGAAGACGTAATACGAGGATATTAGTTATTTTTCTCTATTAACACTGATAATCCTGTTAAAAGAATAAATACAACACAATACTCGTTCAAACTCACGAACAAAGTGGGCGTGCTTGATACTATTTCGACTTCGACTGTCTACTGTACTGTGGCCTGTGGCCTGAGTGCGAATTTCATGTAGATTTACGATACTACTTCGTTTATGTTTACATCGAAAAATTTGTGTAGAAATTTTACCCACGCTTCTAGCGGAACTCAGATATCCATACAAATTTATTTAACGCCGGAAATAGTCTAATTTACAAAATACGAATCCAAGTACTTATAGCTAATACAATAAAGAAACTATGCAAAAGCCAGGGTAAGAGCGTCTCGCTGTTCTGGATTAAGGCACACGCGGGGTTGGAGGGGAACGAACGCGCCGATGAACTCGCCCGGAGCGCCGCACTGGGGTTGCGGAGACGGCCAGACTACGACCGCTGCCCTGTCTCATTCGTCAAGGGTATGATCCGCAAGGGGACCATTGACGAATGGGACAGGAGATACAAATCGGGAACAACAGCTTCGACAACGAAGATGTTCTTCCCGAGTGCGGCGGCGGCGTACGGCATCGTGGGTAAAATGGTGCCGTCGAGCATCACTACGCAGGTCCTCTCGGGGCATGGTGGGTTCTCCGCGTACTTGCACAGATTCAAGTGCGCGGATGATCCATCGTGCTTCTGCGAGCCCGGCGTGGACCAGACAGTGCAGCACATATTGTTTCAGTGTCCCGCATTCTCCAAACAAAGGTATGATTTGGAGCAGGAGTTGGGAATGCGGGTCACCGAAACAAAGGTCTCCGAAATAGTGATGGGGCAAAGTAGATCAAATTTTTTAAAATACTTCGTCAGTCTAGCCACGGCTGTCATAGATCGGAACAAGCAGAGCAGCTCCACCTAGGACTAATGTTGTATACTTCGGCTATACTCAGTATAGCCGATGGGATCGCGGTGGCTAGGTGGAGCTGTCGCCCGTGTCTGGACTGACGCAGTATGGGGAGGGAAGTTTGGAAACAG
This sequence comes from Pyralis farinalis, assembly GCA_947507595.1. Lineage (NCBI taxonomy): Eukaryota > Metazoa > Arthropoda > Insecta > Lepidoptera > Pyralidae > Pyralis > Pyralis farinalis. Next base: position 21,435,925 of record OX382266.1, on the reverse strand, counting down.
AGATTATCGTTTCACCGACGTTCTAAAATGGGCAAAATAAAAATTTGTAGTACATAAAACTGAAAGATGATGAATGGAAGAATAAAATGCGGAATGAAAGAAAGGATGATGTATGAATGTATTTATTTATATGTAAATTGTGACAAATTAGAAAACGTACACCAATGTGAATGTTATAACATAGCCTTGCCCACGGCAGGGGTGCTAGCTAAATCAAAAAAGAAAAAAAAAAAAAAAAAAAAACAATAAAGAGATATTCTTACCAATATAGTGACTATGAATGACCCTACAAGTACATTGGTTAAACTCAAAATTATTGAGTCTGATGTTTGGTAATTGTATTACAATGAAATTTAGAGCTTACAAAAATAAAAAGTCGAATTTATTTAGTATAGCTATTGGCTTCATTTTTTTGTAGACGCATGCGTTATCTATGTTACTAAAATAGCTCCCGGAGTGATAACAGTCGTGACACCTGAGTTCGCGAATTATCTTCAAGTGTGCAGTCGCACATCCACAAACAACATTATTAAACTCAATTTTTATACTGCGTCGTGAGGCAAATAGGTATAGGAAGGAAGACTACCTGCGACCACGGATGCTGCAAAGCATTCGAAACGTCAGGTTCAACAAAATAAATAAAATACGCGATACTTTCGTTAAAAATTGTTTAACCCCATTTCATATTGTACTTTGATAATAGATGATAGATGTAAAACATCTCGAAATGCTTTCAGCATCCGTGGTCGCAGGAAGTCTTCCTGCGACCACGGATGCTGCAAAGAATTCGAAACGTCAGGTTCAAAAAAAAAACACCCGATTTTTCAGTTATAAATTGTTTAATTCAATGTGTAACAATCGCGAAAACCTAAGACAATATACTATGAAATGGGGCGTTAAAGAAACTAGGATAGTAGTGATTGCGTTGCACAAAGGGGTATGGATCCGTCGATCATATTCAAGACAATTCAAAAGCTAGGTATCAGTCGTATGTTCGTATCTCGTACTATCGACAGATATTCCAACACTGTTGAAGACTATAAAAGATCAGGGCAACCGCGTGCTCTTAGGACTACAACGGCTGTTAATGCTGGTAATGGCAGAATTCGCTGAAGCCCCATTAGAAAACAAGAAATCTTATCGCGAGAAATGATTCCCGCTAGGACTCTGTCGAGTATAATAAAACAACACCTGAAGCTTGGCGCTTGTCGTCGATATACAATGCCCCTAAATCAATTACTACAGTTGAAGAGAATGGATCGATCAAAACGCCTCCTTTCCCGATACGCAGGTTACAGGTACAGAAATATCCTCTTTACTGCCGAAAAAAATTCACGATTGAAGAACACTACAACAAGCAAAATGGCAAGTATACATAATTCTAAAGAAGCCGCCCAAGTGGTCGAAAAGGTACGATGTGATCATCATCTTGTGTCTGTATTGGTTTAGTGGCGGTGTCTCATCAAGGAGTCACAAAGCTTAATTTTTGTGAAAAAGGAGTGATGACTTCAACCATAGTGTATCAAGAGACTGTCTCGGATCGTGTTGTGAAATCTCTCAGCAATACACTTTTCAAAATATACCGTGGACTTTCCAATAGGACTCTGCACCTAGTCACAAGGCACGAACTACTCAAGCCTGGCTCGAAACCAACGTTCCGGACTTTATAAGACTCGTCTTCGACTGGCCCTCGTCTAACCCAGATCTGAACCCCTTAAACTACAAATTATGGTCGGTTTTAGAGGACATGGCCTGCTCGAATAGCCGACATTGTGTCTCTTAAGAAGTCTCTGGAGCAAGCAGTGGCTAAATTTCCCATGGTAACAGTGCGTAAATCCATCGATTCGTGGCCAGATAGGCCTGTATCGAAGCCAAAGGTGGCCATATCAAATAGAATCATTTTTTTTATTTTTTTCTGAGACTTCCATAAATATGTGTACATATGATTACATCTTTTCTTCATAAAAAAATAAATACATATTCATTTGTAATATAACTTATGACCGGACTAGGTATATAAAAGATAATGGAGACAAAACATGTCATCCTAAATAATAAAACTTAGTCGATATCGTTTTTTTTTACAATTTTATTCAATGAAAATTTTAAAACTTAAACATAAAATACAATAGCCAGGCCGAATAGAAATTGCATCAGTTTACATAATCAACCCCTACATACTACCAGTTCACGCATCCGGAATTAAAGAGCTAATGAAATGAGTGATTTAGGCAACCAGTTTGTGACTCATGCTAAGTCTATAACATCCGGTTACTGTTTACTGTGTGTTAACTTTCAATAGGATTTTTATAATTGTAAGAAAGTAGAAGGATGTAGGTGCCGAGGAAGGCCAGAAATCACTTACCGTGACTAAATTGGTAATATAACAGGACCGAGTCATGTAGCGCTGGTTTCTGTCCGAGTACCCTGTAAGTATCTTAGCGTGAAGATATCGACGATAGATAAATGAATACATTTCCAAAATATTAATTTATTAACTATCTATTACAAGCACAATATTCTCAAACACAACGACAGATTAAGCTAAGTTATAATATATATATAACTAAGCTATACATGCACCTTATATCATAGCAGTATAGTTGATATTAGTATTTTTTATAACTTGATCAGTTGTTGTGTATACGTTATGTAAGATCTACGTATTACTTTTGTATGTAGATAACTAATGTTTTTTCGTTATTTTGAGGCTGGTCGCCTGGTTCTAATAGTTCATCACATCACTCTTTTAACTGGACATACCTTTTCTGATATTCCCTGTGCATAAATATCGATATTTAACAAACGAGGAATTATATTATATCGTTGGATGCTGTCGTAATAGTGATAAAAACTTGAGCACCGTGTCCTTGTGAGACGCTCGCACTCTGTTATCTACTATGCATTCAAAACATAGTAACTACATGTAAACTCTACGGGTATTTATATGCTGCGCTACCTGCATTTATTATATAGAAGATTGTATTATGAAATAAAATAATATAACATGGTTGTCGAGCAGTTAACAAGTGTTACTTTGACACCAACGGTCGTTTCAGGTTCGATTACCGCACAAAACAAACAATTGCATGTATATATCTGTATGTCTTGTACTGAGTATGTTCTACATATTATAAAATGTATATTTACGAAACTGTATTTAAGGAACTTTATTATTAATATACTCGTAGTTATGTAAAAGTTTTGCTTAGTATGGGCCTAAATAAAATTGTTTTATATGTTAACATATATTTATTTTGAATTAAACAATTTTTAACGGAAGTATCGTGTGTTTTCTTTATTTTGTTGAACCTGACGTTTCGAATGCTTTGCAGCGTCCGTGGTCGCAGAAAAGACTCTTCCTGCAGGAAGAGTCTTCCTGTTAAATGCGATACTTCCGTTAAAAATTGTTTAATTCAATGTAGAACCTAAGACAATACTATATATTTATTTATCTATTTCTTATCAGATACAATAACATGGAAAGTGGAAGGATGTAGGAGCCGAGGAAGGCCGAGACTAACCTACCATGACCAAACTGGTCGAGTTTTATCAGAAGGTTATGTCAGAAGCCTCAGGAACCGGCGAGCGTGCATGATAACAGCTATGAATGTCACAGAAGCGAGTGAAGTATGCAAGGACCGCGTCTTATGGCACTCGGTTCTCTCTGCCTACCCCGCAAGGGACTTGGCGTGAAGATATACATACATACATACAATATCATGACGTACGAAAGAGAGTTGGTCTGAAAGAGAGTGTCGGTGTTAGGATAAGAAAGGGCATGCTCCGTTGGTTCGGACATGTAGAAAGAATGCAAGATGAAAGAATGACGAAACAGATACACAATGCGAAAGTGGAAGAATGTAGGAGCCGTAAAAGATCAAGACTAACCTACCGTGACCAAATTGGTCGCGTTTTATCAGAAGGTGATGTCAGGAGCCTTAGGAATCGGCGAGCGTGCAAGAAAAGAGGTATGAATGTGAAAGAAGCGAGTGAAGTGTGTAAGGACCGCGTCTTATGGCGCTCGGTTCTCTCTGCCTACTCCGTAAGGGACTTGGCGTGAAGATATACATACATACAATAATATAGTACATTCCAAATGCACATTCCACTGTTAAAATTATTTATATACTATTTTAACTCGGTACTCCAGTCAAAAGAAACATAAAACATGAATTATTTATGCTTTCAAAGGTATATAAATGATATGTAGAAAAAATACCTAAGTAGCATGCAACATCAATCGTTTTATTTTTATTTTGGCCTATTTATTATAACGAGTTACTTTATCATTGTGCGTCACGATTAGGCTGCTGTTATCGCTGGTAGTCCGTAAAAACCTCTATTTTATATCAGTGGATGCATTCCTATGTGCATATTGATAACAGCTCGACAAGCGTTCACCTTGTCCTTGCTACGATCATGCTTCTGTTAGCAAATATCATGTAGGCACAATTTTAAATCGTTTCTTTTAAACATTTTCACGTTAAATATACATGTATTTATTTACAGTATGTATCTTTACGACACTAAAAGAAAAGGAAAACGAAAACAACATAACGATAGCAACAGTTGATCTATTAATAAGTTATGATTAAACTAAATCGTACACTTGTTTAACACCTTAATGAAATGAATAAAAAGTAGTCTCATACTCTGTATCTGTCTATATATTATCGTATTTTGGCTTGCAGAATAGCATTAAAAAGACGACGCTACTGGAATATGAAAGCAAATCATTTGTGAATAAAATCGCGTGCAGGATATAAAATCAAATAATTTCATATAAAAAAAAAGTTGACAATTACTAGATCAATTCCGCAATTTCGATATCATTTCTTTTGTTTCAATTCAAAGGCCTCTTCATATACTGAAAGGCATAATTTGAGTGGTGATAACAGTCATAGGCGTTAGTACAGCTAGCGTCAAATAGGTATGAAAAAAAGCGATATCGTTTATAAAAAAAATCCCCTTTATCTATTTTTATCATAACATGTGCTTTTAAATTTATAGTAATATATAATAATACTTGTGGATGTTATTATTGAATTATCAAATCAAATGAAATGAATTATCAAATAAAGTGCAAAATAAATTCGTTTAATTTGGATTTTATTTTCTCTATATAACTTGTCTGGTCTACAAAAGACCTACCGAAATAAGTACTCTTAACCTAACAAAGAATAAAAACGACGGTTACTTTATGGGTCTCATTTACAGCTACCAGAGATTTTTTTCGATATATTTTTAATTTTCAATTTGTTTGCCTTACTTTTTAATCTGACAGGAAAATAACTATAACTAAGTAGTAATATGCAAAGAAGTCTAAATTTTGCACATCAAAATATTCAAGGCTTTCCTGGCTATGAAGAAATAGTACAATTAATTTTAGGAAAATATAATATTGATATACTAAGTTTAACTGAACATTGACTAAACAAAAACGAAATATTATTTGGATTTAATAATATAATATAGTTAGTTGCTTTAGTAGAGAGTCTTCGATTAGAGGCGGTTCAATGATTATTGTGAAAAATGCCACAAAGCCAAAGAACGTATACAACCACTGACCACTAATAAACTTATTAAATACAACAATGTATTGGGGGATAGTTTGTCATTATTGTATTACTCAGTAGGCAATCCTGATTTACTCTATACCAATTTGTTTCATGTTATCTCCAGTGAATACCAAAAAAATATCCAAAAATAAAAAGATTAACAATAAGTAGAAACAAAATGCTTGAATTATATGGAGAAAAGGCTAAAAGATTTGACCCAGACTTTGTTAAATATGTTAAAAATGATTCCAAAATATTTAAAAGTATTTGCAAAGTTGCAAAATCAATGTACTCGTATATTAAAAACAAAATTAAGCAGTCGTCAAATAAAATAAACGCTGTGTGGGATATTGTTCAAAAGGAAACAGGTAAAGATAAACCACGGGATAATGAGTATTCTTCTAAACATAATAATGAAACTGTGACAACTGTTAAACAAATAGCAAATTTATTTGATGATTACTTCACTAATATACCTTATATTACCACTGACTCCCTCAATTCAACTCCACATGTTAATTAATTGTACCACTTGATATCACCATATGCACACTCATCCTATATTTATTGCAATATATATAGATGATTTGAAAAAAAAAAGACCCATATTGGCAAATTTGGTTGGCAATGGTCATTTGAAATGCTGGTAGATTAAAAAAGAGAAATGAAAACTATGAAAAATTTATAAGATATATTACTGAGAATGTAAAACGTGTCTAAGTGGCCGTGAGGGTCTAAAGGCAAATAAAGAATTTTTATCTTTATCTTTAAATAATTAGGGGCTTTAATTTACATTAATTTGTAATTAAATTAAATTACATTAATTGTAGTCCTTCCAATGACGCTGAGTACCTCTTTCTTGATGTCACCCTCTCTCATACCCATATACTTCTTGGAGTCGTGTACAGTCCCTCTCCTACTATTAATTATTTTTCCACTATTGAAAATCTCTTTGAAACCTTAACCCCTTCGTATAACCACTCCATTATATTGGGAGATTTTAATACTTGTCTACTTAAAAACGATCATCGATCTTATTCCCTCAAATCCCTCGCAAACGCTTGCAACCTTACACTCTTACCTCTTAATGCTACACATTACTTTCCAAATTGTAGACCCTCACTTCTTGACTTAATCTTAGTGTCTTCTCCTGAGCATGTCGCCAAACATGGTCAGTGTAGTGCAGAGGCTTTCTCCTTCCACGATCTTATATATATTTTATAAAATCCTTTTGCAGCGTAATTTTGGTGTCATCGATATGGATTTATTACGTAATAATCCGCGTGAAATTGATTGGTCCGCAATTTCTGCAGCTGGTACTGTGGATGCACAAATTGAACTTTTTACCAACAAAATATTAAATCTCTATGACCATCATGCCCCTATTCGTCCAGTTAGTCAAGCATCTTCCTGCACCGTGGCTAACAGATGAACTTAAAGAATTGATTAAAAAGAAAAACAGAGCGAAGGTAAAATATAAATCGAATCCTGATGGATACCGTGATCAGTACATACGCTATCGCAACATCTGCAATAGGATGTGTAGGAATGCACAATGCCATCATATTCATGAATCTGTTGAAAATGGTGATCCAGTGAAAGTCTGGAAATTTTTGAGGTCACTTGGAGTTGGGAAAAATCGTGCTAACTGTCCTAATAATATTGATATAGATAACCTTAATACGCACTTCTGAAAATTTTGATTGCAATATTAAAAACAAAACTATAAATGAGATTTCTTCACTTCCAACTCCAAACTATTCTCCTTTTTTCTTTAGTCAATTCACTGAATGTAATGTTAAGAAGAATGTACTTTCGGTGGCGTCGAATGCATTGGGGGACGATAGCATCAGTCGTCATATGATCTTACCTATCCTTGACATTATTCTTCCTATTATTACCTTCCTATATTTCCTTCATCCTCAACAGTTCTATTACTTCTGGCGTGTTTCCTTCAGCATGGAAAAATGCCTACATAATCCCGTTGCGTAAAAAGCTGAATCCTCCTTCTTTTTCAGATTATCGACCGATTTCTATTCTCCCTTTTCTTTCCAAAGTCCTCGAACGTCTTGTCCAAGAACAGCTTAACTACTTTATTTCCAAAAACAATATTCTCAATCCATTCCAGTCGGGTTTTCGCCAGGTCATAGTACGACTGGTGCTCTGGTAAAAATCATGGATGATATCCGTTTCGCAATGAATTCATCGCAACTTACTTTTTTTATGTTTGCTAGACTTTAGTAACGCGTTCAACACGGTCGATTTCGAAATACTCTTAAAGCGACTATGTTCTCTTAACATATCTCCTACAGCAATTGACTGGTTTCAATCTTACCTATATGGGCGTCAGCAGCGTGTTCGCCTCGATGATCAGCTTTCCTCTTGGTGTCTTACAACTGCTGGCGTACCTCAGGGCGGCGTGTTATCACCTCTATTATTTTCACTCTTTATAAATTCCATTACGTCAAATCTTCGCTCCTTTTGCTATCTTTATGCAGATGATTTGCAGATTTATACACATACTGTAACGGATAATCTGCCTAATGCGATCACTGAAGTAAATGAAGACCTTCCGCGTATAATCCAATGGAGTAAGTCTAATGGACTTATGGTCAACCCTGGTAAGTCCCAGGCCATTATTATAGGTAGCACCCGTTTCATTTCCAAAATCGATAGGGTGACTGACCCTCAAATAATATTTGATAATGTTCATGTTCCTTATAGTGAGAGTGTCAAAAATCTTGGTATCTATTTTGACAGAACCTTTTCTTGGTCAGAGCAAATAGCCCACGTTAGCAGGAAGCTGTTTGTAGCTACTGGTTCCCTTCGATGGTTGCGTAATTTTCTCCCTATCGATACCAAAATTTCACTTGCACAGTCCCTGCTCCTTCCAATTCTGGACTATGCTAATTCTTGTTACATGAGCCTCACTGAAGACCAATTAAATAAACTTGAGCGCCTTCAAAATCTATGTATTCGATTTATATTTGGGCTTCGCAAATATAATCATGTTTCCGAATTTCGCACTCAGCTCAAGTGGCTCCCTATCAGGTTACGTCGTAACTGGTACATTGTCTCTCTTCTTTATTCTATTCTTTTCAATCCTACTTCTCCCAGCTACTTGAAGGAACGTTTTATTTATCTCAGTGAGTCGTCGTGATCGCAATACACGCAGTATTCTTTCCCTTTGTTTAATAACACCATCTCACTCTTCACAATACTACCCTAAGTCGTTCACGGTACGAGCTGTGCAACTCTGGAATGCCTTGCCAGTTTCTATACGTAGTGCACAATCCTTAGCTTCCTTTAAAAATATGGTAAAATCTTACTATCTCTGTATGTAACGATAGTTCATAAATGATGATGATACATAATTATATATATTTGTCATTACTTATAACTAAATTTATTATTGTTTGTTCTGTCATGCTTTTACTACTTTATTTTTCTCTCTTTCTTTTTATTCGTTAAAATGTGTAATTTATTATATATAAGCATTTAATATATAAAAATAAAAATTGTACTGTCATAAATGCGCCACCTACCTACTTTTTTACATATGATTGTTTTTTCGTGTCGTATGGTTGTCTGCAAGAGATCGCTTTAGCGATAAGACCGCCTGTTGTACATTTATTTTCTATTTACGTGAGTATTGTATGCATTTGTTATTGGTGCAATAAAGAGTATTCTATTCTATTAATTTATTATAAGTAATGTTATGTATAAACGTACACTACAACCATATCAATTACATCAATGTACTGGGACTGTAACTAACTTTAATAAATGACCTTTACTACATCACCTACCTATTAGAAAATGCGGGTCTGACAAAAGAACGGCAGCTATTTATAAACTTGTAGTTCAACCAAAAAGGTAGTAAACACAACACTGCTACGACATTATTATATGTAAATTCATACATGTTACTACAATAGCATTAAGGAGTCTCTAAGATCTTTCACCATCTTCGAACTATAATATCAAACCAGCTCGGTGATACCATATTATTATGGTATCACGGGCAAAATGATCGATAATTAAACTATTAGAGATTCCATTTTTTAGATGTTTTTGTTTATATATAACGTCGAGAGGCATACAACCCACTCGCGGAAACACAACAATATTCCATGGAGTTGTTCTATGCCTACGGTTTTCTTCCCAGGTCTTTCCAGGTCAGGCTGTTTTGATGTGATCTACCTCTCTAAAACACCCATATCGATACAGGCAGATATTCATGTCTACAAATATATCTTCTGTGTGGGAATCGAACCCACGAGCGCCAGTGTTAAAGTAGGAATCCTGATCACTCAACCACCAGGCTCATCGTTTATATAGATTTCATTATAAAGCCACACTCAGGTCGATCTTAATATAAGAATGTCAAAAGAGGAAAATCTTAGATGCACTAAGGATGTATAGAATAGAATACAATAGAAATCCGCATCGCCAGCGGCAATCCCCTTATTGAAACCTGCTCCAAAGCAAATCCGTCTAGAGCGTCAGAGCATATAATGCTCAGTAGTTTTTTAAATGCCTCAGTCGCCTGTCGGTATTCTCGTCGCATTTCACAATATAAACTGGACTCATTTAGTACAAAATAAATTGTATAAGTTTATCGTGAAGGCTCTACATCAAAAGGCTAACCGGAATAGTTTTTATTTCGGTTACTCAAACTATTTGCATATCCAAACTATTATTATTGGCCTTAGGAATAGCAACTATACATCTTGTATGGCTTTTACACACTTTGGGGACACGGTAAGCGTCAGGGGTAAGGTAAGTTTGTTTTCAACCTGGTAGGGTACAAAAAGTAATAGAATTCATTGTTTCTGAGTACGTACATTTTCTTTTACAACATCGGGAGGTATACAAGCACACGGCCCACCTGATGTAAAGTGGTTACCGCAGTCTGAAACGCTTGCAATATGGAAGTATTGCGTACCTCTGCTGCTAACACAGCATCTCCTTAGGAGCTTACTGGTGACCTCACTCAATCACAGGGACACAACAACCCTCCAGCGAGTTGTTATTGAGCTACAATTTTCTGTTAAGTGGAGGTAGTTCCCAGACGGGGTGCTTTGATGCGCCCTACCTCTCTTTAAAACATCCAGACCATAACAAACAGATTCATACACACAAATATTTTAACAATATACCGAGCTCATCACAAATCAATGCTTACAACCAACTTCTCAGATTCGCTAGCGAAATATCCAACTCATTCGCATACAAAGTTATATTGTTTAAAGCAACGTTCATGAATCGTATGACGTCATAAGTGAAAAAGCGGGAAACAAAATGCAAAGCTGCGAACATGTGAGCGGCTCGTATGGAAAACGAAAGTCTTTCGTCGCGAGTTCATTCAGACAAAGTTGGCTCGGCGAGGCTGCTGCGCGGTACTCGGAGTCAAGCGACCAGACACCCACTTGGACGAGCCTTCCATGTACTAAATATTAATACATTTATCACTAATGCCCAGTTACAGTTCTCTGCAAATATTGTAAAGTGTTTAGAAGAAATACAATGTGTGTTGACTTAACCTTACAATTTGTGCTTCCTAATTATGTTTCAAAATACCTCTTATTCCCAACTGCTCATAAAAAGAAAGTAATATTTTAAAGTTCCTGCAATACAAACAACACAATTCCTGTTTATTCCACCGTACCTTCTAAATTCCTAAACCAAATTAAACACGCATGGACTATAGTTTGTATTATTACATCATAACGAGTGGAATAGGTACAGTACGTGTCTGAAAAAAAATAAGGGCCTGCAGGGAAAACAAATTAGAAATAAAATCATGTTTCAACACGATTCCTTTCACCATATTTTCTACAATTATTTACTTTTTATTTACGTCCTTATATCCATGTTCCAAATAAGTCTTACCATATCTAACAACATTGTGATAAGCAATATACGATAGCCATCAATTTGTGTAACATTTATTCTTCAGTAATTATTACAGGTACAATTTAAATATATTTAGTGCATCTGCACAACTAATAAATGATATCTATGATAAACTATAATAGATTGAGTAGTGTGAGATAATACTCTAAAAGTGTTCCACACCATACCAATGACTTGCGCTCAACTAGTCCTTATGAAGAAAAACATTTACAAGTATTAGATGAGCGCAAGTCATTGATATCGCGGTATCCCGTGGGAACTTTCAAAAAAATTTACTTAGTTGATTTCAGCAACCTCTTAGCAATAATTAACTATGATATGACATATAATTATCAAAAAATACTACAATGTTTCTTGAAGAAAAATAGAGAGCAGAATCTACTTCATTCACAAGCATTTTGTTTTCAGCAGCGATAAAGACTTAAAAGGCTCAAAATGTACTAGTATTAAAATATTTATATTTTAATTTACTTGTACATTTTCAATTTATAAAGCAAATGTAAACTATAACACGATAAAATTGGCCTCAAACTCGAAAAATAAATATTTTTCCTAGTAGATTCAGTGACAACATCACCAAATTACGGATACCACCCACAATCGAATTTCTTATCAATGAAAATCAAATAAACGAACTCGATAGAATTGCGTTATAGGATTCCTTCGGCTACATACGTTTTCTATCATCAGACCAGCTACATGACACCACATTTGTTGAATTGTAAAGTTTTTAGCTTAGGTAATTTAACATCGAGAAGTGGGTCATTTTGTTTACACTACGTCAGGTAGCCAATACGCATATGGCCAGTCTGATGTGAAGCGATTGCTTTAGTCTATAAATTACAACAACACAGGCAGCATGGCTGGCGTGCAGTCACCCACAACTGTTTCAGAAGGTGGAAGTACTTCGCGATCAATTTTTAAACTCTATTCTAGATTAAGGCAAAATTAAATCAAACCATAATAAAATTTTTTAAGCGTAGTTTTATTACAAAATAAACTCTCATCAAACAGTACATTTAGTGAAACGTATACACTTTTGCATGTAAATAAATATTATAACGTTAATAATTACAACTTTAATCTGTCGTATGAACAAGGAGACAATTGTTAACGTATGAAAACTTGTAGATTGGTGTTGTCTATTGATCAAATAATGATGGTGGGTCATTTACACACAGGAAAAAGTGAAGCAAAATCTATAAAAAAAAGATGTAAAAATGTTCTATATTTCATACATCGTGGTAAGAAAACTTTGTGCTACTCCATGTGGGATGTAAACATCATTGTAAAGTAATCGCAAACATACTGTAAACTTTGCTACTGCTCTCCTAGTACTTATTTCGTTTGTAGCTCTATAATAGACAAGTTACATTTCATACCACTTTCCCGCACAATAACTTGTTTGCAGACTTTTGCATATGAACATGCAGTTAAAGCTCACTGTATGTAAACTTTAGTTCGCCAAAGAGATATAACTTTTTAATGTTACTTTTATTCATTACATTGGATACTGAAATATTGGCTAAAATGGCTAAAAATATAGTTCTTTGTAATTTTTATACCACTGGGGCGGTAATAAACGGTTTCTTAGTCTACAGGTAAGATTCGTACCTATATTTGTGCAATAAATGCATGCATTACAATAAATGAGATCTTGTGTTGCCGTTTCTGCTAATGCAGCAGTTCTTGATGATTATTTTGGTGATGTCAGTTACTCGCAGCACACAATATGTCACCATGAACTGAAATTTCGTTTCATCTCTCTGAAAGATGGAAACCTGCGCCTATTAGGATGATAAAAATAAAAAGTACCAACTTATCTTTTAAACCTTTTGCTAATTGTCGCAGCAGGTGCAGGTGATGTTGACTATTGCTATAAAGATGATGGTGATCTGCTCTCCTTTGAAACCTCTAAAGCTACCTCGTGTAGGATTGAGTCTTTATTTTATAGTGTACGTAGTTATGGTTATACCCACCTGCGACATGAATCAATCGTAAATAGAGAAAGGTAAAATATAAGCATTAATGATTTATTATTTAGAGTAAATATTACTTTACTAGTTGCTGGTACATTAAAAAAAAAGAAGAAGAGAATTGCCACATACAATTCTCTTCTTCTTTTTAAAAAAAATAAGAAAATAAAAACATATTTTGATTAATCAATGTCCCCTAGACTGGGGCAAATGAAGAACTTTTATCTATTTTTGCCCTTATTTTCTTCCTTATTAGATTATCTCAATATAAATTTAAAGCCATTTGGCTTATAAATTTCGTAAATTTTAATAACAGAACGCAATTTAAAACAGAATTAAATTAATTTATTATCCATAAATATATATTTTTTGTCATTTTTCAATACCTGCGACGAGGACGAACTCGGTGGCGCAGTCGTAAATGACGCGACTTTGACACCGACGCTCGTGGGTTCGATTCCCATACAAGACAAATATTTGTGTGCATGAACATGTCTGTTTGTCTTGGACTACATGTTTTAAGAGAGGTAGGGCGCATCAAAGAGCCCATCTGGGGAAGTACCTCTACCTCATAGGAAAATCTCAGCTAAATAGCAACTCCCTAGAGGGTTGTTGTGTTTCTGCGTGTGAGTGAGGTCACCAGTAAGCTTCTAAGGAGTTGCTGTGTTAGGACCAGAAGAGACATCGCGCGGGTGATATTTAATGTATTACAAGCGTGCATAACCGCTAAACCCACTCACTCTCAGGAATACAACAACCATACAGGGAGTTGTTATTTGGCTGTAGTTTTCTACGAGGTGGAGGAACTTCATCAGTCGGGTCGCTTTGATGATCCTCTTTTTAAAATAGCACATCAAGTAGGAATCGAACCCATGAGCCTTGATGTAAAGTAACTACTTCGCGACCGGGCATGATTAAAAAAAAAGCAAATAAAAAGGCACGGCATGAGAGGCACAAACAAAAAATTTGTCTGATGAGCGACGGACTAATTTTAACGTACCTCAAAAAGTCATATTTGCACTTATAATAAAAGTGCATTGCAAGTTACAAATTTAATTCACGATACGAACACTCTTTTGGTTCTTATCAGATATATTGTGTATCTAGCTGCAAAATTTGTTGCATTTTATCTGATATCATAAATTTTGTCGTAGACCGATAAGGTATGATTAACGTTGCTATGCGCTTAGACTGTAAAGTGTATAGACGTACATTACACGTATAATGAATGTGTATACAAATGTATTACGCATGCAATAACCTTGCCCTGGTATGATCGATTTGGCAGAAATGGAAAAAATAATGATGGCAAGTTCCTTCAATGACAAACGGCAAGATACTTCGCAGGAACGTAAGTTATAATTGAGGATTTATGTAATTATGACGTTTTAAATTAGGTATATCGAATATGGAATGGCCAATACGCTGTCACGAAAGCAAAGTCAGTAGATGTCTTGATTCTTATAAAGTATTCACAAATGACGTGAATGTGAATAATAATGTAAATTGAAATAACGAAAGTACTCCACATGGTCCGCAAATTGTAAACAATAGTCATTCATTGTATACCGAGCACCAGTTCTAGTCTACGTGAAATATTGATATGTCCTCTACGATTTTAGTTCAGATAAACTTTCTGAAAGATTGTTGCAATAGAAAATATTAATAATTATTATTGTACTGTGTGTCCATTATTAACTCAAATAATACTAAAATCAAGGACAAGCTTTTATTGTTTGCACGTCCAATTTAAACAAATTTAAACAAGGTCACTTATGACACGTGTAAACTTCAATGTCACGAATTGAGGGTTATCGATACATATGTATTTGTAAAGTACATAGTACATAGACGAACACATAACACTATTTCTATGAGCGCACCCCACCGATTGTAATCTGTGTGAGGGGCGAACTGTAGAGGCGGACGGACCAATCGCTGTGCTCCCGTGACCAGAAAAGGGGGAGGAGTTTCGCACCCCTAGTTTTCTAGGGGTTAGTGTGCTTCCGCGGCCAACCTAGTTTGCCGTAGCCCCCCGCGCACTTGCTGCCCCGCACCCACTAATTTAGGGTTGATCAATCGGCCCGGCCGGCGGCCTCCGCTGCTGTTACGTAACAGACCTTACTCGTGTTTCGAGGGAATTTGTTTTTATGACACTTAGACAATGCGCTGTTTTTGTACACATACAAAGTGTTAGTTATTTCGTAATGTATAAATTAAGATTCTAATGTGATTATCATATATTCACATAACATGACTCTTTATTTGTATGTTTTGCATAAGAGCTGTCTTTAGTATTCCATAACAATATTAGCAAGAAGTGACACTTAAGGCTTTAACTCGGCTAACCGTCCATTTGTCACAAGCTACCAAAACGGCCAGTAGAATTATAATTGTTTTTTTTTTATACATATAAGCAGGCATACGAGCATAACGCCCACCGGATGAAACTGGTTACTGTAGTCTATGAACGCTTGCGATGCATTGTTATTTGGCTGCGGTTTGCTTGAGGTGGAGATACTTCCCTGCTTTGTTATGCTCTACTTCTCTTAAAAACACCGAGACCAAGAGGAACAGATATGTTTATGCACACAAATTTTTGTGCAGTTGTCCAGTTGGAATCGAACCCTTGGTGTTAAAGTAACAGCGTTGACAACGCTCCGCCACTGTGCCTCATATCTTCATACTTGCCATAAAGTATTTTGATATATATATGTATATATAGAAAACTTAGCCCTATATATGTATACCTTCACACCGAGTGCTTTACGAGGTTGGCAGAAATAGACATAATAACTCATGACAAGTTACTACTATTATAATATTTTGTTTTTTATTCAACGTCATGTAGAAGACAAGCATTAGGCCGGTGGGGGTGTGATGCTGTTACCGTAGCCTATAGAGCTTGCAATACAAGAAGTATCGCTATCAGTGCTGCTGCTGATAGAATACCTCGTCAGGTGCTTTCTGGTGACTTACTCGCAACATAGTACGGAGGGCAAGTTAAGACTTCGTTCGTGGCTGTTTTAGATAGATGGCATGATGGTTGCGTACCTACCCGTATATATAGTGCCTGCACCTCACATTAACCGTAGGTCAATAAAAACTTCCTAGGAAGTTGTTGTGTTCGCGTTCCTGCGAGTGAGTGACGTTATCAATGAGCGTCTGAAGTGTTCCAATGCGTGAGCTTTACTTCCTATGTTGCAAATTGCAAGCTTTCATAGGCACTTTACATCAGGTGAGTCACATACCTGTAGGCTTTCCGACGTTGTATAGTGAAATGAGGCTGACTTTAATTCTAAAAGGTCAAAATATGGCACTTCTCCTTAGCATTATGCCATAAAAGGCGCTTAGGAATCGGGACACGCGTCTTTCGAAAATATAATTTCTAGGACGTGCGGGTTTCCTCACGATGTTTTTAAACACCGCCGAGCAACTGATAATTACAAATTTGTACACAATGTAATACAAATTTAATGAGTACATACTCTTACAGTCGAACTGAGAACCAGTTGGTCAATAAGACGGTTGTTTTATCCACTGTGCAATCACTGCTCATAATAAGGAACTAATACCATAAAAACAGTTCACCAAACAAATACCTAACAAGTCTTTATTTATGTAGCTGCTTATGATGCAATTTCTGACGAGATCGGTGGCTCAGTCGTGAATGACGCGACTTTGACACCAACGCTCGTGGGTTCGATTCCCACACAAGGCAAAAATTTGTGTGCATGAACATGTCTGTTTGTCTTGGTCTGGATGTTTTAAGAAAGGTAGGGCGCATCAAAGCAGCCCGTCTGTGGAAGTATCTCCACCTCACAGAAAACCACAGCCAAATAACAACTCCCTAAAGGGTTGTTGTGTTCCTGCGTGTGAGTGAGGTCCCAAGGAGTTGTTGTGTAAGCAGCAGAAGAGGCATCGCGCGAGTGATACTTAATATATCGCAAGCGGTAATAGGCTACGGTACCCGCTTTACATCAGGTGGGCCGTATGCTTGTATACCTCCCGACGTAGTATATAAAAAAAAGAACTTACCGAATCGCAAAGCTGAAGTCCAATAGGGGTGAATATTCTCAAAGGGGAGCAGAGTAATGCAAACTTATCAATGATATGGTGTATGTAGATTTAATATTTGCTGATATGGCAAGTTAAACACAAAAAAAAATACAGAAAACTGGTAAAGAGAATACGGAGTAAGTAGGTGACCGACATGCTGACCAGGATGCAGAACGTGATGTGTCAATAAAAGTAAGCGATGATAAGAAACGTTTGATTTCTTTGAATTTATTGTACTTCTCATATTTTTGTACTGTGACTGTGAGCAAATAATGACACATTCTATTCCGTTTTATTCCCACACAGGAGAAACATTTGTGTGTATGAACATGTCTGTTTGGATGCTTTTAAGAGAGGTAGAACGCATCAAAGCGGCTCCTCTGGAGAAGTACGAGTATCTCCACTTCACAGAAAACCGCAGCCAAATAAATACTCCATGGAGTATTTGTTCGCCCTTACTAAATTAACAAGCATTTGAAGCTCTTAATACGGCCTTATCTCCACATACTTGATTCTTGTTATTTTCTTAAGTGTTATTTCAGTCCATTTGAAAGGATGAAGCAAATAGATAGTTTCAGTCTTAACCTAAGGATCACTACGATCTGTGGCAATTTGTGTCATACTTTTTTAATTACCAAAAGTTCAGTCACGCACACCAGTGAAGTTGATTACTATCCCGGGGGTAAAACTACAGCTGCATTGGAACTCACAACGAATTTAATCAGAAGGTATTTGTAAGAGCAGGTAATTTTTCAATTGACTTCCCCTCTTGGCAAATTGAGAGACAGCAATATAACAAACAACATTAAAAAACCTCAAAGAGATGGCTAGTCTAGTGAAGCTCAACTGCCTTGCACCACGGTTTATCAGATATTTGACACTACTGGGACCTAAATTGCGAGTTGTTAAAAAATGCCCAACGGGATGATCGACTTCTAAGCACTCTTTACTTAATCTGTCTCGGATTGAAAGAACAGATACAAGTGGCGTACTTTAGTAGAAGGTTTCCGTCTTTCTTGCAATTCAGACAGCAAAGTTTCAAATACCTTGTCAATTGTTTTGAACAGTCAAAGTATTTTATCAAGATTGTTTTAGAAAGAAAATAGGATGTATGTTTTTAGAGGTGTAGTATATTGAAGCGCGGCGTTGTATTTCTAAGTCAACTGGTAACACGCCTGCCAGCACTGGTAGTGCCTCGGTGCTCACAGTTCTATACGATTTACATAAAAATATTAAAGCGAGACGCTGACTTTGCAGCAACTTACGACGCGCAGCATCTATGGTAGCCCTATCAGCCCAAGTAGGTGAACCGTATGTAATACATCCTAAATATGTGGCTTTATAAATAATATTTAATGTTTTAAAAGTTATTTAAAATACGTCGAGGGGAAAATTCGAGTTAACACATAAAAGTGCTTTATGGCTTTTTCTCCAACATGCTTCATGTGTTCTATATAATTAAAACCTTTCTCTAAAAGTTCAATCGCGGCGGAACCTGCAAATTTCCCTTAAGTAAGAGCAGATATGTTTTGTGGGGTGCAAAATCGAGACGGTTATGATAGCTCCAGTCTGAAATCAGGTCAAGGCAAGTACTGGCTAGTTTTTTAGGGTTCCGTACCCAAAGGGTAAAACGGAGCCCTATAACTGAGGCTCCGCTGTCCGTCCGTCCGTTTGTCACCAGGCTGTATCTCATGAACCGTGATAGTTAGACAGTTGAAATTTTCACAGAAGATCTATTTCTGTTGCCGCTATAACAACAAATACTAAAACATAGAATAAAATAAATATTTAAGGGGGCTCCTATACAACAAACGTGATTATTTTGCTCATTAGGGTTCCGTACCCAAAGGATAAAACGGAACCCTATTACTGAGGCTCCGCTGTCCGTCCGTCCATCCGTCCGTCCGCCCGTCCGTCTGTCACCAGGCTGTATCTCATGAACCGTGACAGTTAGACAGTTGAAATTTTCACAGATGATGTATTTCTGTTGCCGCTATAACAACAAATACAAAAAAATAAAATAAAGTAATTATTTAAGGGGGCTCCCATACAACAAACGTGATTTTTTTGCTCATTTTTGCTCGATATTGATAACGGCAACAGGTAGACGCTTTAAATATTCACAGAATATTTAGTTATATATTCACTTTAACAATAAATAATTAAATTAAAATAAAACAAATATTTAAGGGGGCTCCTATACAACAAACGTGATTTTTTGCCGTTTTTATAGATAAGGGTACGGAACCCTTCGTGTGCGAGTCCGACTCGCACTTGGCCGATTTTCTATACTTCATTTGGAATTAGCTTTTATTAAAAATAGGCCGTCATCGGCGTAGCCAGTTAACGAGCACCCTTCCAGTAAGGGCTAAGAAAGTCATCAAAACCAATATTCCAAAGGTACGGCCCCACCACCGAACCCTGTGGACAGCCCTGCGTAAGCACCTTTGAAGCAGCATAATGGCCAAGTTTTAATTTAGTTGTATTGAAAAAGTACGATCGAACAAGGGAGTATATGTTGCCATGACAACCTCTCGTTTTAGTTTCAGCAACAACATTAGCCACCAAGCATTATCGAAGGCACCTGAAATATCTAAGAAAATACCTACAACGTATTTACTATACGAATGTTCCACAATTTTACGCACCGCAACTGCCGCTTTAACAGTAGACTTGCCGATGGTAAAGCCGTATTGATTTTTATGAAATTGAGGGCCACCGGGCATCAAACGTGGTACAATTAAACATTCAAGTAGTTTACCCAGCGATGGTAGTAGGGTAATAGGGCGATAAGACTTCGGATCGCCGGGTTGCTTATCACCGCTTTTTGGTATTATTTTTATAACACCACTACGTAAAATTCCAGGAAAATTACCTTCTATAATACACCGGTTAATACATTTAAAATAGGTTCAGCAGCTACTTTGCAAACTTCCTTGATCATTTTGTTTGAGATTTTATCATCACCAGAAACTTTATTTGTTGGTAATGTTTTAAAAACATCTAGAAATTTGTTTAGCACAGTTGACGTTGGAGTGACAGGGCACAGATTACCGCTACCCTCACCTCGCGATGTTAGTCTCTTTCTTTATCAGGATAGTTATCCGGAAGCAAAGCATCAGTAGTTTCCTCTACACCGAGGGTATTATCAAGTTTAATATTAGAAACAAAGGCCTGATCAATGCGACTATTTTCCTTAAATTCGTGATACAGTTGAGACCACGGTCCCTCACAATTTAATCTTTCTACTATTCGTTTTAGCAAATTATCTTTAGATTTTTCGACAGGAGCGCGATAGTGAGATCTAGCAATACGCAAGTTACTCAAAGCTGTTTGATATGGTCCTCCTTCGATGTTACGTTTTCTTAATTTAGAAACCTTACATTAGGCACAGCGGAGACTCCTACGCAGCCTGACAAGCGTATCATTCCACCGATCCCAGCGTCTCTTATTTACTATACCTTTTCGGCCCAATATAACGTCAGCATAATTATGTGAATGTATCAGACATAATTTGATCACTTTCTGTGACTGTAAGTTCAGCACGAGTGAAATCCCCGGCGCGAGAAGCAAAAAGGGAAGCAAAGACTGCCCCGTCTACATTTTTAGGTTTATATTGAAAGCCAGTATACTGTTGCGAGTATGGGTTGTCAACAACCAGGGAGAAGTTAGAAAACATCAAACGGTGATCAGTGCAAGAAGTCTCAGGTAAAACACGCCAGTTTTGTATTCGGACGTCTACACTACCACGTCTACACTACCACCAACGTCTACGCCCATTGGGCTGCTAAATGTAGGTGGTGCTGGGTATTATGAGTGGGGTATTGTAAATAAGAAGATTCATTTCAGCAATGAACTCCTCAACAGCAGAGCGTCTGTCAGCATCGGTTGCTATCAGCTTAGCGTACCATAATGGCGATGATGCATTTACGTCCGCTCCTATATCTACTTTATGACTAGAAAGCGCATGTAAAACTCTACACAGATAGTGTAAATGAGGACCTACTGGGTCTGAATATTGAAAATAACAACTCACTACGAACACACTGAGATAGGGGGATGTCACTTGAGCTACCGCACAGTGAGTGGACATTAAGTTTTTTATCGCTGTTATAGTTAAACCGCTTTTTGAAGCATAAATACCCGCGCGTGACCTGTTACTAAGCTGTAGGAATTTACCGGATAGTTAGGCTCATTGGTATTGCTCCTGTACTAAAACTAGATCGAGCTGATAGTTCGCAACGAGCTTATCTAACTCTGATGTTGCAATTTTATCGTTGTGAAGATTTATTTGAGCAATCACGACGTTATCCATGTCTGGTATTTAATATATTGTACTCCAACCTAGCCGCGCATTGGACAAGATTCTGACCCGGCTTTGTGGTCAGACGCCTTCTTTAGCCTATTGGTTTGAAGTCTTTTTCCGACTTCTTAGTACATTTCCGCGAGTCATGAGATTCAGCACAGTGAGCACAAGTTGGTTTGGTCTCTGCAATATTTACTAACATGTCCATATTGTTGATATTTTAAACACCATACTACTTCAATGTCACCCACAAATACATGTGGCAAAGTCGATAAAAAAAAACCCTTTGTTAAAATAAGGTGCTTGCGTATTTCCGGGGAAAGTTCGATACCCATCCATTTTCTACCATAGGCTACAGGAAGACGATGCACTATTTTTACATCTTTCAAGTACTCTGACAAAGTAATGTCCTTTTCGTTTTTTCGATCATGCATTTTTTTTTAACGGGACACGCCCACCACTCATACCCACCACTGTGTCTCCTGTGTAGCCAGAATTAACAGCGGCGACCACCAAAAAGGCAATGAACAGTGAAGTTCATTGCTGTCCCAGGGGTAAACCACAACTGCCCTGGAACTCAACGAATTTAATCAGAAGAAATTTGTAAGAATAGGAAGTTTTGGAATTGACATCCACTCTTGGCAAAGTGACAAACAGCAATATGACAAATAATGCATTTAAAAACCGCAAAGAGATGGCTAGTCAAGTGAAGCTCAACTGACATGCCCCACGGTTTATCAAATATCTAACACTATTGGGACCTAAATTGTGAGTTGTTACCTAACACATCGATTCCAATAATATAGATTTGCAGAACCGCCTAAGCGCCTGGTAATTCTCCCTTGTTGCCACCAAATCAGAAATCAGCTACATCCGGGGTAGTATACTACCCCGGATGTATTACGCAAGGAATTTAACATATCGTCCCGCTCGCGATGCCAGAGATCACACTCCCAGAGAGCATGATGTGCTGTTTGAATTCATGATTTGTCGTAGAACACTCACATAAAGTTAAAAATTGCGCAACGGGATGATCGACTTCTGTCCAAAAGTGAACCGTATGTAATACATCTTAAATATGTGGCTGGGTAAATAATTTTTAACGTTTTAAAAGTTAAGCCCCACGTCGAGATGGAAATTTGAGTTAACGCATAAAAGTACTTTTTGGCTTTTTCTCCAACCTGCTTTATGTGTTCAATGTAATTTAAACCTTTGTCTAATAGTAATCCCAAGTAACAAACCGAGTTTTTATTTGCCACTGATACTCCATTGAAATGTAATCGCAGCGGAACCTGTAAATTTCCCTTGAGTAACAGCTGATATGTTTTGTGGTGCGCGAAATCGAGACGGTATCGTAACCGTTTCGATTCTGTCTCAGTCTGAAATGAGGCCAAAGCAAGTACTAGCTAGTTTTTCTATACTTGGTCTAGAATTAGCTTTTATAAATATGAGGCCGTCATCGGCGTAGCCAGTTAACGAGCACCCTTCCGGTAAGGGTAGGCTAAGAAAGTCATCAAATCCGATATTTCAAAGATACGGCCCCAAAACCGAAACCTTCGAAGCAGCATAATGGCCAAGTTTTAATTTAGTTGTACCATTGAAAAAGTGCGATCGAATAAGGGAGTATATGTTGCTATGACAACCTCTCGCCTTTAGTTTCAGCAACAACATCGGCCTCCAAGCATTATCGAAGACACCTGAAATATGTAAGAAAATACCTACAACGTATTTACTATCCGAGAGACGAGGCATGTGGATCAATAACGCCGATGCCCAAAATTACTAGTACGCAAGACGATATAACCAGCGCAGTCTGGTTCTTGGTTAATTGAAATTCACCAGGATCGGACAAACTTCAAAACTATTGGCTGAAGTGGCTACCCAGTTCACATGCTTGTTTGGCATCTCAATTTCAGTATGCGTTAGATGTTGGATCTCTCCCAAACTTAATAACCATGGGTGTAACTCATCTCCTTTATAAATCTGGAAGTACCACATATCCTGAAAACTACTTATATCCATTTTAAATATTGGCTCTTTTTACTTAGGACTTGTTCCTCATTGAGATGGCTATTTGTTAACAAGTTTGTCAAAACCGTAGAGATCTGTCGGTATGTTGAATAGATTTCAAGAAGGCCTACAATACAAATATGGCTTATCAAAGTCTTAGAATTGTATATAATTGATACAAGTCTATGCACTTTCTTGAAGTCATGTATGGAGCAATGGAGAACAGCCCTTCTCTATCAAGAATCTCTGTCTTACACATTTCAAGGAGAGGAGAGTAGGGGCAGGATGTAACAAGTAAGCGTTTACTTGTGCCTGCCACACTGGGTTCACACCTGTCTAGTGGTAATGTAAGAAACAGGTTTGGAAGAAAGTATCGATGTTAGAATAAGAAATTCCATGCTGCGTTGACTCGGACCTGTGGAAACAATGCAATAGGAAAGAATTATGAAACAGATATGCAACGCTAAAGTGAAAGCATGTAGGAGCCGAGGACATACCACCTACTATAACCAAATCGATCCTGACGGTATAGATAGATCTTAAACTTAAATTGTAGGGACACATTGTCTACGGTTATTACTTGGAGTTATAATATTAAAAAATATTAAGTATAAACTTAGTGTGCCGAGGATAACAATATATTATTCAAACTTTGTAAAATACTTCCCATACATGTTCAAGTTAATTATAACCTACTAAAAGAACATTTTTTTAATATTAAAATTCAGAAACTAAAAGATCACAAAATTACTACAAGACACAAATAACAAACAATAAATTAGTAATGCCGAAGGCCAATAATACTTACGGACACGTACTAGCTCTTAGACTAGACTATTTAATACCTCGTTTGACATAGACATTGAAACAAGAAAAAGTATCGCTCCAATAACATGAAACATAAATTAAAAAATCATTTTCTAAAAATCTCGTCAGCACTCGCTGCGCCGTATTAGCGCAGTCTAACACGTTCACGCATTTTAAGTATTCCTCCCATAGCAAGACACCCTTATATCTGGTTGAGTGTGCAGTATTTTATTAGTGGCTTTACTATTTTTTTACTGGAACATTGATCAGTGTATTAACTGGAACTGACTGTAACATTTATCAGTTTATTTACGCGGTCGTGTCAATCGCGATCTTTCATTTAATACGGGGTAGCGACCCGTTACTTAGTTATAACGTGGACTTATACGTGTTTTTCAAAATGAATCCTATGCCACCAACAACACCGCAGCCTTATTACAACATGTTATTCTTTTTGGATTGTACGAATTTACTCGAGTGACAAGCACAATCATTTCAAAGATTTGTGAATAATTCCGATTTTTAAGGTCTAGAGTCACAATTTAGAAATTGGAGTCAAATTTCTCCATTTTATTTTTGTTATATTGATCACGTCGGGGTCACCAGATATACGTGTTAGACTGCGCTGTAATACGGCGCAGCGAGAACTGACGCCGGAATTCATACTTGTAAGAAGCTACTATGCAATATGCATACGTTGACAATGTGTCCCTACAGTTTAATTATTTCTCCCATAGTAATTTTTAGATTTTTTTTATTTTATAAGGATGTCTCCTTATAAAATAAAAAAACCGCCTTTTTATTTTTATTTTGCATTTGAAAGAGAAAATAAAATTGAGTGTTCTTTGTTTGAACTTTGAATAATATTATATAAATATCAATTTCACTATTCCATACTCGTATATATATTTTGATTTTCCGGCAAAGTATCCTACGTTTTCGTTGTACACTCCGTTTTAAATTATGTCCCCTTTAATATGTTGGATATAACAAAAACAACAAATACCTAAAATGCAACATCGCTAAAAATAGATCACCCACAAAACACATCTTGAATATTTACTTTTTGAATCAGTAAATTGAAATAATCTAAATAGGTAAACGGACGTTGACTTCAGCAACTCTATATTATAAATGTGAAAACACATTAAGATCTAAAACCCGTTTATTGCTAAAATTTGCATGTATTTGGAACCTAGGTTCTTTCGTTCGAAAAAATAATGCCCAGCGTAGTCTAGACGTAGTTTTTTAATCAATAAATTATGGTGGCGAGACGTATTTTAAGATTTATCTGTATTAATTATGCTGGAGTTAATATTTTAACACGAAAGTTTGAAAGGTGATAAATAGTAGATTTTTTACTTTCTAGGTCAACTGTACAATAGTTGCCATAACCTGAGGCTACACTTTAATAATAACTGACAACCTAGGCAGGTTTCTGTTTTAATACTTTTGTGACTGATTCACTGAAAATATGTATTAATTATGTACTCAATGTTTTCAATGTTTTCAAACGCAGGTGAACGCACTCATTAAGAACCAACTTTTAGTAATAGGCCACCTTTGAAAGTGCTATAAAAGTAATACATGGCCCATACAAAAGTTCAAAGACCTGCTCGTTCCATGTTTTTACAGGAGATATTTTTTTGAAATTTATTTAATCACTATAATTTCGAATGTTTTTAGGACATAAATAGACCATTTGCAATAAAACAGGCATGGTTTATCCGCAATATGGTGAGCATATAACACTACATTATTTGTATTAACTGGCAAGAATTTAGTTCCCACGAACTAGCGTTGGCCCGGACCCGTGCTCTATCGTTATTAGATGGATGCAAATGCGGAGATGTCACAGCTGCTCCAGCTGCTGACATCGTCCCTGCGTTACCTACCATCTGATGATGTGAAGCATGCAATCATCACTATTGCAACCCAGGTTGCCTCTGCGCATATCCCCATACGGGAAGAGCGATAGAGAAGACATGCTAGACATGCGCAAACGTCATGTCATGCAACAGCAATGACGGTTGTAAATATCATCGGGTACAAATATTACCGCAGCAGCAGTTTTAAGATCATCTAATATTAATGGCAGCGAGGGGGTTAGCTGGCCGGTGTTAGTTTTCATAAAATAACTAAGAATACAAAGTAGTATGTACGAGTATCGTATTGTTATCTTTTCTCTTCGCTTGCATATTTGTGAGTAGAGTTAATGCTACATCTATTTGTTATAAAACTACTACAAGACTACATGTTCTTCGTCCCTTGCGGGGTAGGCAGAAAAAACCAGGTGCCACATGGCTCGGTTTTTACACGCCTCACTTCTTCAATATTCATAGTTCTTTTCGTGCACTCTCACCGGTTCCTAGGCTCCTGACACCACTTACAGCACCACCTACACCTAACAGCGGATCTATTTGGTCGTGGTAGGTTAGTCCAAACCTTCCTCAGCACCTACATCCGTCTACTTACGCTTCGTATATCTGTTTCGTCATTATTTCCTCTTCTTCTTTCTACATGTTCAAACCAAAGCGTCCTCCCTCAAAACCTCTTATCATATTAACACTAAAGCGCTCTCTTTGACCAACTCTCATGTTTACGTCCACATTGTGAACTCAGTCTAAAAGCACGCCGTAGATGTTGTGCAACTTTCGTTATTAGTATTGTAATGTTGTACTTTTTTATGTACAGCAATAAATAATAATTAACTTATATATCTAATAAACTGTCTACATCTACATCAACCCTTACTCATCCCACTGCATGGCTACGGGTCTCCCTTCGAAGGGGTTTAGAGCATACTCCACCACGCTGCTCAAATGCTTATTGGCGGAGGCCAGTGTTTTCAAGCCGCCCGAGGGCCACTGGCTTAGCTTAACGACTGTGATCCATCGCGAACTGCCGTGACCGACGGCTTAACGTGCCCTCTGAAGCACGGAGAAACTCGAGATAGATAAACCAATCCATAGACAGGCTATGGTAGAAGTTGCTTAACCTGCGTGTTTGGAATGAAACGCGCAACGACAACAACCATCGAGCTCTCTTATAAACTGTAAATTCCACAAAATAACAACTGTCGATTTATAAAAAAATATACACCTCGTCATTTATTAAGTAATTTCTATAAATAAATAATATTATATCAATTTTGTAATTTTAAGCCACATTGTTGCACTTGCACATTACGTCGATGAAGCTGTTCCTTAAAAATTCGGGCGTCTCGGGCAATAACACCACAGACCATGAGAGGGTTTATCAGTTATCTGGTTCTGATGTTGTAAAGGTGTTTCCCAAATCGGGAATTTTGTTGTCACGTTGAATATATCATGTACGCCGCATGAAAAAATACTGATAGTCGGGCTGAATAATTGTAAATAGATTTTACTATTATTTTGATTTACTTTGATTCACGACTCCGCGGTACAGCATCATTTGAACTGTCGACTTGGTGTTTTTTTTTTTTTTTTTTTTTTATTTTTTAATATCGTGCACCCCTGCCATGGGCAAGGCTCTATTTGCAACATATGTAACTATTTTCTACTAAAATTATATATAACATAACATAGATAACACTAACACATTCATACATCATGCTCTCTTTCATTCCACAATACATCTTCCATTCATCATCTTTCATCATCTTTCAGTTTTATTATTAAAAGATTTTTAATTTGGCCCATCTTCGAACGCCGGTGAAACAATTACATCTATTTTCAAACTTCCCTCCCCATACTGCATCGGTCCAACCACGGGCGATAGCGAGCTTCGCAGCTCCACCTAACCACCGCGATTCCGTCGGCTATACTGAGTATAGCCGAGGTATACAATATTAGTCCTAGGTGGAGCTGCTCTGCTTATTCCGATCTATGACAGCCATGGCTAGACCGACGCAGTATTTTAAAAATTTTGACCTATTTCTCCCCACAACTACTTCGGAGACTGTAGTTTCGGTGACCCGCATTCCCAACTCCTGCTCCAAGTCGTACCTCTGTTTGGAGAATGCGGGACACCGAAACAATATATGCTGCACTGTCTGGTCCACGCCGGGCTCGCAGAAGCAGGATGGGTCATCCGCGCACTTGAACCTGTGCAAATACGCGGAGAACCCACCATGCCCCGAGAGGACCTGCGTGGTGATGCTCGACGGCACCATTTTGCCCACGACGCCGTACGCCTCCGCCGCACTCGGGAAGAACAGTTTCGTCGTCGAAGCTGTTGTTCCCGATTTGTATCTCCTGTCCCATTCGTCAATGGTCCCCTTGCGGATCATACCTTTGACGAATGAGACAGGGCAGCGGTCATAATCTGGCCGCCTCCGCAACCCCAGTGCGGCGCTCCTGGCGAGTTCATCGGCACGTTCGTTCCCCTCCAACCCCGCGTGTGCCTTGATCCAGAACAACGAGACGCTCTTACCCTGGCTTTTGCACAGTTTAAGAGCGTCCCGTGTCTGCACCGCCAGGGGATGGGGGGACTCGACGTTCGCCACCGCCTGGAGCGCCGCCATGGAGTCGCTGAAGATGCCGATACTGGGTCCATCGCAGCTCAAAGCGTACTCGGCCGCCGTGCAGATAGCCAGGAGTTCCGCCTGGTAGACGGTACAGTAGGACGACAAAGCAAGTTTGAGGGCCTTGGTTTCGGCGTCACCGTTCCATATGGACACAGCGGCGCCAACCCGGCCCTCAATCTTGCTGCCGTCCGTAAATATTCGCAGGGCAAAGTTGGAGTGTGCCCTGCATTGTTCCTCGTCTACCAGGCTGCCGAACTCCAAGCCATCTAGCTCCGCGGGATGCGGGGCCTCGATCTTCGAGGCCATCCGCTCGATCTCCCTGTCCCCGAGCAGCGGATGGGGTAGCCCCCTCTTGGCCTCGTATAAAGAGGCGACTTCGCGCACTCTGAGGTCAAGAGGCAGCACCCCGGCCAGCAGCAGTGCGGAGTTCAGGGAGACCGTGCGGTAGGCTCTACAGATCTTCTGAGCGAAGCCCCGCTGTACGCTGTTGAGCTGTTTCTGGATGCCCAGCTTATTGACCGCTGGAGCCCATGCGGCGGCAGCGTACAATATCGTAGGTTCCACTACGGCTGAATATATGATCTTCACTACTTCAGGGTTGAGACCCCAACTGACGCGGGCCGTACGCGCAAGGCGCCCGTATATGGCCACTGCCCTTTTACAGACAGTAGCCACGTGCGCGTTGAACGTCAGACCCGCGTCAATCGTCAACCCCAGTAGTTTGATCTGCCGAGACATGCCAATGTCTATCCCGCCCATGGTAAGCCGCGGAGTGTCATACCTAAGTTTGCGCGTGACCAGCATAGCGCTGGTCTTATGCGGCGCAAACTTCAACCGGTTTTTGACACCCCACGCCCTCACATGCTCGAGAGCGGCATTGGCCTGTCTCTCTATATCCAGCGCAGTGTTGCCGTCGAACATCAGCACGACGTCATCGGCGAAGGCCTGACAGTGCACCCCCGCAAGGTCGAGTTGCTGCAGAAGAGGATCCAATAGGAGGTTCCACAAAATCGGTCCTCCTATGGACCCTTGGACACACCCTTTGGTGGTGGACCGCAAGGTTTCCCCCCCGGCGTACCTAACTCTGACCGTCCTATCGCTGAGATAGCTATCGATCACTCTCCTCAAGCCCAGAGGACAATTTTCCTCAGCCAGTCGTAGTTTTATTGCCGGCCACCAGGCGTTGTCGAAGGCTCCCTCTATATCCAGCGAGACGAGAGTGAGCATTCTCCTCTCGTCAAGCTTGGCGCGGATGTGCTGCACCAGGTTATAGAGGGAGTCTTCGGTGCCCCTTTGTGGCATAAACCCGTACTGGCGAGTACTAATCCTCGGTAGAATGTGGTGCTTGAGGCGAGCGATCAGCATTTTCTCGTATACCTTGCCCAAGACAGGCAAAAGCCCAATCGGCCTGTACGATTTGGGCAAGGTATACGAGTCTTTGCCTGGTTTCCGAAGGACAATTACGAGGGCCCCCTTCCACAGCCGGGGAAAGTAGCGGAGGGCTCGACATTTATTGAGAAGGGCCAGGAAGAACTCAGGGTCACTGTTGATGGCCCGAGCGCAAATGTCAGGCGTGAGGCCGTCGGCACCGGGAGCCTTCTTTGGGTTGAACGACGATACAGCCGCTAAGAGCTCCCTCATGGTAAACGGCGGGTCATGGTCATCATCGACCCGCTCGTTTACCTCGCGGGCCTTTTTCCTTAATTCGCGGTGATCTGTATCGTCGTCCAACTCGCTGTCGGCAGGATAGAACGTATCCGCCAACAGCTCGAGGGACTCCCTGTGATCCAACGTCCTCCCGCCCTCCTGGAGGAGTACATCCTCCTTGCGCTCGGTTGCCCTCCCAATGACCCGATAGATACCTTCCCAGACGCCTTCTCTGTCTTGCCTCCCGCAAAATTTCCTCCAGCTGTCAGTCTGGGCATCCCGCACTGCGGCCTCGTATTTGCCCTTCTGTTCGAGGTACGAACTGACCACCATTTGTCTCCGGTCCGGCGCTGCGTTTCGGATTCTGCGTCGCTTGGTGTTGGTTTGCCTCTTCAGCTCCTCGAGTTCCTCCGACCACCACGGCAATCTAAATGAAACCCCGCCTTTGATTTTGGGCATCGCTGCCTGGCAGGCCTCGGCTATGGCTCGGGTATACCCGTCCGCGATTACCTCCAGGTCCTCCCACACCTGGACCGCCTCAACGCTCTCCACGTTCAGGCGGTCCCTCCGCATGATTGCTGCCAGTTTCTCACGAAACTGACACCAATCCGCTTTCCTGGTGTTGAAGATCCTGGTGGTCCTCGCCACGGATACCCCTTTCGCCCGTGCCAAGTTGATTTCAAATAGAATGCCGTTGTGGTCAGAGGACGTTAGGGCCTCGGAGACGCGCCAGCCATCCACCAGGCTCAGCATATCCTCAGAGCAGGCCGTCACGTCGACATGGCTGCTGTACCTCTTCCCTTCGACTTGGTGTTGCAGCAGTCAGCTTATAAGTGGCACATTTCGTAAATCGTAATAAAAAAGTGCAGCTGGTATCCCTCTAACGCAGTGGTCGGCAAAGTGCGGCTCTAGAGTCGCATGTGGCTCTTTGGCACCTCAAGTGCGGCTCTGGCACAAATATCAACGGAAGGCGCAATAATATTTTCATTAAAAAAAACTTACTCTTATTTTGATAAATTAAAATTCTTCTATATATCGAGAATATGTATAATTTTTTTGTTTAAGTTAAAAGATATATAGGTAATTAAAATTTTAAAAATTAAAAACAATATACAAACCTGACTTACTCAAACTTTCCAAGGAGATGCAAGCACATTGTTCGCATTAATAAATATGTATTAAGTATGAAATTTAGTTTCATTTAGTGTACTACTTATTTAGTGTAATAAAAGTTTACTAAACAACCAGATTTGGCTCCCAATTTTTTTTTAATTGTTGTAATGTTCATATTTGGCTCTTTGGCTTTATAAGTTTGCCGACCACTGCTCTAACGCTTGCTGTATAAGTAGTATCACTCATCTGCTGTCACCTTCCGTTCCCACGCAGTAACTCCACGGTAGCATAATAATATGTGCCTACACTAATTCGTAATAACTCGCTAATGAAATGTTACAAGTCTGCAATATTTAGTTATGTGGAGGTATTTGCTTGCCCATCACACGCTTGCTCTATGTCTTAATTGTTTTTTACACAACGTCGGGAACAAGTATACGGTCACCTGATGTAAAGCGGTAACCGTAGCCTATGAACTCTAACCGTAATACATTTAGTATCTCTCGCTCGATGCCATATCTGCTGCTAATGCAGCAGTTCCTTAGGAGCTTACTAGTGGCCTCACACGCAGGAACACAACCCTTCAGAGAGTTGTGCGCGGCTACGGTTTTCTGTGAGGTGTACTTCCCCATACGGGCTGCTTTGACACACCCTACCTCTCTTAACACACCCAAACCAAGACAGAGAGACATGTTCATGCACATAAATGTTTGTCCTGTGTGGGAATCGAATCCACGGGTGTCGGTGTCAAAGTCGCATTATGAACCGCAGCGCCACCTAGCTCGTCATACGTTAGTCGCTCAATAAATACAAATAAAAATTGCTTCTTAAATCTTCTTGTAACTTGGATACATTTTACTATTATTTTGTACTCTGATTCACGATTCTACAGTATAACATTATGCGAACATATAGTCAGGTTGATCTTACATTTATCGAGTTTAAAATAGGCACTTTTCGTACATCTACTAAGTAACAAAAAATGATAGCTGCCTGTTAAGATTCAAAAGCGCTTTTTTATTTGACCCACAATGACACGCACCAATGAAATTTGGTTTTCCCAACCTACGAATTTACCACTAAAATGAACGAGACGAAGTACTGTGTTTAGTGCCGTTAGAAAAAGTAACATTGCAGAAATTAGTAACGAAAGAACAGAAAACATTTGACATTACAAAATTATAAGTATAATGTATGTTGTTATAATAAATAAATAATAATAATAAATATTGTCGGACAAATTACACAGCGCCACCTAGCCCCAAAGTAAGCGAAGCTTGTGTTATGGGTACTAGACAACTGATAAGCATACGTAAATACATTTTTTTTTTGTAAATACATAATTATTATACATAGAAAATACCCAGACCAATACAAACAGACATGTTCATGCACACAAACGTTTGTACTGTGTGGGAATCGAACCCACGAGCGTTGGTGTCAAAGTAGCGTAAAAAGGTGTTCCACAACTGAGCCACTGAGCTCGTCATTCGTTTTCGTTACTGATTTCATAGGTTATATAATACAAGTATTCCTTAAGCTGGCGAGTTTGACGAGCTCGTTGGAGCTGTGGTAAATGATGCGACTTTAACACCAACGCTCGTGGGTTCAATTCCCACACAGGACAAACATTTGTGTGCATGAACTGTTTGTTGTGGTCTGGGTATTTTTAAGAGAGGTAGGGCGCATCAAAGCAGCCCGTCTGCGGAAGTACCTCCACTTCATTTAAAACCGTAGCCAAATAAAACAACTCCCTAGAGGGTTATTGTGTTCCTGTCAGTGAGGTCACCGGTAAGCTCCTAAGGCTCCCAGGTTACAGTCACCGCTTTACATCAGATGGGCCAAATGCTTGTATGCCTCCCGACGTCGTATTTAAAAAGAAACAATCTGTACAGTCAATCAGGCTATCTTTGGCCCAGTTTGGACATAAAAAGTTAGACCAATGTTTAAAATAATACGTTACTCAAAAAGATACACTTATTATGGTGGCTTTATGTAGCCTACTTCCAAAAAATTTACTCATTTACGAATAATCTCTAGGAAAATAGTTTCAAAATTCCATTTAACCACTGGGCCAATGTTAGATTGTGAGTTGGGCTTGGATTGGCCCAGGTCCCAATTGTAGGTTGTTTTTGCTTATTTTATTTTATTTAAAGCATTTTGCTAACATGGCCTGCATATTTACCATAAAAACTACAGCTGAGAGCCATAGACAATAATTATGTATACATTCGTTTTCATTTATTAGTACTAAAATGGGTAAATAAATTGTTGCCATAGGAAAATCAACACAGTTTTTATTCACTCTTATTTTTTTGGTCAGCAATGCGCTTTTAACTTATTTTCTGACTTACCATATAGCTAAGATAATGAAAAAAGTATCAAAATAATAAAAATTTTATTTAATCCTACATATCATGGGGTTAAACTTTGAAAAATTTCCATTCCATTCCATGGCCAGGAAGTCGTCTTATATGATGAAATACCTTTCTTTCTTTGAATATTAGTGTCATTCAGCATTCGTATGATATTTGTATCATTCATTATGCAAAACTGAGCCACGGCCTTTATCACATTATCACCAATCATCTGAAGGTCCAGTCTACCGTCATGTACTTCGTATGTCTCTATAGAAAAAAAATCTTCCTGTGCTATATCCAAACCACATTCTTCTTCATGTGTTATGTCTCCTTCCTCTGCCCTTTCTTCACACTTATCGAATATATCTCCTCCCAATATTTTGAGAATTTTGAACTTTGGCCCGGGCTCAAGTTACCCTTATTCACCGGTAATAATTTACCTGTTCAATATTTATGGCAATATCATGGGAATTAGCTAATTAACTCTCGTAAAATTTGAAAGAAATGATAGATAGACACATATGAGACACTTTAAAATAACACTTGCCTCCTTAAGTATTCAAATGACAACACAGCAGACAACTTTTTGGTGCTTTCGTAACAAACCGCTCTATTCACACCACAGAAAAAAGCAACTGACGTCTCAACAATGGTAGATGTCAATTATTTGGCAGAATCTGAGCATTTACGAAGATATATTAGAATCGATGTTTACAAATCTAGTTTGAAATACATAAAATCATAGTAAAAAAAAATGTATATTATGCATTTGAAATTTTGGGCCAATTTTATATTGAAGGCTTAAGTTACCCTGATCGACTGTAACTAAGGAAGTATTATTATTTTCAGACTTCTGTACTGTAGGAACTCGATCGCGTCGTTGTACGTATCATTATAATGCAAGTCAAGCAACATCGAACGCAGCCAGACCAAAGACGGATTTATCTGTCCATCTTCTGCAATCTCGGTGGGCACGTTAAGCTGTCGATCCCGGCTGTTACAATAGATGACAGTTGTTAAGCAAATTCAGTGACCTTCGGGCGGCTTGAATACACTGGCCTCCGCATTGGCGGATTGCCGCAGTTGAGTATATAAACTGAATTGCTAATTTATATATATAAATAATAAAAATTAAATATATATATAATTTAATAATATAATATAATAACAAGCAAGGATATATAACTTAACCTTATTTTTAGAGCCAATATTAATATTTTATATTTTGTTACGTACGCAGCTAAATGAGGCATTGGTAAAAGAGGCCCATACCGGTAAGTATAAGTAATCCGGCTGCAAATCTACCTCCATTTTACCTAAAACCGCAGCCAAATTATAACTGAGAATGTTGTGTTCCTATGAGTGAGTATTTTCAAGAGTTAGCTGTCGAGTTGCTGCGTAAGCTCCAGGGGTTACCACCCCTGGAGTGAACAACATTGTTGGTGCATTAAGCTGCTAACACTCCGGCTCACCAGGACCTAACTTAACTGATCACTCGCAGGAACTCGATCTCTTTTTACATATAACAATGTAATATTTGTAATTTTATTTTTTTATTTATAATAGACCTCTATAGAAATTGAACTTCTAATACACGTCTATTTTATTTTTCTTTTTCTATGTATGTGCTATTTAACCGATGAAAAAGGAGCAGGTTCACAAACGACGTATAGATATATATAGATATTTTAAGTTCCCCGGCTCAGAAAGTAAAAAATAACCATTATGAGACCAATGAATGACGAAACAGATAATGCGAAAATGGAAGGATGTAGGAGCCGAGGAAGACCGAGACTAACCTACCATGACCAAATTGGTTTTATAAGGCGATGTCAGGAGCCCCAAGAATCGGCGAGCGTGTATGAAAAGAGCTATGAATATTAGAGAAACGAGTGAAGTATGTAAAGGCCGCGTCTTACGACGCTCTATTGTCTCTGCCTAGTCCGCAAGGGACCTGGCGTGAAGATATGCATACATACATATATGAGATTACCTTTATTATGTTATTACCTACAGTTAACATGGAATCATGAAATTTATATCACATGAATAATCTTATGGCGCTCGATTCTCTCTGCCTACCCCGCAAGGGACTTGGCGTGAAGATATACATACATACACACATATAAATGAATGGTTAAAAATCCGAAATTTAGCTTTTTGTAATTACGAGTATATGAATGTGTGTGTGAGGCGTGTAAGGGCTGAGTCATGTGGCGTTCGGGTCTCTCTGTCTACCCCGCAAGGGATTTAGCCTGAAGTTGTTGATCGATAGATATGTGTCCGTTTGTCCTAGACTTAGGATCAAAAATTTTAGTAAGATGTAAGATTTCGTAGCATGTCATCCCTTACGACGTCAAGTCAACATTTCTTCGGCCTATCCCGCCACCGGGCCGAGGTAGAAAGTGTAGGCCTAAGAAAAGTTAACTTAACTTCGTAAGGGATGACACACGTGCCAATGGTCTCACAGTTAGGGATGCCGAAGACGGCGCGAAATGGAGAGAAAAAATTTGGAAAGCGGAGCCAGGGCTCCGAGGTGAAAGCGTAAGAAGTGTTGTACAGGAATCTATTTTACGAAATAAAACAACGATGGCACTGATTGATTTCGATTTAGTGTTTTTAAAGTACCGTTCTAGTCTACGTCTCGTGGCCAAGTGAGAAGTGCATTCGCTATATCTCAGTGTTGCCAGACTACTGAATCACTTGAGTAAATCACTAGTATGACACCTGTTCCGAAATATCACGTACGACAAATACTTGCCATAGATAATTAATACACCAACCATAATGACAGTAAGTGATGGCCCAAAGGAATCTTACAGAAGCAACCAGGATTAACACTCAGATGACGATGATGATGATGATAAAATCTCGTAGCAATAGTTCAGGGATAACTTGCAATAATTGCCTCTTACGTATATTGCATTTTTTTCTATACTACTTGTGAGTCTGTGTCTATTCAGTTTTTATGAAATCGCGAATCACATGTAAAATACGTCCAGATGATCAAAATTTCATTCCTCTGAGTATACTCAGAGGAATGAAATTTTAATTCCTCTTTAAATATATATATGTGGGATGGAGAAAAATACTGCATGGCAAAAATAAACCAGAAAATCTTTAATAAAGAAATAAACATAAATTCGGAGCACACATCTTCTGTAGCGCACAACTTACAGCCCAACCTCAATGTTGCCACTCCCTAAAAACAAAAGCAGTTCCTCCTTTAAAAAAATAAAAAATAATATTCTTCCCACACGGCCGTCCTGTTCATTCATCTGTCCCAGATGAATTACCGTCGTCGTTATTTACCCAGGGCTTCATAAGGTCAGCAGAGCTTGTTGTATTGGTGGGACCATCGTTATTGCCAATTTTCTTTAAAACGTATCTCTCGTTAGGCTTTCTCATCACGATCTCATAAGGTCCCAGCTTTTACTCTTAATTCGTCTCTTTTTTGACTAAAACATTGAATATTTTCCTCTTCTATTAACTTTATGAGTTCACTATCTTGGTTTCGCATTTTAATGCCGAACATTAATTCAAACGGCGTCATTCCTATGCTTCTTTGATATGTACCATTTAGACAATGTTGAACACCGGAAACTCGTCGATACCACTTGGTAGGGTCATCAGCACTAAGTTTGCTTAATACACTAAATAATTTGATGGATCCGTTCAACTTGACCGTTTCCTCGCGGTTGACCAGTACTGATAGTGTAGTAAGTAATATTCTCCTCTTTACAGTAATCTTGGAAATCGGTAGAAGTAAACGCAGCATTTCGATCTGTAATAATTCTTTGTGGAGAGCCAAAAGTCTGTTGTTGAAGTCTTAACTTATTTAGTGTCTCATCAGTGGACAAAGTCTTAGTAGGATAAATCCATGTAAATTTAGTAAATCCATCTACGACTGTCAAAATGTACTTGTAGTTTTTATTCGTCGATGCCAACGGACCAAGATGATCGATATGATATGTCATCAGTGGAACGTCTCCCTTATCTATGGGGTGTAAGAAACCTTCTTTCTTCCCTCTCTTATTGGATATGAGAATGCATTCAATGCAATTGTCTATGATTTTCCTTATCTTCTCTTTCAGGTTTTCGATGTAAAATTCTCTATTAATAAGTTCTTCCGTTTTAGTTATTCCAAAATGTCCTTTCTCGTGGTTCTTCCTTATAATCTCGTACTGCATCTTCTTTGGAATTACGATTAATCTGTCATCATCCTTTTCTTTACAAAGTATCCCATTCTCAATAACATAGTCTTCATACGGTTCCTTATTTAGAATACTCTTTAATAGTTTTGTGTGTGTCTTCATCTTGTGCTTTTCGGAGTCTTGCGGTGGTCTCGGTAAGTACCATGCAGGTGGGATATCGACTTAAAGCATCTGCGTGTTTCAGTCTTGTTCCTGGTCTATGCTCTATTTCATATTCATATTCTTATAGAAGCAGAGCCCAGCGAGCTACGCGTGGTGGCAAGTCCTTTTTCTGCAATGTCATAGTCAAAGCAGAGCAGTCCGTAACTATTTTAAAGGGTATACCAAGTAGGTAAACTCTGAATTTCTTAACAGCTTCTGCAATGGCTAAAATTTCCAGGTAATAGCTGTGATAGTTCCTTTCTGCAGGAGACGTTTTTTTACTCATATAATACACCGGATGCATCTGATCATCTTTTGGACTTTTTTGTAACAAAACAGCTCCGTAACCGTCTGCGCTTGCATCTGTGTGCAATTCTGTCACACGATCTGGGTGGTAAATTTTAAGAACAGGTGAGCTACACAATATTGTCTTTAATTTAGTAAATGTTATCTGACATGTTTCATCAAAACTGAATTCAACGTCCTTCTTTAGAAGATCTGTTAACGGCCTTGCTATTATAGAGTAATTTCGAATAAACTTTCTAAAATATCTCGTAAGGCCAAGGAATGATTGTGAAGATTTTAAGTTATGTGGCGTCTTAAATTTTGATACTGCAGTGATTTTACCCTTCGAAGGTCTTACTTCGTTGTCTTTAATAATATAGCCCAAATACTCTGTTTCTTCCATCATAAAATGACATTTTTTCCAGTTAAATTGTAGTCCGTATTCTTTAGCTCTTGTAAAAACTTTCTCTATTTTTTTTAATCCTTCTTCCTTTATCGACGGTATAATTAAATCATCTAAGTAAGAGGGAACTGTCCCATCTGAAATAAGATCTTGAAAGATGTTATTAATAAACCTTTGAAATACCGATGGTGCCGTACAGAGACCAAACGGCATTTTCATAAACTCATACTGTCCTTGCGGAGTTACAAACGATGTATACCTTCTGCTATCGTGGTGTACATTCACATGTAAAAATCCATTTTTCAGATCAAGAGTCGTAAATACCTTCGCTTCCTTTAGTTTGTCAATCTAGTCTTCGATTAATGGTAACGGAAAACGATCTTTAATTATCTTCTTATTTAGCTTTCTGTAGTCTACACATAATCTATAGTTTCCGTATTTCTTTTTTGCTAAAACAATGGGGCTTGCAAAATCGGATTTACTTGGCTGTATAATTTTCTGATCTGTCCATTCTTTTATTTGTTCATTCACTATATTCATTTCTAAAGGTGACAAACGTCGTGGATTTTGATGAATCGGTTCTTTGTCTTTAAGTATTATTTTCATTTCTACGTTACTTCTTTTCTTTACTTCACTAGGGTTATACTCTTCCAGCATTCTTTCGATTTCTCTTGTGTACCCTGGACGTTTAATATCACCTTCTTCGTAGGTAGTTTTCTTATCGTCAGTTAGAAGCGTTAAATGCAAAATCTTTTCTACGATAATGCCATTTGCTGTAATTTTTATTTCAAATTCCTTCAATATAGGATTCCCAAGTGTCACTTTAACGGGTGTATCATTATCCTGGACAATATGGAAGGTAACGTCAGCATAACAATATCAATTTGTAGATTAGCAACAAAAGTTCCATGTGTGTATACTTCCTTTTCAGCAATTCCTGTTAAACACACTCTTGCGTTACTGTCAAAACTTAATTCTCCTTTCAGGATATTTTCAGCTTCAGTCATTTTAATTAAGTTTACGTCGCTTCCTGTGTCGATTAATGCGGTTACTTCAATTTCGTTAATCTTAATCTGCTTATATGGAGTCTTATCCATTTTATTGTCATTGATCTTATTATTAACATTTAGAGTCTTCTTTGGTTTATTCACACATTCAGGTGCCTTGTGCCCGAACTCGTTACATTTAAAATATTTTATACCTTTTGAACATAATGGCGCTTGATGATCCAGGTCACCACAATTGAAACACCTCTTGACGTTGGTCATTTTACGGTTTGTGTGATGACTCGGAGTAGGATTAGATGATCTGTTTGACATCTTCTTCTTAAAGTCGCTGTAGATATCCATTTTCTTTCTAAATTCTGTAATATTTGATGCGCCATATAATATGACTTTGTTAGATTCAATGTCTCGAATACCATCTATGATGTATTCTATCAATGCGGAGTCTTCTATGTTACCATGTAACGCCAATTCTTTCATATGCAGAAAATACTGCTGATGCGTTTCGTCATTTTTCATCTTGCGTGAGCTAAGTTTCTTATGTATGGCGGCACTATTTAGGCGTGGTCCAAATTCCTCTAATAATTCTTTCCTTAAATTAGACAAACTCTTCACGCTACCTAAAGAACGTAACGTAATAGCTTAGCAGTCCCTTGTAATAACCTTTTTGCATATATCAACTCTTCAATGTCAGTCCATCTCATAATCTCTGATGTATCTTCAAACTCTGATAACCATGTTCCAATTGGGTAGGTGTCATCTCCGGTGAAAGGAGTCATGGATTTTTCAACATCGTGGAACGACACTTTTGGTCTGTCGAAGTCATTTGATGGACCTTGTAAGTCTTGAGGCAGTTCATCAGTCTTTTCTTCAACCATTGTGTCTTCTTTCTTCTTTATATGCCGAGTCTTTAGTGTGCTCAATTTCGTTCATTACTCCATGGTCGTCGTACTAAGTGTGCACAGAACATCCATTATTTTTATCGCTCCATGTCATTTTATGAAATGTCAAATTATTTATTTTATTTTCACTTCTGTCCATTAAAATCACTTACTTCTTATATTCGTTTTTATAATTTATGTGCACTGAATGAATAAAACACAACTGTAAAGTCTATTTTAATGTTTTTCGTACCAATTTATTTTTCACATCAATGTCCGTATTCCAATCCGAATGTTATTTGGCACACTAAATCTGTCTATCTCTCCATCCCGGACGAGCCCCCAAAAAGTTGTGGGATGGAGAAAAATACTGCATGGCAAAAATAAACCAGAAAATCTTTAATAAAGAAATAAACATAAATTCGGAGCACACATCTTCTGTAGCGCACTACTTACAGCCCAACCTCAATGTTGCCACTCCCTAAAAACAAAAGCAGTTCCTCCTTTAAAAAAATAAAAAATAATATTCTTCCCACTTCCCATATATATATATATAGAATATGGCTATATCTATAGATCGCCAATTCGTATTTATCTGATTCTGACTATTTGATCCCTGCCGGTTTCCAAGAAATCTCTACAAAAAATTTGACAACGAGGAGGACAAACGTCTCGTAAAAAAACGTATTACAATTATATCGATGATCAATTGGGCTAGTTGTACAAAAATGTTGTGTCACGTTATTGTGTGTTGACTTTTCGTTAATACTAAAATAAATATAAATAAAGAGTTAATTTAAAATATTTGTATAAACTTTCATTTTCGTCGGTAATTTTTTAATTAAAAAGATTACATATTCAAATAAATTCCGATTTTCTTTATAATTCAAAATAGCACTTACATAATGTTTATTTTCTATCAATTTGGAGATTTTTGAGAAACATTGTTAAAAGACAGACATTGGGCGTTTTTTGGAATTTCAAATTTACAGCTGGTTTTTATTGAATACATAAATTTTTCGACTCATAAATTTTGGCATAACGGCCGAGAAAAGTTTTTGGTATTCAAATCAAAATTGGATATAGAATAGTGATACCAACGTGATATAAAATGACAAATCCGGTAGTCGAGTGACTAACGATCCCATAGAAGATCAATATTTGTGTGTTCGCGAGGGCATGTCTATTTGGCTTGGTTTAATTACATAATTTATGACACTTTTACATAAAAGACGTTATTACAATGAGGACTGTGCATTTGAAAATCGAGGATTGCCGAGGTTTTTAAAATGACACACGAGTGTTGTAATGCTACGTCCTACTATCTACGTACACTATCATCCACTATTTATCTACAGGCGTACAGAAATAAATAATACTTACTTTCACTGTTTAAATTCTCATATAATATTATTATATTATTTACTCAATCAATAAAAAATCTGATCATATGTGCAAATTTAGCGCGAAAGAAATGGAAAACATTGCTATACTTGGAGCGAGCTTGCCGCCATTTTCGCGATTCCAAACCGTTTCAGGCAATAAATTTGAACATACAATATATAGGGACAATTTTCTGTGCGATTCCTTCAAGTAGAAATACCATCATCCCCGAGATAAACTAATTTCTATATATCTATAAACTTCACGCCAAATCCCTTACGGGGTAGGCAGAGAGAACCGAGCGCCACGCGACTAGATCCTTACATACCTCACACGCTTCTTTCACATTCATTGCTCTTTTCATGCACGCTCGCCGGTTTCTAGGGCTCCTGACATCACCTTCTGATAGAACACGACCAATCTGATCATGATAGGTAATTCTTGGCCTTCCTCGGCTCCTACATCCTTCCACTTTTGCATTGTATATCTGCTTCGTCATTCTTTCATCCTGCATTCTTTCTACATGTCCGAACCAACGGAGCATGAGAACTAATTTCTATATGTCGCAAATATAAGATGTGAACCATGAAGAGGTTATTACAAAGTCAGGAATGTGAGATTGAGTTAGTGATGCCATTTTTGTATTACAAAGATCCATAATGTACGGTGCTATGGTATCTGTAATTGCCTTTAGTAACAGCCTTACTTTAGGCAAGCTTGCTGTTTTCAACCTTAATGTATAATAGTAATATATAATAGATAGTATCGAATTCTGAAATCACGACACATACATTAAAATATTCATAGGTTTTCAGCCACGCAACAAAATAATAACATGAATTAAGTCTCTAGCGAGACAGGTTCAGTAATATCAGCGGACAGATAGACAGAATCGATTTGATTGACCTTAGGTTACGTGAAGATGGAGAAACTGGTTCTTGCGTAATGGGCATTCAGAGATAACGAGTATCACTTTCAAATGAGCAGTAATATCCCAGTGGATATAGAATCAGCTTATCAACTGACTGGTAATGTATCAAATCCTGGTGTGGACATGTACTATTAAATTCATAGATAATTGAACTGCCAAACAACGATGGCCTGCCCTGTAAGCCGCTGAACGTGCTTGAAAAGAGTATTAAAGAAGCGAGGTATGTTAGGACTGAGTCATGTGGCGCTCAGTTCTCTCAGTCTATCATAAAAGTGACTTACCGCGAAGATTTATTAGTGTTTTGGGCTTCTGTGTAAATCTTAAAAAATAGAATACTACGCGGGCAGAGTCACGTACTTTATAAAATCATATGTCATTGACCGAAAACTTAGAAGCAATGTAGTCGTGCCCTTTTAAATAAAGTATGGTTAAGATACCTTTCAAATGTTTTAACTTTAATGCCTTTATTCTAATGGTTACATTTATATAATTGACTAATTAAACATTTTATTCATCACAATAGTTACAAAATACAAACAAAATACGTACAAATAACTGCATACACATTGCATTATCTACTAGACAATAAATGAAACATGATCGTGTTATTTATAAACAGA
Source organism: Pyralis farinalis (assembly GCA_947507595.1). NCBI lineage: Eukaryota > Metazoa > Arthropoda > Insecta > Lepidoptera > Pyralidae > Pyralis > Pyralis farinalis. The sequence continues at coordinate 21,391,795 of OX382266.1, read as the reverse complement.
TATATGACCTCTCAATCCTAGACGAGGAACTGTATATCTAGGACTATTCAGTTGAGTTGAGAAGCATCGTCACTGTGCCAATATCTCAATACTTGAAAACCAATGTGCTCTCCTCGTTTCAACCCACGATGCAGGGGCAGAGATTCTCAACATTGGAGTGATCCATACTCTAGGAGAGTCGCAATAATTTCAGGTAGAGAATTGTAGAGTCGTGAATATTGTAGGGAAAATGTATAAATATAAAACCCTAAAAGTGAGTTTAAGAAGAATACAACAACATTACATAGAAAATTACACACAATTATAAGTCTTGGTAGTTGCTACGTAAATTAAATATAAAAGGGATTAAGTTGGTAGTTGGACTAGTATCCTGAGGCTTCGGTATATGCTGTACTTGTTAGGTAAGTCTGTTTATCGAAAAGTTTGGTGATTTATAAATGAGAACCTGCATTATGTTTTTCATGGTATATAATTATAAACAATTTATCAAATGTTAAATTATTACAATTTTTGCTATACAAACTTCGAAGTGATAGACAGACATATGAATAGCTTTGCATTGTTTTCCTTTTTACTGGCTTCTTACAGAATCCTAAATACACTGCCAGTAGATGTTGTACAATCTTTCAGTGCACCTAAATGTGTATATCATTCCTAGAATTAAATTAATTTGTTTTCAGATGTACTTTAATTTGTTTTTTTTAAAAAGGATTAAAATAAATCCTCCATATAAACAAATTAAAGTACACGTCTCTTCAACTAAACGAAATTAAAACTTACCTAATAACACTATACTCCACGGTCTCAGAAGTGCAAGCTCGAGGCTAAATCTAAACAATTATTACGTCGATTCCAACAAAATCGATTCAGACTTATCCGTATTAGGTCAATAGTCTTTACGTAGCAAACGCTGCGAGTAGTGAGGTCGTATTTAATACTATTACAGTCTCAATATCGGCATCAGGAGATAGTAGAGATCGTGACGCGGCGACTGCGACGCGCCTTATCGCGGCATCGGCTTCGTGGCCGTCGTAAATAATGTGCAACTTTTCCCGCCACGCCCCCACCACGCCGAGAACAAAGAGTGCGTGCAGTATCCCTCACTACTCGAGAAAGTGGCAGTCGCAAAATTGCTATTCCGAATATGAATGGGTATACATTAAGAAAGCGTCAGAACACTACTTATGTATACATGTGTACATTACAGATTTTTTTTATTGTACCCAAATGACAAAGGTCCCTACAACTATGATGCTATCGAATACTGTTAAACTTAAAAGTATATTGCTCATTTTTACTTTCTAGCAAGTATCCAGCTGCAGAGTAGCATTAAGAAGTAATTACACAACAACAAATTATGTATTTTTTTTTGGAACCAACCTAATTTAACTCCTCTAAAGTTAAAAAATTGTAAAATAAGCATTAATTATTAATTACGTAGTCAATAAAGTATAAAATTAAACAAAGTTGAGTAGCTACATTTTATTTTAACAAAAATGCCCTTTAAACTAGATTCCGTCAATCGATGAACTTAAATTAAACGAAGCCAAAGTATTATTTTCACATTTTCATAATTTTAGTAGCCACTGCCACTGAACTAGTCGATTTTAATATAGTTTGATGTTCACAAAAAAATGTTTTACAAAGTCAGCTCTACGCTTTAATTGTTCCGAGCACCCACCTAGACAGTGCAGCGGTCGGCCAAACCGCGGCAACACTCTATCGCAGTCGTGGCCCTGGCGTTGTTTTTGACTGAAAACGGTGCACGCGCGCTTCATGCTTACCGTCGGGCCACGCAAACGAGATTGATTTACGGAGCCAATATTCGCGCAGCTCTTCCAATTAAAGACAATTCTGCTAGACTGTAGCAACTAGCTTATGTCGTATACTGAGATTTACTCAGAGCTGACCTACGATATTATGGACGCGAAATGGCTGTCACGTTTCGGCGTTTGTGGTTATGACGCAACTGGCTGATATACACATAAATATTCGATAATTAAAACCTTACCAAATTTATTTAATACCTTAGACAATCTATGCGAATAGATTTAATGTTATACATTTATAGTCAAAAAATTATGATAAAAGAAAATTATGATTTGACCTCGCAGCTCTTAATGCAGGTGCCCGCAGCACCTGCATTAAGAGCTACGAGCTCGACTATACCTGTACATTACATTCAAAATACATTCGTAAAAATATGTCATCATAAACCTTTCAATACGTTTGTAACAATTTAATAAACTTGAACAAATATACAAAATAATCATGTATATACGAGTATTATATGTTGTAAGAGCTACACTGCTCTTACAAAATATAATATATACATGAAAAAAGGAGAACTGGCGGTCAAAGGTTCGAATCCTGGCTTGGGAATAACTAAATTTGGTTTCGCATTTATGTACATATTAGTGTTTATCACTCGCTTGGCGGGAAAGAAACCATCGTGAGGTAACCCGCTGTCTAAGGCTGTCGCTCTATGTGAGAGTCAGTATTTCGCCAAACCTTAAACTTATATAGCGAACCTCGCCAATCCTAATTATATATTTAGGATGAGGCAACGAGATGACGTTAGGAAGCAGAAGATTATATGCTGTAGGTAAATAGTTATCCAAAGGCTCTGTCTCAGACTCTATATGTTTAGTTTATTCCTATATCAAGTATGAAAGACAGTTAATTATAAATTGATTTTACTCATGTTCATTCAGTAAAAGCTTCCACACCAGTTTTATGGCCACGTACCAAGACCTAAGCTTCGCATCGCGTCCGAGGCAAAACGCCTCAACTAAACGCGCTATGTTTACACGAGATCCTGACCACTCGCCAGCGGCTATGAACATGATCCTACGCGGATATTAAATTTATACTCACTAAATTCATGCAATATCTAACTTGAACTCAAAGTTTCATACATCTGTATTAGACGTGAAATCTAAATATTTGTATAAGTAAAGTTCGATCAGTGGTGCTCGCGTTTTGAAAAATGAAAATTAAAGGAGAGTATTAAGAAAACAAGAAACGAAATATTTTGCTTATTTTATTTGTGAGTTTGCAAAATTTTTAGTGGGTAGTAGTATATTAATAGTATTTTTTTTTTATTTGTACGTACGTAATTTTGCAAATATATTTTTTATGCATATTTACCACATAGCTCAGAGAACCGATGGCCGATAGATGCAGACAGCACAGCATTGATCGCTGTGGAAGCCTATGCCTATGTTCAGCAGTGGACGTCCTTCGGCTGATATGATGATGATCTATACGACATCTTGTAACAAATGGATGAACTTATATTTTTAACAGGGAGGTATGGTACTCCACTTATATACAGAGACAAGGCACAGTGTAAATGGATAAACTTCTAGGCTGTATAAACGTAAGTCAAAAGGCATAGTTCGCTGTACACAATGCTGTGCTAATGTCAACGCCAACTTATGGAAGTGAAAACTAGGTATGGTAGAGTAAGCATAAAAAAAATAGAATAAAATGTGGTCGAGATACAATAGTTGCGTAAAAATTATGGCGTAATGCTTGCTGATCGTGTTCGCAATGATGATGTAAGAAAGAGAGTTGGTCTGAAACCCACTTGGAGAGTGCCGATGTTAAGACAAGAAAAGGTATACTCCCTTAATTCTGACATGTAGAAAGAATACAGGATGAAAGAATGTCAACACAGACAATATACAATACGAAAGTAGAAGGATGTAGGAATCGAGGAAGACTAAGACTCATTTAGCGTGATCAAAGTGATCGTGTTTTATCGAAGATGTTGTCAGGTGTCCAAGGACCCAGCGAGTGTGCGTTAAGTGCTATTAAAGAACTATTAGGGAATGTTAGGGAAAGAAGCAAGTAGAGTGTATGAACGCCGTTTTATGCCGCACGGTTCCCTCTGCCTACCCCGCATGGGACCTGGCGTGAATATACATAATATTTTTAATATTCATATTTAACGACGGTGGTGGTGGGGGCATGCGGATTCTGTTCCAGATGGCGGACGACCGCAGCAGCCGAGGCAGAAACTACCGGAGCAGCCATGGCAGCGTCGGCATGTTTTTTTTTTTTTTTTCTTTAATACTTGCACCCCTGCCATGGGCAAGGCTCTTTTGAAACATTATCATTTTTTATTATAACACAAAATTTTTCCACGTATAAAGAAATACATTCATACATCACTCTCTCTTTCATTCCGCAATTCATCTTCCATTCATCATCTTACAGTTTTATTTTCATAAATACTTTTTGGCCCATTTTAGAACGCCGGTGAAGCTATCATGACTACACATTTCCAGTTGCCCTCCCTATACTTCATCAGTCCAGACACGGGCGACAGCGAGCTTCACAGCTCCAACTAGCCACCGCGATCCCATCGGCTATACAAAGTATAGCCGAGGTATACAGCATTAGTCCTAGGTGGAGCTGCTCAGCTTATTACGATCTATGACAGCCGTGGCTAGACTGACGCAGTATTTTAAAAATTTTGCCCGAGTTTTCCCTACCACTATTTCGGAGACCTTTGCTTCGGTGACCCGCATTCCCAACTCCTGCTCCAAATCGTACCTCTGTTTGGAGAATGCGGGGCACCGAAACAATATGTGCTGCACTGTCTGGTCCACGCCGGGCTCGCAAAAGCATGATGGGTCATCCGCGCACTTGAATCTGTGCAAGTACGCGGAGAACCCACCATGCCCCGAGAGGACCTGCGTAGTGATGCTCGACGGCACCATTTTACCCACGATGCCGTACGCCGCCGCCGCACTCGGGAAGAACATCTTCGTTGCCGAAGCTGTTGTTCCCGATTTGTATCTCCTGTCCCATTCGTCAATGGTCCCCTTGCGGATCATACCTTTGACGAATGAGACAGGGCAGCGGTCGTAATCTGGCCGCCTCCGCAACCACAGTGCGGCGCTCCTGGCGAGTTCATCGGCACGTTCGTTCCCCTCCAACCCCGCGTGTGCCTTGATCCAGAACAACGAGACGCTCTTACCCTGGCTTTTGCACAGTTTAAGAGCGTCCCGTGTCTGCACCGCCAGGGGATGGGGGGACTCGACGTTGCACGTAGCGTCGGCATGTTGCACGTACTAACAGTAGTGGGTGGGTGCCGGCCGGCGCTAGGCCGCATGAACTAATTGATGGCGTAAGCACACAAAGCAGGTTAGATCAAATTGCATAAAATTGTATATGTCTAAAATGTAAATATAAGTCAACGTTAGTGTTTTAAGTTGTATGAAATGTGGTCGCCAACTCTCCTTACTGCCTATATTATTCTAATGTACTTCTTTTGAAGCCTGGAATAATAGCATGACATTTTCGCAGTTTCCCTAATAGATCTATCCTATAAAGAAGACGCGAGTATAGATATGTAGTTTGTATTCAATGCTGTTGCAATGTCTTTAGATTGTTTAGCTAACAGTACGTGCTTCATACAATTTAAAATTGAGTCCACAGGTATCTCTAACAAAGTGTAAACCTCTTCAACCTTTCAAAAAACACATTCAACTTTTCATTTTAGTTTTATGTGACGGATGGTCTTGTCCCGGTAACTAATAAGATTAATACCATAAACGATGAAGGAATTAATAAATGGTGAAGGATTGCGCTCATATTTCCATGAGCTGCTGAATAAGCAGCACAAAGAAGTGCAGACACATGCTCTCCCTCCTAATAAGTGACTAGTGCCACTTATAACGCCTGAAGAAGTCCAATGTGCTCTTCGTCGCTTAAATAATCGGAAGTTAGTCGGAGCCGTTGAAGTCCCCATACAAACCTGGAGGCCGTGGGGCCTCGTGGTACGCGTATCTTCACTGACCAATGTAACTGCATATTCCTCTCTGGAAAAAAATTAGATCAAAGAAGATTAAGTATCATCGCTTCAACTCTCAAAGAAAATGGACTGGTGCAGGAGGGTGGCAATTACCGCATTATAAAGGTCATGTCTCCATGAAGCTCTTCGTCGGTGCCCCGCTGTTAACAGCAGCAACTCCTCAGGAGCTTACTGGTAACTTAACTCACTCGAACATGCAACAACCTTTCAGGAATTTATTATTTGAGTGCGGTCTCCTGCGAAGTGCAGATAGTTCCCCAGTCAGTCTGCTTGGATCCACCTAATCTCTGTTGGAGTTAGGTGACACTTGGCAATGACACGAAATGAATAAGGCTACCTGCACAAAATGTTTACTAACTTCGTACACTATAAAGACAAAATATCTGTTCTTTATAATGCGATTTGTTTTTTATAAATAATAATTTATTTAAAAAAATGTATTGAACGAATCGAAATGTAAACTTATCATAAAATATCAGTTATATATAGTACTATTATAGTAATTTCTATGTATAATAAGTATGTATTTACAAAAAAAAAAATCTATTTACGTATGTTTATCAGTCGTCTAGTACCCATAACACAAGCTTCGCTTATTTTGGGGCTAGGTGGCGCTGTGTAATTTGTCCGACAATATTTATTATTATTAATTATAATTTTAATAAGTTCCCCTTGGATGTTAATAAAAACATTTTATAATTCTTATAAAATTTCTAGTCACAATAAACATACAACGCTACAAAAAAATTATAAAGTAACTTGAAGTTTGTTCAGCCCCATAATAGCAACTCAGCGTGAAATAGTTATGAATTCACTCGACCCCCTTAGTTAGGCATGATAGTGAAAGTACGGCAATTTAAACTCTCGTAAGTTTTTGTTCAATTTGAATAGATACATTTTGCAATGGCAAGACATCAGAATATTCAATATGAGACGTTTTGTTTATACAAATTAGGACGCGGCAGCTGTACCGGAATGCATTTTAATCTATTTTTCTTGCATTATAGAGTCGAGTCTAGCTGCAGCCCGCAACTCCGCCCGAGTGGACTTCGGCTTCTCAGTTTTACACAAGAACCCTAAATATTTTCAGTATAAAAATTAGGCTATATAGAAAACGACAGAGAATATTGTCGTTTTCTATATAGCCTAATATCATATAAATATTTAAACTGCATGGGCTTCTGTTGTTCTTGTTTAGATCTCTAACATTATTTTTTATTATGTATCTCCTATGTACAGACAACGCTTAGTTACAATTACATTATATGTATTTTGTTTATACTACGTCGTGAGGCATACAAGCATACGGCCCACCTGATGTAATGCGGGTACCGTAGCCTATTAACGCTTGCGATATATTAATTACCACTCGCGCGATGCCTCCTCTGCTGCTTACACAGCAACTCCTTGGGAGCTTACTGGTGACCTCACTCACACGCAGGAACACAACATTTCTCTAAGAAGTTGTTATTTGGCTGCGATTTCTGTGAGGTGGAGGTACTTCCTCAGACGGGCTGCTTTGACGCGCCCTACTCTCTTCCTCTCTTAAAACATCCAGACCAAGAACAACAAACTTGTTCATGCACACAAATATTTGCCTTGGGTGGGAATCGAACCCACGTGCGTTGGTGTCAAAGTCGCGTCATTCACGACTGAGGAACCGAGCTCGTCAAATATCTATAGATTAATGTATAGATTACTCATCTAAATAAACTCACATTTATGTGATCTATAAAAACTAGACTGCATAAAATATTCTCTAAAGTCAACCTGCATTACTACAAAGTTTTATTATAGTCATTGAAAAAAAACGATTGCAATGAAAACTGCTGTGGGAGTATCATCGGGAAAAAGTATGTATTTTACATGTACAACAATTGTATGTTACATTTACCTGCAGGTGATTTTAAAATTTAAGTTTACATAGTTTAAGCCGATTATGATATCGAAACAAAAACATAATTTGTGAAAGAAATTAATTATCAAGCATGATTGACTTTTTTCGCGACCTATGTTTTTCACAAATACAAAGTGCTGTAATTACTATAAGCTTTATTTTCATCACACGTGTATTTGTTTTTATTTCATTGCTCGTAGTTAGCGGAATGAGATGCATGCAAATTACAGGAGAACGTAACATTTCCTTACCACTCTACATTGCGTTTTAAATCCAATGTTAAGCGCGAAGAATTATTCTTTAATATTCATTGGTAATCACTTTAACAAGCTTTTATTTGAATATTTGCTTACCCCGCACGGGACCTAACGTGAAGATACATACATACATTATTTAATTTTACTTGTTAGTATGTTACAAACAAATCTTGGAACTTCTATAATTCTCGTATCGATTTGTTACTTCTAGCATGTATTTAATGCCGATAACAATAGTTTGGTTCCGTCATCAATAGATTCTACTAAACTCTTCGAGTTTCGGCTCATTTTATTTTAAGGAGTTGAATACATTGCATACATACAGAATACACTTGGTAAGTAGGGTCTAATCCTGGAGATAGATTCTTTTTACGTAAAGTCGGGAGGCATGCAAACATACGGTCTAACTGATCAAACCGTAGTCAATGAACACTAAGAATACATAAAATATCACTTGTGGGTTGCCACCTTTGCTGATAACGCAACAAATCCTTAGAAGCTTACTGGTAATCTCACTTACTCGCAGAAATACAGCAACCCTCCCGGCAGTTATTATTTGTCTGCGGTTTATATACGGTATATATGTGACAGATAGTGGAACTTTTTAATGGTTACCAGCAAACCTTGTTTGGGTTTTTTAACGAGTCGAATGTATTACACTTGGTCATAAGGGTCTCATGTTCATCATGCAGGTGGATAGTGGAACTCTTTAACGGTTACTAATGTAGAGTTTGAGCGTATTTGGTTCGTTTTAACAAGTTACGTACATTACAGTTCATTTAATGTTGTGTACTATTAAATCTTAGCTATCGATAGTGATTGTAGATAAGTAGGCTATGCCCAGTGAATAAAGAGCGAGTCAAATTACCAACTGATGTATGTGTGTGTTACTATATTCGTGTTTTCGGATTTATATTCATGTTTGTAATTATCACTTGCTCTGCGGTGAAGAAAAACATCGTGAGGAAACTCGCAAGTTCAAGAAATTATATTTCCTGTATTGTTGTGTTCCTAGCCTAAGAAATGTCTGGTTTTCCTTCTGGGTCTTATACAACTAGTCTGCCCATAAATACTGTACATAGAAACTTTTCTATTTTCAATTTTTTAATTATTTTGAATTTGGAAAGCGTTTATTACCAAATTACAATATGGAATGGGGTATTAAAAAAATAGGATTGCAGTGATTGCCTTGCAAAAAGTGGGTATGGAGCCGTCGGTCATATTCAAGATACTTCAAAAGCTTGGTATCAGCCGTATGTACATATATCGTACTATCGACAGGTATTTACTTATGTTTATCAGTTGTCTAGTACCCATAACACAAGCTTCGCTTACTTTGGGGCTAGATGGCGCTGTGTACTTTGTCCGACAATATTTATTTATTTATTATATACCAACACTTCCTCTGTTGAAGACCATAAAAGATCGGGCGATTGTATGCTGTTTGAACAACAAAGGCTATTAATGCTCTTAAAACCACAATTCCCCGAAACCCCATTAGGAAACAAAAAATCTTATCGCGAGAAGTGAAGATTTCCGCAAGGACTCTATCGCGTGTAAAAAAAATAAAATAATAAAAAATAAAAAAAGAAGCACGGCGCTTATCGTTGATATACAAGACATGCCCTAAATTTGAAGAGAGTGGTCTAGTGGTCGGAAATGTATAATATGGTCATCATCCTGCGCCTGTAATCGTTTGGTGGGGGGTGTCTTATCAAGGAGTCACAAAGCTTCATTTTTGTAAAAAAAGAGTGAAGATTTCTGCCAAAATGTATCAATAGACTATCCTGTATCGTGTTGTGAAACCTCTCAGTAATACACTTTTTAAAAATGTACCATGGACTTTTCAGCAAGACTCTGCACCTAGTCACAAGGTACGAACTACCCAAGCCTAGCTCGAAATCAAGGTTCCGGACTTTGTAAGAGCTGAAGACTGGCCCTCGCCTAGTCCAGTTCTGAGCCCCTTAGACTACAAATTATAGTCAGTTTTAGAGCACATGGCTTGCTCGAAACTTTTCTCTTAAGAAATCTCTGGAGCAAGCAGTGGCTAAATTTCCCATGGAAACAGTGCGTAAATCCATACATTCGTGTCCAGATAAATTATAGGTCTGTATCAAAGCCAAAGGTGGCCATTTCGATTTTTTTTTTTTTTTGCAAAGACTTCCGTAGATATGTACATATAAGTTTTATTAAGATTACATAACTTCATAAAATAATAAAAAAAATACAAATGAATATGCCATTTGTAACAGACCGTATGGCCGGACTACCAAATTCTCGTGTAGGTAGATCTTCTAAATATATTACACAGGATTAATGCCATGCATGTAGATAATATTATGTATGTCACTTTAGATAATTAAGTTGTTTAACACTTGTGGGATACTATCATGAAACCGCATTGCATTATAAACAAATAAATATACAATATTATAGTTCTAACAAATTCGTTCAATAATTATGATACTTTTCTGAAATGTTACGTTAATTTCTGTATTATAAGAGTGTTAGGTAATAGCAGTAAATTTAAATCTATGACGTTTCAAAAAAATATAAATCTTATGGAACTAAATCTAACCTTTCAATAACAATCTTTTATTGTCTCAATGTCAGTTGTAATGTATTTTTGAGATAATAAAAATCAATGTTTTATTATCTCAAAAATACATAACAACTGACTTAAATGATTGTTAAACAAAAAATGCGTATTCAAAATTATTGATGCATTAGAGAACTTTTAAATAATTTATGAACGTAACATATTTCATAATGGGTGTTGATGTAGTTGTATATATGCAGATGCTGCTATCTTCACTTATCATGTCATGTTAAAAAAAGCAGATTTTTAATAAAATTTGGATTCGACATCACCCACTTTGAATAATAATAATGATAAATAAAAAGAAATAGTTTATTATGTTCATATATCTTTTTCGAGCTTTCTTGCAGTTGGTGTAAAGACAAAACCTGTATAACATTGTTTTTTTTTTCGGTAAAATATAACAGTTCTTTTTTTGTTTTTTCCAGTCTCATTTGCATGACTAGATTTATGTGGACATTCTTATTATGTGTAGGCAAGATACAAAATTTTTAATTAGTTTGAAGTAATAGCAAGTATATTAACACTAAACTGAAGTCTGCCCGGCTTGCTCGACATTTATAGCAGAAAACGCACGCAACCTTCATCGCAGCAACGTGGTCGTATCTATATGCGTCTACCATCTGTAACAGAAAAAATATATTGCCCGTAAATTGATTGATTTCTGTAAAATAACACCTAAATCTGTTAGGTTGGCTTAGATTCCCCTATTTCCCTATAAGATGGAACAACGATGTCTTAAATTTGGAGCCAATAGATGAAAACAGCATATATTGTCAAAGTCTAAAAGGAATATCTATACGAGTCAATGTATCTATGTCTTATGCCTCTGGTATAGCAAGCGATAGTGATATAAGAAAGAAGTATGTTGTAAAATGCATATCAATTAATACTTCTATTTAAAGAAACAAATTAGCCTAAATATAATAAAAAATATTGATCCTAATACGTAGTCAAATTTTATATGTAATTTTAAAAAAAGTGATATTTTTGATCAAGATTAATCAACTATGAAATCATACATACTAAAATGCATAATTTATATGCTGCATTAAATATATTTTGAAGTCGACATTAAATTATAATAATGTATACGAGTACGGCAGTGAAACATGGGTATGGCAGGAGAAGCATGAAAGCAGGGTAACGCCGCATAAAGAGGTTGATGAGTGTGGAAGAAGCGAGACGGGTATGTTTGGATTGGTGCACCTGGCGTTTCATAGTCTCTGCCTAGCTAAATGGGAAATATGCGTGATGTTATGTATGTATGAATACTTAAGTTAATTTAGTACTTTTTAGTTTAGGGTTTTTAAATAACAAGTTGTTTTTAATGTTATTTTTTAATTCATTTTAACAAATAGATTGATACGAATACGAACGTACTAGATAATTAAAGGTACCTGTGTTTGTTCTGATTACAATTCTTTCCCATAGCATTCTCAGCACGTAGTCCGTACACTAATATTGATGCTGAATCAAGACAACACAGACCGTATATCCCTCACAAGTCGAGCCCGGACTAGGGTAATCCCTTATCTAGGCGAAGTACCCCAGAGATCCTTTCACAACCCGGTTCAAAACCTTGTTAAAATCTTCGAAACCGCAGAAAACCTTGTTGTCCGTAACCAGGTGATTCTCCGTGATACTGTATGTGAACATGGTGCATACATCGCCTTCCATTTCCAATCCACCCTGTACTTCCCAAAGCATTTCAACTTTATTTTCCTTTTTTTCAAAGACTTTTTTATTTCTTTTATATTACAGAGGGGCAAACGAGCTTATGGGTCACCTGATTGTAAGTGGTCACCACCGCCCATGACTATAACTGTCAATATGGTTTCAGTTTATGTCTTTCAGAGAATTGTAGAATAAAATATTTTCGAACAAAGGGAAATGAATATTATAACAATAAATATAGTATAATGTCGACACAAGCAACGTAGGCAATGGCCGAGGTATATGTAGTACTTTTCTTGATAAAAGGCAAGGAAATTAATAACATTACATAGATAAATATATAAAGAAAACAATTATTATTTAATTCAATTATTATTATTATAAAACTTATTTGGCTCATGTTAGCGTATTTATCGATTGAAATAGTCATCATTTACAAAATAAATAAGTTCTTTAAAGATGCTAAAAGGAAGTAGTAAAAACACGTATAACAAATAAAAATGTTTCAAATAAAACAAAATAATGTTTTAATTTAGAATCAAATGTATTTCTATGACATTGTCACTTACGAAATAATGATATAATAATTTTAGAACAAGGGTGGTATTTTGCTACGCAACCGTGGGACCTATGTACGATATAGTTTTTTTTTTCTACTTTCGTAATCAGCAGATGTTAGCAAAGGTCGCTGGACGGGGTACGAAGACAATTAACGGTTTTATGTATACGCTTTTGTTCGTAATGTTTCAATTATTACCGACAGTTGAAGCAGCTTCCTTATTTGGCAGGAATAAGCTAAGAATTTTTATATAAATGAGCGACGATGACACGGAAAATTATTGATCATTATGAATTTTTAGTTGTAAGAATATTGCATAGCATCAATCTATTTTTGTTGCAATCAAAATATTTGTTTTCTTTTATATAGTCCCATATGTCTAGTGTTTAATTCACCTACATTTATAATTTATATCTGCGGTACCATCAGGTTTCGACGAACTCGGTGGTGCAGTGGTTAGTAATACTACTTTGACACCAAGGCTCGTCTTTTTGTTACCAACACAGAACAAACTTTTGTGTGCGTGAACATGTCTGTTTGTCTTCGCCTGCGTGTTTGTAAGAGAAGAAGTTTTGAAGTATTGCTCGAGCGATGCCACCTCTGCTGATAACACAGCACTGACTCGCAGGCATACAACATGAAGGGTTGTTGTGTAATAAATCTCCAGGAGTTGTTATTTCGTTGCGAAAAGACTAATATAATGCTATTAATTTTACCAATTATTTAAATATTCCAGCTACCCGCTTTATAATGAATCTCCAAAATGTGATTAATAGCAATATTATTTTTATAAAACAAAAATAGGTCACTCACGTACCAATATTATAGAAATACGCGACTTGTATTTATTAGTTAAAAAAGGTTTCCCATACATCGATTTAGGTAACAGTCAATGCTCCCAACTATGAATGTAAATGTGTATAATTTAATTACAAATGATAGATTGATTTTAAACTTTTTTTATTTACTTGTGCCGTACCTTGCATTTTGCCAAATTTCAGGATTCTTGATGGAAATTTTTGATTTAATTGTGATATATGAAAATGCAAAACGTAAATGGTCGTATATTTTGATTACTTTAACTTAGAATGCTGTATTTTTTACAGTTCCAAGTGACGAGAAATATTACATATACGTAGTACTAGTTTTTATTATCAACTTTATGCCGTTCCTGAGAAAAAGGTCGAACTTTAACGTGTAACTTGGGTTGATCTTTAGTCTAAGTGCCCTCAATTTCAGACAAAGGTTAATCGCTGCTTTCGTCCACAAGAGAACGAGCTATATTAGCACGGCCTGTATAATAAATGTCTCCGGTATCATCGTCCGCATAACAAGGAATGCCATCAATCTACAATATGATTCATATACAGCAGAAATAGCGTCAGGGACAACGCTAAGCCTTGAGGTAGGTACTCCAGCATTGATGTCCATTTTATCCGAGTAGCTACATCTACAATCTAGGGTGACAGTGAGTATCTCACCTTGACTCTCAATTGCTGGAGCCTAGCGGTGTGTAACATATAAAAATCATCAGTCGAGCGGCCTTGGCGAAAACTGTTTTACGCTCGCTGATCAAATCGTGATCTTCCAAAAGTGCTTGGATATGCTTGGAGTCTATAAGTTTTCACAGTAATGGCATAGACTGCTGACAGAAATTTCCCTCAGCAGCTATAGCGAGTGACTAGACAGCTCGGCTCACAGGGGAAAGGGTTGCAAGCACGCCAACTCTACCGATGAAATCGAATTTGTTCTAGAAATCGCCATCTCATCGGTCCTCAAGGTAACATTCAGTTTGCATTTCGAAACTGAGACATAAGAATCCTCATTAGCACGCGTTATGATTGAGGGGATTGGGAATTTAGTATTCCATGCGTTCCAATACCTCCCCTTTAGCCACTGCGGTTGCTTAGGTAGCAGTGTTCTCTGATTTGAAGCAGAACTACCTCCACGGGTACTATGCGTAGAGTTCATACAATATATCCCATCCTGCCGACCTATATTGCCATACGTGACGCCCTTCTCATTAACGTGCTCGGTGGCGGAGTGGTTAGTAATGCTATTTTTTTATACAACGTCGGGAGGCATACAAACATATGGCCCACCTGATACAATGCGGTATTATGTATCACTCGCGCGATGCCACCTCTGCTGCAACATAGCAACTCCTGAGGAGCTTTAAGAAAACACAGCTAAATAACAACTCCCTGTAAGGTTGGGTTCATGCGAGTGAGGTTGCCAATACCTTGAGAGTTGTAAGCGTTCATAGGTTACGGTAACGACTTTAAATCACGTGGGACTTATGGTAAGCTTCCTGACGTTGTATACTAAAAAACCGACGAGGCTAAGAGGGTCTGGTGTATGGCGTATGGTGTAGGGCACTTGTGTCCGGATCATCCAAATAGCGTATGAGATGTTACATTCATTTGGACATGAGTCAGTAAAAGGTCTAGTAAAGAGTTTGCTTGCACTTATATGCATTGTACCAGTAAATGGGTTCCAAAGTCTCGCGCAAATTCAAGAGCAGATCTTTAACGTCTCCCAAAATCACTAACGCCGCGGAGGGACTGTCCGGTGACCCTATCAGTCGCCATCTGCAGGTGCTCGAATAAAGGAGTTGTATCTGTATTACCGCAATAAGACTTTTTTTTATTTTTTTTTATTTATTGTCCAACACATCTCTATTTCATATATTTACATACATAGGTAACCACATAACAAAAACCTCGCAGGGTTTAACCGTTTTATGGGGAGTCGCTTATGTGTAACTAAACATTAGGTAATATTTAATTGTCATGTTTTACAAGATTAGGATTTGTTAGATAATATTTTTTAAATTTGCTTTTGTACGAGTAATATACAGAGTTCGAGTATAGGTCTTGAAATTCTTTTGGTAGTTCATTTAGACAACTTGGTATTACATGATTTAGCTTTCTAGTTCCATATGCGTTAGTTACTTTGGGAAGGAGATACTTTAAGTTGTTGCGATTTACTTTTCTCAATCTATTCGGTCTTTGATATTCTTCTAAATAAGATTTTAAATTACATTCTACCAAGCTACTCGTATTAAATTTAATTTTATCAAAAACGTTCATTACGTTACAGTGTTGAAAAAGGCCCTGATCATCCTAATATTTATTTTTAATATACTTCGGAACAATTATTTTTAATAATTTGCGTTTCAACTTATAAATATCTTCGATGTAAGTTTTATATGTTTTACCATAACTTTAACGTTTAAAGACGAACCACTTTAAAACTCATAACCACTTAAGGTATGTCTCTAGACCCTTGCCTATTTTATCCAGTCATAAGTAGTCCTCTTTGTAATTCCTCAATACGCCTATATTTTTACGTCATATTACTGTAAAATAATAAATTTAAAATACGTGTTATGTAGATCTTGATTCTTGCGACTTGCGGTCAACCATTTCATCAAGTCTCTCTGACCGCCGCGCGCCGGCCCAGCCTGTCGCGACCTTACTGCTAGTGACGGTTAAACATCCACTGGCCCTCCCGCTGCTCTCACAATGACATCTCAATCAGCTGACACACAGGTTACTGTCGCATAGGAACACAACAATCCTCGCGGAGTTGTTATTTGGTTACGGTCTTTTGTAAGATGGAGGAACATCCCCAGACAAATATTTTGAGCGAGAAGTCATGCCCCACCGCTACAGAAAAATCCGTGCGTGCGTAACGCAGCACGACCTCTTACATCTCCTATAAAGCCTCCTAACTGTGAGATGAGTATGGGATGATGCGTGTTACAATACAAACGATAGTGATGCTATGAATCTGATCTGGAATCCATTAGATATATATTGCGTATACATAAATATGTAGTTAATTTGTAATATATTCGAATTTTGATTCATTGTACTCGTCTTGTTGAACAATGAAACATGTTTAAAAAACACAAAAAATAAAAGCCAATAATTACTTATTAAAAGTAACTCGTATTTTCTTTTATACCGCTAATGGCAGACAAGCGTAAGCTTCGGTTATGAGCCCCATTTTTTACAAAATTTTAATTGAGATTGTTTTTGGTAAATTTGATCTACTCGTACGTAATGTAAGGTTACGACAAAAATAGAAGTTACTTAACAAAATCAGTACTTCAATTTGGCAAAATGAATATACTTAATATTTATATTAGAAAACGGAATGACGTAAGAAGAATAACTTGATAATTAATGATATTAAATAAAATTTAAAAAATATTAGTTGGACGCACTCGGTTGAAGGTGTCTTGATAGGCACAGACCGGTCTGGGTTGGCCCGGCAGGATTTCGAGACACAGCTGGAGACCCCGGCATGTTGGTTGGTATGAATGGCGGGGCGTTACCAGAGCCCCACCCAAGTGGTTCAACAATTGCTAAAGATGTCATAGACACAGGTTAGGTTAGTATGGGGGGATGTTCAGGGTTAGTGGAGACCCCAAAGGCCCGTACTTTCGCTGTACTGACGCAATGCCCATAGCACGCGGAAGGCTCAGATATTGCAGCATCGAGATTGTTCAGGGATTTATATATGGCTTATATAAAGTACCCAGTGCGTTCCCATTCTCTGTAATACATTTTACATCAAAGTTTTGTTTAAAAGCATCGACTGCCGGCTACTCAATAGCTAAGAGCGAATTCTTACCTAGCAAAACCTCAATCGGTTTTGTAGAAAGACCAATTTGTAAACAGTGTAATATACATATAGAAAAAAATAACAAACATGAACAATGCACCAAGAATTTCAATGCGAGAAACTATACTAAAATAGACTTCTGACTTCTGTTCGCCAATAACAAAGATTTAGACTAGCTAAAATAATACCCACCTATCTTATCTCATATATATGTATCTAAAAAAGTTACGTAATTAACACACTTATTTAATTATTTGTGTATACTTAGATATTCAAAATTCAATGAATGTGGATATGTATTTCTATTGTCGATTATGTTCTTGTGCCGAAAGGTCACACTTATGACATTCCACACGTTCGCTCGTGCAAATATTCCATTTTCCTAAAAAGGATGTGTTAATGGACATAAAGCCCTAGTTACTAAAGCTAAAAAGTATTTATAATGCATCGATGCTGCGGCTATTGACTTTCCTTTACCTGTTAACTTCCTGAGTGTAGCATAAGATTCTGCAAAAACCAGTGAAGATGTATTTATTTGGTTGCGCAGGTGATGTCCTGCTATTACGACCATCTATAGGCTACAGCAACTGCATGCTATCCATTTGTCAAATATTAGTTTAATATATCAAATTTATAACTTAGCATTTTTACTTTAAAAAAGAAAAACAGATTTTATTTATCTTTATCCTCTATTGACATATTGTATTGACAGCGTCATCTTCTTCAATGAACACTTACAACATTAACACATCGTTTATTGATGACAGTCATTAAGCTAAGTCAGTCACCTTCAGGCGGCTTGAAAACACTGACCTCCGACAATCAGTTGAGTAGTATGAGGTAGTTGAATAGTTTGAGAGTAGCAAAGCGAAGTATGCTCTAAGTATAAACGCTTTCGGTTGAAAGGAGACCCGAACACCTGCAGATATTTTATAGAAACCACCCGCTATCTTTATTAGAAGTATGTCACGATTGATTAAGTGTCAGTCACTAGATCGATATCAATTCTGAAAAGTGTCAAAACGGTGTAATTTGAGGTTTACTTTCGGTTGGAAAAAATAATATGAACCGCTTACAACTCATACTACTTCAGTTTTTCTTTTTATCCAGTTATATGTAGTTCTCTTGTATAATATGTATTTATAGTACGCCATATTACTGTATAATACTAAATTTACAATACGTATTTTGTAGATCTAGATCATCGTTTAAAATTATTTTGATAAAATGCATAAAATGGCATGTGCGCTCAACATAAAAAATATTCCACGTTTTAATGTTTAATCGATACATGACGCTTTAGAAAATATGTTATTCACAGAATATGTCTAACTAGAAGTTCTCATAGCCTTTAATTTTATTATGAAATGATTGCTGTTACTTTTCCGTATAGGATTAGAGGTGGTGCGCGAATTGCTTCCTGCATATCCTTTAAAATGATGTCATTGTCCTTGTGAAAATGATGATGTTCCTTCCCTCAGTTGATCAAGCGATTCAGCTTTCATGCTATATACATTTTGTTTTATATTGGCCCATCAGAGTACCTCCGCTTCGCCTGTTGGTAAGCGAAAAGAGGAGCCCAAATTACAGCGGCAACTGAGAAAGGAATACAGTGTCCTGTCAGTTGACGCTACCATGCCGGCCCGCAAGGTGTCTTCACGCTTCGTTTGAAGGATCCCATGTTGTTGGAAGGTGAAAACACATGTGTAGGCAAGGCGTTCCACTTTTTAATAGCACGGCAGAGATAGGAGTTGCCGAACTTTTTAGTACGAGAAGAAATGTCCACAACAGTGGGATGATGATATCGCAAGCCTGCACGTGTGGTTCTATGACGGAAGGGAGAGGGTGGGATAAGGGAAAACAGTTCTTCAGATCACTTACCATGGTACAGGCGGTATAATATAGTATATATAATACATATACACATATTTTGCATATCGAGATTTCCTGTTAGAATTTGCAGAGCTGCCTGAGTTGATTATTTTGTTGAAGTTAGATATTTACACAATCCAGCAGTAGGTAGATTCTACTAAAAACTGCAACTGCATTGCAGCGCAGCGTGTGTCAAAATGCGTACATTTTGACGTTTCGGTATTCTGTTAAGCGATCTGACAGCAGCAACGTTGCAGGGAAGCTGCAGTAAATGACTCGAGTATTCTGTTAAAAACCCTGCACTGCTCCTGCACGTTTCCAACAATATAATCGTATTCTGATAAATTGTTTTGGCTTATTTTCTGATATTTGTATACTGGTGACAGAATTTTTGAAGGAGTTTACTTTCAGTTTGTTAACGTTACTCTGGAGCAACTTTTGCGAAGTGAAATTAATATCCAGAAGCGGTGATTTATTTTATAAAACATTTGTTTAGTTTTGGGAGATGTTTGTGGAAATATATGAATAAGTAAAGCTTCTATTGAGAAATACCTCCACGCCGACAATCAAGGGTAATGGGGCTTGAAACTACAGGTAGTCAATATTAAGTAAAAATCCAATTTATTAGATTGAAATATGAGAACACGACAGGTGATAAGTAGTTCATTTGCAGCATATTCATAGTTTCAGCATAGTTGCAGTGCAGGAAATTTTAATAGAATACATGAACATGTCTGTTTGTCTTGGTCTGGGTGTTTTTAAGAGAGGTAGGATGCATTAAAGCATCCTGACTGGTGGAAGTAACTACACCTCACAGAAAACCGTAGCCAAATAACAAGCTCCCTGGAGGGTTGTTGTGTTCCTGCGTGTGAGTGAGCTCACCAGTGAGATCCTAAGGAGTAGCTGTGTTAGCAGGCATCATGAGCTCGCATCGAATGATACTTAATGTATTACAAGCGTTTATAGGCTACGGTAACCGCTTTACATCAGGTGGGCCGTATTCTTGCATTTCTCCAGACGTATAAAAAAGGTTTTTGGAAGGTTTTTGGAAGGCGCTGCGTTTACAGGGGCTCCCATGAGTGTAGCTACTACCGAGTTGTACTTTATGTTGCAGATCAATCTCTATATACTGTAGTGATCGCTTCGTAAACGTTGAGCATGCGCATATTACGCACCTGAAAGACGTACTATAAAATAACTTTTTTCTATCTATCCATTTATCTATACCTTCGTGCTAAGCCCCTTGCGGGGCAGGCAGAGAGTGCCGGGTGCCATATATATATGGCTCCATTCTTATACATCTCATTCTCTTATTTAACATGTATAGCTCTACTATGCATGCTCACCGGTTACTAACGTACGACAACACCTGATAAAACATAACAAATTTGGTCATGGTACGTTAGTCTTCCTTGGCTCATACATCTTTCCACTTTTAAGTTGTATTTTTTATACTACGTCGGGAGGCATACAAACATACGGCCCACCTCATGTAAAGCGACTACCGTAGCCTATTAACGCTTGCGATATATTAATTATCACTCACGCATTGCCTCCTCTGCTGCTTACACTGGTGACCTCACTCACACGTAAGAACAAAACAACCCTCTAGGGATTTGTAATTTGCTGCGGTTTTCTGTGAGATACTTCCCCAGACATTGCTTTGATGCGCCCTACCTCTCTTAAAACATCCAGACCAAGACAAACAGACATGTTCATCCACACAAATGTTTGCCTTGTGTGGGAATCGAACCCACGAGCGTTGGTGTCAAAGTCGCGCTATTCACGACTGAGCCACCGACCTCGTCAAAATGTATATCTGATAACAAAATTAATATATGTATTTCTTAATATAGCCATAATTTATGGAAGAAAAATCATTGTTATCCTATCTAGAATCTTTACATGAATGTATTTTAGGTGTGTTAGTGCTTGCATGCCAGCCCTGGGACGGCAAACACGCACTGGGCACAACTACAGTCAGTTGCGTGTACCTAATGTTTGCATTTAGGTTACAGCCGGGTCAAAGATGGATTTTATATGAGGTAATTGCTCTCTGTGAACTCACTTCATAACTATATTCCATGAGAATCATTAATTAAATTGAATCAAAGTTTTGGTATCCAAATTACACCCAGTTAACAATAATAAGAAAGGAAAATTCCACACATAAATATTAACTACAATTACAAAAAAAACCAGCTGTTCCCTTTGCATAGGGATGTCCAATCCTTTTTTGTAATTCCCTCATCCTATTACTTCATATGTGCGATTCTTGAATATTGTATATAAACAAATTTCATGTATCTATATATTATCATATTTCATAGACGCCTCTAACGTTTTTGATCAAATTTTGTATTTAGATGAGGTTGTACTTTGTAAGTGTAGTTGTAGGTATCTTCCCCAAAGAAAAACGCATTGTTGTATAAGTTAAAATAGATAATAGCGAATTAAGCTTGGTTCCCTTGTTAATGAGAATATAGTAACTGGGCTGACATGCATTTTCGTGCTTTCGTACTCCACTGGGCAAGTCCCGTCTTCGTGCCCTAAATGGGCGATGGATTAGATCCATCGAATTACAGGCCTATTGTCATAACCTCCTTTCTCTCCAAGATGATGGAGCGTGTGATTAATACACGACTCCTGGCATACTCACGGAGAGGATCACAAACACAGCGACTCCTTAAGAGCTTACTGGTAGCCCCAATTACCTGCAGGGACACAACTATGCTTCATGGCTTTCCATGAGATGGGTACTTCCTTTGTCGGGTTTCTTTGACACGTGTTACCTATCTTAAAAATACTCAGATCAAGACAAGCAGACATGTTCATACAGACAAATATTGGCCTTGTGTGAGAATCGAACTCACGAGCCTTGGTGTCACAGTAGCATTGCTAACCCTCCGTCATCGGGCTATTCAAATGACGTTATGTAGGTATGTGTTACTTCATCTTCTTTCGGAATATTTAATTTGTAATAGTTGATGCGCTGAAACAAAATAATGTTAAAGAAAATAAATATATTTTAATTTAAAATGGGTTTTTGATAACTCTTTTTGGAGGTACGCTAAATTACGTCGTAATTATCCTACTGCATAAAACTATAGAAAAAACCTTTTTCAATCGTTCAAAGTAATAATATTTTTGCAGTATAATTTAGAAACTTAAGACAAACCTCAGATGTGAAAAGAAAAACATAATCATTATCATAATCTCTTAAATGTGTGAGAATAAGCAATAAATGTAAACAAAAGTTCCAGTCATGAAGGATTAAGAACCTGCGTATGTGACCTTTGCTTGCTCTAAAAAGCAGTAAACGTGTGTTCAGTGTAATTGCGTCGCATGAGTCGCAGCGCATCGCAATTCTCGCAGTTCTCAACTCCAAGTTCCGCCCGGTTCCCATGGTGCAGCTCGCGCTCACGTCTGCGCCCATTATCAATTAGACGGCGCGCGTGCGGCCTGTCATTACAGCCGCGCACGACCACGCACACCGACGCGCAAATTCAATTACTACTCCTTGAATATGCTCAGTTCAAAATGTATACCATGACAACTTCATATGTATTTTAAGTTACCAATGATCTGCAGCACTAGACAGTTTACGTACATCCTTTACATTAGTTACCCGTTACACAAGATTGGATTGATAAGATGTATTCAAATCGTGCGTATTTTGTATAACGTATCCAACTATGTGATTCTAATTTTAACATCCCTGTTGCTCTATAACGTAACAATAAATGAAATGTTAATGAAGTTTAAAATACAAGTCGCTATGTAAAAGTCCCTAACAAAACATACGTATTCAATATTAAAACACTACATAGTATTGATCCAAAATACGAGTATCGTTTTTTGAAACAACAATGACAAATAATATTAAACGACGCCCTATGCTTTTTTTTATTCTTTTTTTTATACAACGGCGGAAGGCAGCATACGGCCCACCTGGTGTAAAGCAGTTAGCGTATCCTATTAACGCTTGTAATTAAGTATCACTCCCGCGATGCCTCCTCTGCTGCTTACACAGCAACTCCTTCGGAGTATAGGAATTGTTTTTATCAATTTTACTTAATTATGTTCATAGTAAAAAAATATAACAGTCTAAACATACATATTCAGAAAAAAGTATCTCTAATATACACAATGTAGTAAGGTCTTTTGTAATTACGCAGCCGAGTCTCTGGATGCAAATGGCCAGATCGCGAGATACGGCGTGCGACCCGCGTGCATTCAGACAGAAACGTGTGCGGTGGCCCTTACATGGTTTAAGCGACCATCTGATACCAAGGACTGTATGTAGGTATATCAACTAATGTCATTAAGCCATTATTCTTCTTTTACTTCTTTGATCTTACCTTTCACCTGTGCCTTCGACAGATAAATAACTGATAAACAGTTACATCGATATGAGCATGTTGAGCTTCGTGTTCGTTATTATCATTGTATGTTCGGATATTTTATTCGCAGTACCGTTCAATCGTGTCAAAACTTTGCCTACAAAATTGTGGTTTTATATAAGAAACCAAATATTTTATTACTAACAGTATTTACTTAATTAATAGATGTATTGACCATTATTATCGATACACTTTAAATGTAAGTTCGGAAGTACAATAATACCTCTGCTATAGAAATCCTGGGCGTGGGAATCGTTAAACTCTTAAAGGCATTTTTCACTGCCTCTGCATCTCTGATATGAAATATTTTAATTCCTAGTTAGTTCGAGCTATGTGTTCATATACATAGCTCATATGGTATAACTCCAGTAGTTATCTTTCGGTAGCAACACTTGTAGTTTGGAAAGAGTCCGTTATACAGTGAGCGTCTTCGTGAAGAAATAGCGGACTAAAGCAATAGTCAAGTCTAGATAGACGATATATCCATAGGTGGAAAGAACATCTCAAATCTTCAATATGTTGATGACTAAAACCTCATTGCTAGCAGCGTGGAATACACGGCAGAATTACTTTGCTACATCGCAAGCACACGAAAGTCTTGAATTCGAGCTCAAAATGAATAGACAGAAGATATGATGATTCTCGTAGAAACCGTCAGGAATTTCCCCAAAGAAACGCGTTTACGAACTGCGAAATTGGTTAATAATACATCTATCTCTGGTCTCAGGTGTGTACGGGTAGAATGTAGTTAGAGTAGTTTTGGCGATGAGACAATATTAATTGTAATAACTAAAACTGCTATAGATTGGGTCTCTAATTATTTAATGTAGTGCAATATTACTAAGGCAACCAAGATCAGGTCGTGTTTCTTTCGTGTTTCCAATATATTAATTCATAGCAGAAACCTGGACTGTTAAATAGTGAGAAAGGCATAATATTGAACCCTGGAAATATGATGTTAGAGAAGGACGTTGATCTTGGATTTATCACCACACCAACATTTTTACTAGATTAAAGAACTTTGGATCAAGAAAATATATCGTCCATTATAAAGTGACGAATAGTAAAATTCTTCAGTCACTTCAGCGTCGTCTGGCAAGAATAGGTAGATGGAGCTTGATCATAAGGTTCTGATTCATCCAGCGCAAAGAAGCGCTGGTTCAACGAATCAGATCACAGAGTCCTTAACCAATAGGTAATGTATAAACTAAACATGTATGCTAATTACTCACCAGTACGCTATATATAGGATACATAAATAGAAGAAAGGCTGTATTACTGCAAGCTACTAAACATCTTGATTGACAAATAGTACTAAAACACTTTTTAGTCGACCTGTTTTATTAACAGAATCTCAGAATCAGATTTTTATCATTTTGTTTTCACGAAACTTTGCAATTGATAGAATCGTTCTTATGACAATATACCTAATAACAATGATACCATCGATATTATCAGATGATGGAGATCGGGTATCGCAAATGAGATTTCGCAATGGTTATCAGTAAGTAAATTGGACTCGTTTGACTTATCTTATGAGCCATGTGATAATACAACGTGTTTTTAAAATTGTTTTATTTTTGCTATAATTATTACTCTTGATCAAGGCTCTAATTAGTTCGACAGGTAATTAATAAGAAAACTATGTAGCCTCTTGAATTTTTATTGCGCAGAAATACTTTATGTTGTAAATTGACCTTTCAGTGTGCTGATTATATTTAATGCCAGTCATTTGCAGTGTCGATGCGTTAAGTGTCTTCAGTTATTAAACTAGATAAAGGCTGGAATAATAAGGAATATTCTCGGCTAACAAGTACGTGCTACATACATTATTTTATTTTAAAAGGCTGCGGCACGTACGATTTTTTATTAATTAACCACTAATGAAACATTTGCAAGCAAACTGAATAATTAAATGTTTTATGAAATTTATAATATTACATCTATATTTATAAAAGGGTTAAGTCCTGACTGGTGGTCAGCTTATACAATGCTTAAACTACTACGATATTAGAAACTTGGGTACACATATCTCATCGGCCTTCAAACGAAACTCTAAGTGGCCAAAGACAGCAATAGGTGCCGTCTTAAAATTTTAAAGGTTAAGACATTAAGTTACTGAAGCAGTGAAGTAAGTAAGTAGGAAAGGGTATCGGGTTTCGATCCGATATTTATTATAGAAAAAATATTCCATGAAGCGATTAATACATTTTTTATGTATAATGTAACTAAATTTACACCTGTTCAGGATATTTGATGTCGTATATTCTTTACAGCAGGCCTTCCTTTTCCTTTATTGTAGAACAGTGATAGCTTAGTGAATAAAGAAACAGCCTGTTAACCGAGGTGAATGGTGGTGGTTCCTGATTTGGGATTTATGTCATTATCACTTGTCGACGGGGAAGGAAAACATAGTGAGAAACCCCACACGTTCAAAAAAATATATATCGAAAGGCCTGTGATCTAACCATAGATAACAGAAACAATGGGAGATGTGACATACCACGCGAGTTTATACCGGGACGGTTGTCGCCGAGTTTCACCCCACCATAAAACACTCACACACTTAAATAAATAAAAAATATCATTCTACGCACACAAGTACAACGACACACATTTGTTAAGACGCTGTCATTGGATGTTTATTTAAACAACACCCAAGTAAGCACGCACTACTACATTTATAAAGCGGCAGAAACAAGCGGCCGTATCTCGAAACTGTACACACAGTGAACGAATAATATTACTCGCTTTACATTGCGTGTTGGTAAACGAGCGGTGGAGACTGCGTAATGGTAGAAAAGCAATGTATGATTAAGAATGAGAAATTTGATATTTATAATTTGTATCGTGGTAAGGCCCTGGTAGAAATGGCGTCAGAGAATTTTTGAAATTAATTCTGTATTTATGCTTATAAAACGTAATATTATTTGTACTTATAGGTGATAAGTGATTCCATTTGATTTAAAGTTAACCACTGCACTTCTATTTTTGCAAAAAGGCAACAGCACAACTTGGCATTTTGCTAAAACAAGGAGCAACGTATCTCAATCGAACTTGATTGCAACTAACTAACTGTTCTTGGCAATGTTCTCGTTTTGAGCATATTGCGGCGACACCAACCACGCCCCCTCGTCACATCTCCCGTTGTTTCTGTTATCTATGGATCTAACCTAAGAACGGTGAGCTTTTTCCTCTACGATGTGGAGGTTTGACGGCAGTGGCACAAAATCAGTAGGTATTTATGTCAAATCCTTAGGCCTAGGTAGCAGATCCCGCCTGTCCTAATTGATTAGGAAACAGAATAACACTAGGAGGAAGAAGATTCTTTATTGCAGGCAACAAACTAAAAAGTTATAATACTGTATTCTTAAATAGGTGAATAGAGGACACAAAGCATAGTCATCATCAGAAGCCCATATCTACCAATCTGCAGTATTTCACACGATTTATGACGAGCTTAGTGGCTCAGTCGTGAATGACGCGACTTTGACACCAACGTTGTTTACCAATGTTTACCATCAGGCAGGCCGTATGCCTGATTGCCACCTTCGTGGTATAAAAAAAAAATACCACCTATCTGAAAATGCTACATTAGGACTAAGTTACATCAAGATGCACCTCCTGTAAAAAAAATCGGTCTAGCAAGGAACGTAGACAACGGAAATCTCATTATACTTCAGTTCTAGATTTCACCATCACCTTCAACATTGAAAGTTCATTCATTCGAAGCTTTAATCTGTTCTCCTTTGTGATGTAATTATGGAACTTGACTGTTGTGCTTGATTGTCAAACACTAACCGTTTCACATCAAGCGAGCCATATTATTATCACCCGACGTAGAACAAAATACAGTGACATAACAATCTATATATATGAATAATTGTCTGTATGTCCTCTATGAACTCAAAAACGGCTGGGCAGATTTCGATGAAATTTTCAGTGAATCTTCAGGTTAGCCCAGCAGGTGATCTTGTGAAGTTTGGTAGCGATCATATCACCCGTGCCAAGCCGGGGCGGATAGCTAGTAGATTATAAATAGCAGTCCTAAACTTCATTTTTAGTACCAAAACCAGCAGGACTCTACACTGCTGGTACACTAGTGGAGCAGAACTACATAATAAGATTCATTTTGCTACCCCTGTAAGACGGAGATATGGCCTGCTCGGATCTGGGGGAAAGATTGATTGTACTAAATACTGAGGGTACTAAATCAACAGTAGTGTTACTGAATCTGACGGACTTGTATATGATCTTCGGACATGTAAATCAGATCTTTTATTTCCGCAATCAACTTGACTGGCATCCAGATTTCGGATTCAGATAGAAAATTACATACTTACATGTATGGCCCTTTCTTTCGACGTGCTATTTAATACATCAACTCCTTTATACTTACGAGGCTTGAGTTACATTGATATCCGTTTGTTGTAAGTTTTTCTACCACATCTAGTTATTTCGGCAAAAATCGCTGAAAATTGGTGAAAATTACGCGCTGTTTTTACAAAGTTGCGATAATCGCTCGAGATCAAGAACACGAATTATACATTGAGCCCATATCGTAGACTACTTATCAATAATAGCAAAGCAGACAAAATAACAAATGTAGATGATATGTTTGTTAGATTACAGAAGCGTACATTTTAAACTTTAATATCATCTCTGTTGAAGAATTCAAAGCATTTGTCTAATACAACAGTACTCAAAAATATTAAATTGGTAATTATCGCATCTTCTAATAAAGGACTAATATAATTTTGTTCATGCTATAATGTAATCCAGACCTAATGCAGCATTAGGTACATAAATAGTACGCGCATGCACTTAACGAAAGCACCATGGTCGTGCTGTGCGCGCGCTGCGTGGTTCGTGAGAGCGCGCGAGATAAGTGCGAGGTCGCACCGTCACGACTACGACCACCTCAACCCCCGGGATCGAGAAACAATACGGTGGGCCTAACACTACAACACGACAACACACTAAACTCAACTCTAGTTCACCAACTCTACGTATTAAATCGCCCGTAGCCTAAATATTCCACTATGCATTAAAGCCTGTCGGCTATTTTATTATTGTGATGCGATAATCGATTCGTATGTCGTTTATTGAAAACAACTCTTTTTGAACCGCTCGACTATTGGATGAATAGCTTACGAGGCATAACAGTTTGAGTAATGCCGTTAAATTTGAAACGATTCTAAACTGAACGTTAAAAAGTTGCATATTCTTGCTATTTAAGCAGCACAAACACTGACTTAGTGCCTAATTAAGCTGTGTAATGAGATTCCGTTATGAAAATAATTATTTATGGGATGCTAACGGCTCTGTAGACTTGTTATAGTAAAGATTAAATTAATCAATAGCCAAATTCCAGAAGTAAAGTTATTAAACAAAACGAGAAACTACTCTCTATATAAGCATATTCTCTCTGCCTACTCCGCAAGGGATTTGGCGTGAAGTTATAGATAGATGGATGGAAGAACTTTATATTATATATTCATACTTTCGGATGGAATTTTAATATTTAAGTAAATATTTTCAGACAAATTACACAGCACCGCCTTTTTCATGTACAACGTCGAGAGGTATACAAGCATACGGCCCACCTGATGTAAAGTGGTTACCGTAGCCTATGAACGCTTGCAATACATTTAGTATCGCTTGCGATGCCACCTTTGCTCCTGTTGCAGCAATCCCTTTGGAGCTTCCTTGTAACTTCACTCACATTACGGTTTTCTATGACGTAGAGGTACTTCCCTGCTTAGATGCGCCGTACTTCTCTTAAAAGCATCCAGATCAAAACAAACGGGCATGATCATGCACATAAATATTTGTCATCTATGGGCATCGAACCCACGAGCCTTGTTATCGAAGAAGCGTTACTAACCACTTCGCCATCGTCAAAATCTACATCTAGTCCCAAGCTAAGAAAAGCCTATGATGTGTTAGACATACGTATAGCTATTCATTTTTTTAAAGTTCAGCCAGTTCAATATAAACAGTCATGATTGTTCATGCACACAAACGTTTGTCTTGCACAGAAATTCGAACCCACAACGTCAACCTCCAAGTCAACGTCGCTTTTACTAGTTACTCGGCCAACGGTTTCATCGAATTATTTGCAAAGCATATCCGAACTTGGCATGCTGCAGACTCTATCCATCTTCCAGCGTAAGTAATACTCGTATATCTTATTGTACATAGAATATGTCTATAGAGAGGGATATTCGATCCACATAAATAATACGGCCTACCTGATATGTGCAATACAGGATGCATTGCACACGCGATGCCACCCCCGTTGCTAATACAGCGATTCCTCAGGAGCTTACTAATAACCTCACTCACACGCAGGAATATAACGAGCCTCTAATCGAATTAGGTATTCGAGTAGAAATAATAAGGAAGACGACGATAGCTTAGTGCATAAAGAACCAGTTGACCGTTGGTCCCTGCTTCGAATTCTGGCGTGGGCATTTTTTTTATACTACGTCGGGGGGCATACAAGCATACGGCCCACCTGATGTAAAGCGGATACCGTAGCCTATTAACGCTTGCGATATATTAAGTATCACTCGCGCGATGCCTCCTCTGCTGCTTACACAGCAACTCCTTAGAAGCTTACTGGTGACCTCACTCACACGCAGGAACACAACGACCCTCTAGGGAGTTGTCATTTGGCTGCGGTTTTCTGTGAGGTGGAGGTACTTCACAAGACTTGGGTTGCTTTGATGCGGCCTACCTCTCTTATTTTATTTTATATTATTAATTATTAATTTACCACTACATTCATCTTATCGGATTTACGTACACGCGTCGTCATATTTGCATGGATATTCCCATAATAAAATCGTTTGCGCACGGTTCGTTCCAAAAATATTAGACTAGTGGGCTATTATAATTATAATGAAATTACCCTACTATTCATGCCGTTGTAATTATTTATGTTGAGATTATAAGCGACAATAATCTGCAACATAGATCTCAAAAGAATTGAGGGCAATTTAATATCTATTGATTGTATAAAAATTACATCTCTTCGTTCAATCATAACGTTCTTTACTTTCTTTGAGTGAGTTCAGTTACGATTGCATCAACGAATTTATACGATTTATTTTTAATATGAGTTCGCATTCTAATATTGATTTGGCTGCTTTGCATAATCAAGGCGTAAATGATTCTGAAATTTCTAGAGAAACTGGCTTAAACTTAAGTAAGTTTTAATTCACTGTTCGTTATTTACTTTATTATCCATGGCCATTGAAACACAAAAATAATAAATATATTTCTCTTACAGGTAAATACTGTTACTTTATGGGTACGACGGTTTTAAGAGGGGGGTTCATTGGAACACCGCAGTAGATCTGGCAGAAGACCCCATATTGTCTTTGACCAGCGTCAACTTATGGTGCAAGGTTATGAGGAAAATGCCTTCATCCCAACCAGACATTGCGCAGGATTGTTTGACACATCATTGCGAACGGTGCGCCGTGCACTCCGTAGTAAAAGGTCTGAATTATTGGCGACATGCTATGAAGTCATTGCTAACCGAAATCCATAAAAGATCACGACAGCAATTCGCTTTGGAATACATAAATTTCGACTGGAGTAACGTCATACTCTCACTAATTAATTATCACTTGTTGGGAAGGAAAGCCGCGCGAGGAAACCCGCACGTCATGAAATTAAATTTCAAAGAATATGTGACCGAACCTAAGAAAAGTCTGATTTTCCCTGTGGGTTGAAAGTCTAATGGTAGTTGCTCTATGTAAAAATCAGTCTTCTTCTGAGCGTGATCCCATTTCCCAATCCACTAGGATTGGCGGGATCCGCCACCTAAGCGAAGGCGAATATACAGATTTTTAGAGAGAGCAGTAATAGACCAGTGGATAAAGAATCGGCCTAGTGAATAGGTCTCCAGTTCAAATCCTGGCATGTACTACTAAATTCGTGTTTTGTCGTCGATTGGTAGGTTAGTCCTGGATTAGTATGTATATATATATATCTTCACGCCAGATCCCTTGCGGGGTAGGCAGAGAGAACCAAGCGCCATAAGGCGCGGTCCTTGAAATACTTGAAGTATTTCACTCGCTTCTGTGACATTCATAGCGCTTTTCATGCACGCTCGATAATTTGGTCATGGTAGGTTAGTCTCGCTCTTACTCGGCTCCTACATCCTTCCACTTTTGCATTGTATGTCTGTTTCGTCATTCTTTCGTCCCGCATTCTTTCTACATGTCCGAACCAACGGAACATGCCTTTTCTTATCTTAACACGGACACTCTCTTTAGTTAGTCCTGGTCGTTAGTCCTGGATTAGTCTTAAGTGTATTAAGCTTATTAGGAGTATATTTTCTATAGGCAATAGAATGCAGTACCTGCGTGTATCAATTAGTAAGCACGCAGGCAGTTGTAAGTCCACAATGGACAATTAATGTAAAAACGTCAATCCATCCGCCGTCGGCGACATTTTACATCTAAATTGGTGTGTAATTTGCTCAGACCTTTCCTTGATGACAATTTCGTAATTAGGCGAGACTTGGTCATTTCCTACATACGTGTAGG
Organism: Pyralis farinalis; assembly: GCA_947507595.1. Lineage (NCBI taxonomy): Eukaryota > Metazoa > Arthropoda > Insecta > Lepidoptera > Pyralidae > Pyralis > Pyralis farinalis. Next base: position 21,359,505 of record OX382266.1, on the reverse strand, counting down.
TACTAGTGTGGCTAAGGTAAGCTCGTTATACCAAATACTTGGAATACCAAGGACGCTGAATTATTGATGATGATTATATAAAATCGGAGCAAGGTCGGTTTAGTAAATTCTTTTTAATTGTGGTGCAACTGTATTTTATTTTTTAATACAACGTAGGAAGGCATGCCACAAGCATTGGGGGTTAGGTAAGTGACTTAATGTCATATTTAGAGCTTTGGCCTCCTCAACCTCCAGCGAGATGAGGCTGACACGACATTAGCCCAACTAGGGAATTACCTCAACCTCACAGAAGACGGCTGGTAAGTAACAACTCCCTGGGGGTTGTTGTGTTCCTGCGAATGAGTGAGGTCACCAGTAAGCTTCTAAGGAGTTGCTGTGTAAGCAGCAGAGGAGGCACCGCGTGAGTGATACTTAATATATTACAAGCGTTAATAGCCTACGGTAACTGCTTTACATCAGATGGGCCGTTAAAAAAAAAGTTACAACGCTGCCTTAATTTTCTTCGAAGGGTTGGATCGCGAAAGCAAAGTCAGAATTTGTTTGCATAATTGGCGAGAGACTCATACGCTTGCCCTTCTGTATTCGTATATTCTGGTCTCTCGCCAAAGCTGTTCAGGGTTACTTCTATCAGGCATCGTTCCCTCCGTTACGCAAAGGGGACGAATCGGAAACTCATACTGCAAAGGAGAAAGCTGCTCTCCTGGGCTCTCTTTCTGCATCCAAGTCGACTCTTGATGACCGGGGGGGAACACCGCCGAGCATCTCTCGGTGTGAGGGTTCTATGCCAGAAATTGATTTCTCGCAAAAAGCCGTCCATAGAGCTCTTATCTCCCTGGGCATTCATAAGTCGAGCGGGCCGGATGGAATTCCACCTATTATATTGAAGACATGTGCTCCGGAATTAGATTCTAACGCGCCTCTTTTGGTACTCCTATTCGCTTGTCGTGGTTCCCAGCTCATGGAAGGAAGCTTTGGTACACCCGATCCGTAAAAAAGGTGCTTGCTCGGATCCGTCTGACTATAGGCCTATAGCAATAATTCCCATATTTTCCAAAATCATGGAAAATATCATCAACCATTAACTCTTAGACTACTTAGAGGATTGTCAGCTGATAAGTGGTCGCCAATACGGCTTCCGCCTCGGCCGCTCGGCTGGAGATCTTCTGGTATTCTTGACCCTCCGCTGGGTGGAGTCAGTAGAAAGCAAAGGCGAGGCTTTAGTTGTAAGTTTAGACATAGCAAAAGCCTTTGATAGGATATGCCACATAGCACTTCTCTCGAAGCTTACTTCTTTTGGGCTACCCGAAAAATTATGTGCATGGGTAGCCAGTTTTCTCATTGGGCTGAGCATCAAGGTCGTAGTTGACGGTGCGTGCTCGGATCCACTGCCCCAGAACGCTGGCGTCCCACAAAACTGTGTGTTGTCTCCCACTCTGTTCCTTCTGCATATCAATGATTTGTTGCATGTATGTACCACTCATTGCTATGCGGATGAGAGTACGGTGGACGCAAGATTCACTGGTCAGGCCAATACTGCAAATTCATCTGCCGGGCGTCCCGTGATGGCCACCTTTTTTATTTATTATAAATTGATTATCTGACATATTTTATTATATTTATTAATTGTAACGGCATGTATTCTCCTTTTGTATTCCTTAGCGATAAACATATATTTCAAAGTATAAATTTATAACAACCGTGGGGGTATTCAATTTGCCTCGGAAAGCCATATTCGAAAAGTTTTCACTCGGATTCCATACATTTGGTAGATAACTTTTCAATTCCAATTTCGAATATGGCTTTCCGAGGCAATGTGAATACTCCCACTGTATTTTTGTACATCTCATGTTAATAAATCTTGAATTTTCTTCCATTCAATTTTATTTGTAACCAATTAGAAATACAATCATTAGTGTTGGTTTATTCAAGTCAAATAGCATGTGTATTGCCTATTAAGTATTGAAATGAATTTTATCGCCAATATTTATAGCTCTTAAGCCGTTTTGCTTATTAATTTAGACAATGTAAGTTTGTATATGCACATTCCTCCGGCAGTCGCCGCGGCGGTGGCAATGTCTGCCGTAATTATTGAAGACGTGTGCGAACGAAAGGTCATATTTTTTCAGTGCAATTTGCAATTATGCGTGCGTCCCTTTACATATATAAGGCGCAATTAACAGAATTAGAGCAATTAACGTTTAATGGTTACGTGAAAGATTACGATAATACAACTATTTCCGTTCTGTTGGCGCGGTGTCCGTGTTAGTGTCCCCATGTGTTAGCAAATAAACAGAACAGTATCTCAACACGGCGTCTTAGATATTTATCTTCAGTTATCTACGCTCGATTAGAGCATCAGATTTGTTATTAAGGGCAGGGTCAGGGTCGCTATTCGAATTTTTCTAAACATTACTAGAGTTAATAAATTTAGGCGTTATTTTACGACAGTCAAATTTACAGACATTTTGATATAAATTATTTCATGCGAACGTCCAGTACTCCCCGTTGCTGCCCTGACTAGAATAACATGCTAACGACTAACATTCACAGCATTTGAGGATGCCTCGTGAAGAGACGACATTCGTGTCGCTGAGACGACCGGAGCAGCCAGGGCAGCAACGTTGGCGGGTCCATGCTGTTCATGTTCCAAATGACGGACATTAGCCAGAGATCACCGCAGCAGCCGAGGCAGATACAACTGGAACAGCAATATCAGCGACGGCATGCATTCGCTAACGGTAGTGGGTGAGTGTCAGCCGGTGCTAGTTCGCATGAACTAATCGATAGCGGAAACTTTCAAGATCAAAATGACATTACTAGAGTTTTCTTACAAATATTGACACATAGGTACCTAAACAATTATCTGACATACAAACATATACCTGATGAAACTTAAGACACTTGCAACACCAGTAGTATTGATTGTGCAATGCCACACTCGCCGGTAACATAGTAACTCCTTGGGAGCCTCTTCTCTATTGCTCATTTGCAGAATTGCAATGACTTGTTATCACTTGTATGCGGTCTTCTATGAGGTGGAAGTACTTCTCCAATGAGGATGCTCCTTAATAAATAGCAGTAAAGAAGCATTGTATCCAGAAGTACAATACTCTGGTGACAGCAACTCATAAATAATGACATGTTAAGAGAGGTAGGGCGCTTCAAAGCAGCCCGTCTGGAGAAGTACCTCCACCTCTCAGAAAAACGACTCCCTAGAGGATTGTTGTGTTCCTGCGTGTGAGTGAAGTCACCGGTAAGCTCCTATGGAGTTGCTGTGTTAGCAGCAGATGTGGCATTGCTCGAATGTTACTTGCTTAATGTATTACAAGAGTTTATAGGCTACGGTAACCGCTTTACATCAGGTGGGCCGTATGCTCGTTTGCCTCCCGACGTTGTATAAAAAAAAAGATGGACATAAAATATAATAAATTGCCTTATTGTGTAACACAATCGTAACAGAGATGCAGCTCGCTAGTTAAAGTCTCAAATAGCCGGAGTTGGACAATCGGAAGTCAATATAGACAAATCGAAATTTGTGCAGTGAATCGATACATTACTTAAAACGTGTCACTCGATTCTATCGACATAAGCGTCGCTCGCATGTGACGGCACCTACCACATACAAATTTAGAGGAAATATTCTTTGGCAGTCACGTTCAACACTTTATGCATTGCTGGTAATGTATGATGGAGTACAAAAATCGATGAAACTGACGATTGAATGGATATTAAAGTAAGAGTTTAAAATTTTGAAAGTGATTTAATTTATAGTGTCGCATGCTATGCCGCATTGGTACCGTGAATCGATTGTCCACTGCAGTTACGGCCTCGACCACCTACCGAGCACGCAATCGTCTCGTTGAGAACTAGCTAATGATTTTAAATTGATTTTTTATAATAATGGTAAACTTGCGTTTTTTGATTAATTGCAGTAGGCGAGCTGTAGTTTCAGCACACGACACGCAATTCTGCATAAAATGACAAACGACGTTAAAAGTTTTTATTAGTTATTTATGCAATTGCTGCGTAATAAGGGTGGGACAAACAAAGCTAGCGTAAGCGAGTTCCATAATACCATCAGACGAATGTCTAAATACCAGAGACATTGTCTCTGCTAAATACGCATGCAAATGTGTTCTTTGTTCGATTGATTGAAAAAGTTTAGAGGTAGCGTTGCCCACTTTGCGGTTCCATCGAGGGTTAATCTTATTATTATTTATTATTATTATATATTTATTATTAATTAACTATTCATGAAACGAGCGAGGTGTACAAGGACCAAGTCATGTGGCGCTCGGTCCTCTCTGCCTACCACGCAAGGGATTTCGCGTGACGTTATACAATAGAATTATAATTAACATTCATGCGTTAGTTTCGCGGACCCTGGCATATTAAATAAATAAATGTTCGTTATTTCGACGAACAACGGATCATTGCATTGCTAATATATTGTATTATATCATACAGATTCATACAAAAAATATTCAATGCATAAATAACTTATATTAGATCATATTTTTTTACCTGCGATTGCAACAGTTACCCTAAACGCATATGCCGTCTGTGTATGCGTTTAGGGTAAGAGGTGTTTGTGGGTGTGTCTGTTACTATTTTTCTCGGAAGCGGCTAAGCCGATTTTGAAACGGTTTTCTGCTGCTTGTATAAGTCTTATGCCTCAGCATGTTCTTAATAATTATATTTCTCTTCTGTGTCGTTGGTTTTTGAAAATTTATATTTCAAGTTTTTTTCTTGTCACAATATTCCAAGTTGGATTTTTTCATTTCAATTAAAGTTTTAATGGAAAAACATAGTAATCAATTAATAATTAAAATCGTTTCAAGCCTAAATATATAAAAAAAGTGTGTATCTCGGGACGCCCGACAGAAGTGATAACTTAAACTAATCCACAGAAAGGGCAGACTGGCGCCGTAACGCGTTACGTAACAAAGCGGTTTACCCTCCCATAAGAAGTTATCACTTCAAAAATTAAATTATTAAAATTAATTACAGCAATAATTCATGGACTAACAGTCGAACCGGACAGAAAATAGCTTTAGGATGTTGTTATATGCTCTATACCCCGGACCTTGCGCACAGAGATTTGCGTAATTGGTTAAAGTAATTTTATAAATTGTGTCATTCGATACAAATATATCAATAATTGTGAAAATCGAACAATCTATATATTAATTTTTTTCATGAAACAAATAATGTGAAACAGATTATTCCTCCGGCTTAAGGTGAGATATGAAACAATGACTCCTTTATCATCGGTAGAGTGCTCTTCTAACTAAGGTACCAAACAGATTGGAATGTTGAACATATCCATTTTTATTAATGGCTAATAATCTAAATGGCTATAGCCATAAAGGCGGGATATAGCGCTAGCTGCCTTTTAATACAGTTACATTAAAGAATAGGAAATAAAACATACGTGCAATGTAATACTAAAAAGAAGAAGCAGAAAAGCGATGATCTCAAAATATTTGTAGGAAGTCGATGGACGCAGATGCTCAGGAATGAGGCGAGTGGCTCTTTAGAGGGAAGGCCTATGTTCAGCAGTGGCCGAATACGGCCTGAGATGATGCTGATACATAGTTACTGCAATGTTTGAGAAAAGCGTGTTCAATTAATCTTGATAACTTTTGATACATGTGCCATCCTTTAATTCTAAACTGTCGTCAGAAGAAAGCAGTTTATGCAATGGCATGGCTGAACAGACAGTGGAATGGTCATATAAATATTTTGTGTGCATAAGTTTGTTCGGTGTTTTAATGTGCCACCTGATGTAAAGCGGTTACCGTAGCCTATAAACTCTTGCAATACGTTAATTCTCGCGATGCTATATCTGCTGCTAACACAGCAACTACTTAGGAGCTTACTGGTGACCTCACTCACACGCAGGACCCCAGACCGACTGCTTTGATGCGTCCTACCTCTCTTGAAAATACCCAGACCAAGACAACCAAATGTTCATGCACACAAATGTTTGTCCTGTGTGGGAATTGAACCCAGCGATGTTCAATGTTCAGAAATGTATTTTTGTGCAAACTTACGATATGAGGAAAAAATTGCATAATGAATACATTGTTGACATCGTAACATATAGACAACCTATGACGATGTTCGCATATTTATTTATAGTTGATTTTGGCACAACTTGACAAAAATATTTCAAATATTTTACTCGTAATTCACTGTTTTTTGTATCTGTTTTTTGCTATAACATCTCAGTGAAAACCAAACTTGTTACTATACAATAAGTGTTAAACACTTCAGTGGGCAAAAGTATTACCGAACACTAAATAAAACAAAAAAATTATCATATACTCTGTAAGCGGTCTTGGTAAGAGGTCTTTCACCCTCTACCTTTTACCAAGGAAATGATCTGAGTAAGAAAAAACACTCAATCGAAATTTTGTTTATAAGAATCCAAATATAGAAACTGCATACATATGTAGATGTAAAATGGCAGATGTAACTAATCGTATCTCTGCATAATTTGGCATCACAACCATTTAACATCCACGTACGGCTGGGATTTTTAATCGCTGGCTATCGCGATGATATTAATGCCTATCGAAACTGGTAAAACGGCTTTATTAACGAACATCAGTGGACAATATCAAATAATCTTCACTCCTATCTCGGTGTTAATACCGATATTGTTACAACATCGTTATGGCACGCCATGTAAACTGAGTGAAAATTTATAAGACGCTAAAGGTGTCGAAGTAAGCGCCTTTATATAGAAATCTGCATACAATGCCTGAGACTCTATTATCTCCGATGCCATGCCGAGTCGTTTCATATTGACTTATGTAAATAATTAAATAGGCCTGTACACCTGCACGCCGCATCGGTAGGCTTTCGGCAAACACGTGTATCGTGAACAAAAATAATAATATTTACGTGTCTAAGAATAAGACTCTATGGTTTTTGCTCTCATTGGGTTATATTTAAATGGAATCGACTTCTTATCTTTGATATGGACGGCATTATTTTCTATATGTTGCATTGAATAAATATTAAATTGAAAGATGAGTTTTTAGGGTTCCGTACCCAAAGGGTAAAACGGAACCCTATTACTGAGACTCCGCTGTCCGTCCTTCCGTCCGTCTGTCACCAGGCTGTATCTCATGAACCGTGATAGTTAGACAGTTGAAATTTTCACAGATAATGTATTTCTGTTGCCGCTATAACAACAAATACTAAAAAATAGAATAAAGTAAATATTTAAGGGGACTCCCATACAACAAACGTGATTTTTTTGCCGTTTTTATAGATAGTGATGCGGAACCCTTCGTGCGCGAGTCTGACTCGCACTTGGCCGATTTTTTTTAAAGTGATCTCTGTGCCACTGTTGTAGGCAATATATCTGTTTACACTGATAACTAAATAAAATTTCATATGAATAACATCGAGTAGCATTTATATACTACGTCAGAAGGCATACAAGCATACGGCCCATCTGATGTAAAGCAGATACCGTAGTATAGGCATAGCGTTAATAGTAACACTTGCGATATATTAATTATCACTCGCGCGATGCCTCCTCTGCTGCTTACACAGCAACTCCTTGGGAATTTACTGGTGACCTCACTCACACGCAGGAACACAACAACCCTCTAGGGAGTTGTTATTTGCCTGCGGGTTTCTGTGAAGTGGAGGTACTTCTCCAGACGGGCTACTTTGATGCACCCTACGTCTCTTAAAACATCCAGGCCAAGACAAACAGACATGTTCATGCACACAAATGTTTGCCTTGTGTGGGAATCGAACCCACGAGCGTTGGTCAAAGTCGCGTCATTCACGACTGAGCCACCGAGCTCGTCAGAAATTTAACTAAATAGCATACAAGAATATGCCGCACCTGACGTAAAGAGGTTACTATAACCTATAGACGCTTACAATATAAGAAGTATTGCTTGTGCATTACCACCCCCGCTGCAATCTCAGCAACTTCTTATGATCTTACTGGCAACCCCACTCAGTCGCAAGAAGATATTCGTATTCTATAAAGTGGTCGTACTTCCCTAGTAGGGCCATCTTGATGCTCTCTTAAAACACCCTGACATTGTCGTTTGTCGTACAAACAGATATGTTCAGGCACACAAACGTTTATCCTGTGTAGTAATCAAACCCACGCCTTGGTGTATAAGTAGCATTACTAACCGCTCCGTCCTTATAATAATATCAACTTTACCTGCAAGAGGGATAACTCGACTCAAACAACACATAATAACATCAATAACAAACAAACAACAACAATAACAAACGAGACTCTTACAAAAGAGAACTCTTACAGAAGAGAGCAGCCAAAGAAATAAATATGAGTAGGTCTGCAGTAAACCCAACGAATTAGGGACAATAGCAACGGAAGTAGCAAGCGATCATAGGCTATTGTACATTTTTTTTATACTACGTCGGGAGGCATACGACCCACCTGATGGAAATCGTTTACCGTAACGTTTTTAACGCTCGCAACACATTAAGTATCATACAGCAACTCCTTAAGAGCTTACTGGTGACCTCACACAACAACCCTCCGGAGAGTTGTTATTTGGCTACGGCTTTTCTGTGAGGCGGAGGTACGGGATGGGCTGCTTTGATGAGCCCTACCTCTCTTCATAGGTACATTCATTGAACCGTGTAACTTATTTTGTACCACTCTACCAACGATACTTTTTCGCTGTCGAACGATATTCATCAGAAGATCAGTAAACGAGAGATAACATATAACTAATTATCCTTTATGTCTGGCAATTGTGGGCTGGTAATATTTCTACGCTTTCGGAAAGCTTTAACAAGAACAACGCTCGATATATTTGGATTACCGAAGATTAAGGTATTTGTTCCTGTAGTAGCCTGAACATTAAAGCAGACTATCCTACATACGTGGAGAAGTAACCTTGCAAATTCTCCCGAATTTTGATTGGGACAGTGGTTGCTACCAATGGCAACCGCAGAGTTAGAAATGAAGAGTCTACGCCCTTAGCATAGCGTAAGCTAAATACAGCTAATCTAAATACAGTACAGGTAATCTAAAGTGGTTACATATACTGAGGTCAGACTGAGAGAAGCAAACTTGCCCCCTTACGAAGTCCCTTTTTTAGGGTTCCATATCCAAACGGTAAAACGGAACCCTATTACTGAGGCTACGCTGTCCGTCCGTCCGTCCGTCTGTCACCAGGCTGTATATCATGAACCGTGATAATTAGACAGTTGAATTTTCACTCACATTCACAGATGATGTATTTCTGTTCCCGCTATAACAACAAATACTAAAAAATAGAATAAAATAAATATTTAAGGGGGCTCCCATACAACAAACGTGATTTTTTTGCTCATTTTTGCTCGACATTGATAACGGCAACAGGTAGACGCTTGAAATATTCACAGAATATTTAGTTATATATTCAATTTAAGAACAAATAATTAAATTAAAATAAAACAAATATTTAAGGGGGGCTCCCATACAACAAACGTGATTTTTTGCCGTTTTTTAGGGTTCCGTACCCAAAGGGTAAAACGGAACCCTATTACTGAGGCTCCGCTGTCCGTCCGTCCGTCCATCCATCCGTCCGTCTGTCTGTCACCAGGCTGTATCTCATGAACCGTGACAGTTAGACAATTGAAATTTTCACAGATGATGTATTTCTGTTGCCGCTATAACAACAAATACTAAAAAATAGAATAAAATAAATATTTAAGGGGGCTCCCATACAACAAACGTGATTTTTTTGCTAATTTTTGCTCGATATTGATAACGGCAACAGGTAGACGCTTGAAATATTCACAGAATATTTAGTTATATATTCACTTTAAGAACAAATAATTAAATTAAAATAAAACAAATATTTAAGAGGGGCTCCCATACAACAAACGGAACCTTTCGTGTACGAGTCCGACTCGCACTTGGCCGATTTTTATAGATAATGGTACGGAACCCTTCGAGTGCGAATCCGACTCGCACTTGGCCGATTTTTTTACATATAAAATGGTTTCCGTAATCTATAAACGCTGGTGATACATAAAGTATCACTAGCGCTTTGTCACCTCTGCTGCATACTGCAACTTACTTTATAAGTTAATTAACCTTTATATATAAGTTAATTACATCCTATTAATATTATAAATATGAATGTCCGTTTGTTTGTTACGCTTTCACGCAAAATCTACTGATCCGATCATCATGAAACTTTGTACACAATTTTTGGAGGTATCTGGAGTAAAATAAGATACTTTTTATTAAAAAAAAATATATAATTTTTATCAATGCGAGCGAAGCCGCGGGTAAAAGCTAGTAGTAAATATATTAACTATTGACCCAGCTAGTGAAGTACCTCTACCTCACAGAAAAATGCGGCCAAATAAAAACTCTCTCGATGGTTGTTGCGTGACCTGCCTGCGTGTGAGTGACATCACCAGTAAGTTCCTAAGGAGCTACTGTGTTAACAGCAGAGGTGGTATCAAGCAAGTGATACTTAACTTTATCCAAGCGTTCATAGGCTACGGTAACCGCTTTACATCAGGTAGACCGTATGCTTGTACGCCTCCCAACGTATAAAAAAAATACGTAACTGAAAATCCTTATCTGTCTATCACATCTGCTGCTTGTGATAGTATTGAGAACATGAATGTCACCTCACTCACCTCTCCACCTTATCCGTAGAAGGGTGCCATCAGAAATGTGATAAATGTCTCTTCTGACGCAGTCTCTTCTTCTCCCTATTCTCGAGTATGCTGACATTTGCTATTTAGATGCGACTGAGGAGCTACTTGAGCAGTCAGAACCCGTTATATACGTTTTCCCATACATTTCGCGGTCGTATACGACCACCCGGGTTTCGAAGGGTAAACTTACAAAATCTGGCCATCCGTTATATTTACGGCTTGCGTAAATATGAACGTGTTTCCGAATTCCGTACACGTTTACAGTGGCTCCCTATCCGCATTCGCAGAAATGTGCACATATTATGCTCTCTTTATAAAATCCTCAATAACCCTGAGACACCCCATTACGGTCGATCCCGGTTTTCTTATAAGACAACTCCCATCCATTCCCAACGTCCTTGTCTTACCAAAACTCTGAACTATCCATCATCCAACACAATCGTTTTCTTTCATTTACTGTCAATGCCGCACGGCTGTGGGACAAATTACCGCTGCAAATACGGAACAGCTGCTCTGTATCTACTTTCAAGAAGCGGTTAAGTGAGCACTATCTTACTCATGACAAGTAATATTATATGTATAGTATAGATGTATTTATAAGGAAAATATGAAGATTTAATTCTGCATAACTTTTAACTACCAGCCAAAATTAAATTTACTGCACTCTCGTTAGGGTTAGCTGGAAGATATCTCTTAAAAAGATAAGCCGTCTTTGCACACTGTTTTCTGTAATGCCTAATTTATATGTTTTGTTATGCAATAAAGGATAATTATTTGTAAATGATAAGGTACCTAGGTAGATTCAGTCCTGCCACATCCAGTACTCGCATAATCAAAGAAATCAGTTGCGTCAGGATATAAGGCAAAGACATGAAAGGATCATCTTACTTGATGAACGTGACCAGAGCTATTCGGCCTGGTGGGTATCAAAATCCCATAGTTCAGAGAAATTGCTATAGGAAGATTGGGTTCTGTATTGTTTCTGTTATCTATGGGTTCTGTAGAGGCATGTATAGATTCTGTGGTCAGAGTGCAAATTATATAAAAAATTACGTATACGTATGCGTTTACGTAGTTAAATTTGTACGGCAATCTGAGCTTCCGATTAATAACTAACTGTTACAAGTTCCATACTAACTGTCAATGTAAACGAAGTGGTAAAGTAAATATTTCTAAAACTAAAACCACAGACGCAGTTCTCAAAATCTCTATCCAGCTAATAAGTGAGCAAGCTCCTCTCATCATGACTACCCTGGTCAGTACCAGATATACTCCTAAACGTACGCGGAAACACACGCGCAAAAAGTTGTGTACCAGGTTGCAACTTGGACAACGCAGGTATAAGGTATCTGTGACTTCGTCAAAAAGATACAAAGAACATACAAACATACGGCCCACCTAATCTAAAGCGG